>ML685886.1:3800100-3877632 GCA_007922175.1 Pelusios castaneus | reverse complement strand
CTCCCTTTCCCCAGCCTGATTCTGCGTCTCTCCCTTTCCCCAGCCTGCTTCCGCGTCTCTCCCCTTCCCCAGCCTCACCCCGCAACTCTCCTCTTCTTCAGCTCGATCCCACGTGTTATACTGAAAGAGTCTTTAGTCCTTAGTTGAAGGCAGGGTGAATGTTTGTCTTGTTGCAATGTTCTTTCTTTCCTCCACAAGGGTTCAATTGTTTGCAGCTGCCTCGGATGATTTTCCATGGAAAGTCTTGGGATGGGACAAGGCTAGAAAACTGAGCCTTGCATCACATCACTGGCTCAACACATCACAGGTCAGGGTGAGAAATCCCTCCTGCTGGAATGAGCCATGACTAAGACATATTATCCCCCGGGACTACTTTTTACTACAAGTCCATAAAGCATACTTTCAATATAAATACATTATTTCTTAAATCTTACCCGTTCCTACATCTAACAAGGATTATGGAGCATGAAAAATTATGAGCTTTCTGTAATTACCTAATATGTTACTCTGTATATGTACATGCCTCACAAATTGCTGCTCAAGGAGTGCCATAACTTGCTCCGCTGCATCATCAGCTTAGAGGGAACATTGGTCGTCTTGTGGTAAAAGCACCAGACGGGGACTCAGGTAATCTAATTCCAATTCCTGACTCTGCCATACACTTCCTGTGTGACCTTGGAAAAAACAACTTGAAATCTGTGTTCCTCAAGTTCTCTTCTGCTAAATGGAGATAACAGAGTTTCCTTTTTCCCACCTTTTATCTATTTTCTCTATTTAAATTATAAACTCATAGGAGCAGATGCTTTTTTCATGCTATGTGCAAGTACAGTACCTATGGCTATGTCTACACTTGTTAATTTAAGTCGACTTAGCATGTCCACACTCAAATTTTAAGTTGTCTTAGAGGGGACCCTACAAAATTGACCTAGAGCATCCACACTGGATGCCTAGGTTGACTTCTAGGGGCTAGGTGGATCTGGGACAGGTCCATGGTGGCAGGGGGGGCACTCCTTGCCAAGTGCCAGGGGGCTCAACCTTTGCCCCATTGTACCTTGGTACAATGGGGCAAAGGGGGACAGGGACCCTGGCAGGGCATAGGGGCAGGATGGGCAGGGCTCTGCCCTGCCCTTTGGGGGGGCACACCAGGCTGTGGATGTGCCAGCCACCCTGGCAGGGAGGGCAGTGGGGAATCCCTGGAGCCCTCTAAGTCGACTTATGGATGACTTGGGGCTACTCCACGTCTACACTTTCTGAAGTCGACTTAGCCAGCAAAGTTGACTTAAAATGAGGTTTAAGAAAGTCGACTTAATTTTTCCTTAAGTCGACTTAAGCAGCTGCTTAAGTCGACTTTAGAAAACCGTAGTGTAGACGGAGGGTAAATTAAGTCCACTTAATTTACAAGTGTAGACGCACCCTATGACAGTGGGCCCCAATTCCAATCTTGATTAGGGCCTTGAGGTGCTTCTAGAGTACAAACGATAAATAATCATCACAGGAAAGTCAAGGGCCTGGTTTTGACTAAATTAGTGGGCCCTGCAATCTGAGTCCATTGAAAGTACTTCTGTGAAGCAAGCACCTCTTTCTGTTCTAGGTACCACTCTTCTCTAAAGGCCTCCAGGGTGCATTTAGGTTTACAGAGAGGCTGTACTTTAGACAAATAAACATCTTTAAAGCTGGAGAGATTGAACTGGTATTTTCTCTTTGTAAGATCCCAGTCATGGCTTCAGCTAATCACCTTCATCCTTTCCCCTCACCTGGTTCTGAAATCCTGATTGCATTTTCCATGCTGCTTTGATGATGTTATTTGCAGCCTGCCCATTTAAAAGCCCATAACGGCTATAACCCCCTCCCGCCCCCACCCGTACCACACTCAGTTAAGAAAGAAGATTCTCATTGGACTATTTTTCGTCGTACTTTCCTAGCCAAGTCTTTGACTCAGTGACGCTGTTTCAGCCCCAGTATGATCAATAGGGATGTACCGGTGCAAACAAGAGGAGAACTTGTTTTTCCATGTCCAGCATTCCAGCCTTTGCAGTAAACACTGAACCTGAAATTCGCGGTAGTTAGTGATTGTTCTTTTAAATGCAACAAAAAATGGCACCACCCTTTTTGCATGGGGGAAAAAAGATCTTTTCAAAGTAAAATTTCCCATAACATGGGTGGAACTCACCTCTTTGTAGAGGGCCAGCACATTTAAATGATTCCCTATTTTGGGGGCATACGTGCTAGTCCTCTGTAAATGGGTGAATTTTATCTTGAGGAGTCTCTCCTGTTGTATATTTTTCAGCTTGCTATACAGAAATTGCATGATTTCAGGTTTTTCTCCTTTGTTTGAAAGTTCAGCTTTGTTACTATATTGTTTGCTACTAAGAAGCATACAGTACTCTGTTAACCATTTACTTATTGAACACAAATTGTTTTTAATGTGGGTTACGGTGGAGGTCTCTTGTTTAAAGCAAATTGAAGACAAAACTTTTTTGCTGCTTCTAGTTTGGATTTAAGTGTTCATTAAGAGGAGAGTAAACATTCATGTCAGAATTTTCTAAGGGAATTATCCAAAGCCCAGGGCCTAAATCAGTAGATCTGATTTCATATCACGTTTGACAAGAACATTCACAGTATAGAGATGATAAATAAGAAAAGCCATGGGATAAAGAAATCCACCCATTCACATTCTTGTAATTTAAAAAAATATTAAAATATAGTTTACATGCTTGGGTTCATATTTTTAATGGTCTTCTGTCAGCAACATGATGCAATATTGTCCTCAAACATAACACCGATTAAACCTGATTAGTTAATCTAAATCAAATTCTTTCTAATAAGCTCTGTACATGTTTTAGTCTGGTTTTATTCTCTCCTGTAATTATCTGATGTGAATTTCATGAAAGATGCTTCTGAAAGACATCACAAGCAGCAATGTATATTTCACAGGAGATTTTGCACACATGCCCAGTGTAATTCTTGTGTGTAGTTTTTATAAAATAAAGGTATATCCTGAAGGGGAAAAAAAGAAAAAAAGCAATTGGGGCAATCTTTTTATCTGTTCCCACCCCAGACTGTGGGTTTGGAGTTTTGATACTAGGTAAATTATTGAAACAGGATTTATTTAATGTCAGAACAGCAGGTTTATTCCAGCTTTATTGCCAACATGCTTATATTAAATTATAGTTAAATGTTCATGTAGGCCATCAATGATGGAGCTAATTGGCAATGACTCATTAGGACACATTTATGTGTAAGGCACATTCTTCCTCTGTATCTTATTAAAACTAAAAGGTCTGTTTTAAATAAACCAACTATGAACCAACAAATTTATAACAAAGTGGAAGTTTTAAAAATACTAGACTAGCAAATGTCCTTCATTTTATTACCACCCAGATTTAGGTTAGCAATAGCCATTTGTATATATTGAAGTGCAAGAGATCTGGTATAGTCAAGAACAACAGACTTATGTGCTTAATGCTATAAAGTGAAATGAAGTTAAGATGGGATCTTCCGAAGACATACCGTGCCCAGTTTTCCTTTGCATGACAACAATTTTAACTCTGCAAGAGCACTGTAAAGGGAGCTTAGTGTAAATGAGAATAAAGATTCTTCTGCCTGATCCAGATATTCTTATATTAGTGTGACCCAAGAATAAATCCATGGTTTAAAATGAGAAGAATATCAGGCTCCCTAGGATACAGCTGAGCAAATTATTTGCAACAGAAGATTTATCTTTTTTTTAAAAAAATAGCCTCTTTTTCTGATTTCACAACATCCAGAAACAGATAATTCCCTTTAACTTAATCATTCAGTGAGTGTACTGCAGTAAGCTTTTAAAAATATCTTTATCCTAGAGATCAACTGAAAACAGTTCACTTCAAGGATTTGAGAAATTCTCTGCTTAATATTCGTGAGCCAAATTGTGTTGCTTAATTGTGATTCACCAAGTCAGTCACAGGATATTTTCCTCTTTCCTTACTGATGTGAACACAGGTCCTTCTGGGGCAAATACTCTTGCTTGGACACTAAAAATTAGCTTTCTGCAAATACCTTACTGGTGCATATGACTTTGAAATGTCCTTAACTGGATGACTTTCACCCATTTGGAAAGAGACACTTATGGCCAATGAAATCCTGTGGAAGGCCTATTTGAAAGTGTAAAATAGGACGCAAGTGGTACACTGGCCCTTTCTTTGAACAGGGGTGACTTTTGCCCTCGATGAACATTAATGGGAGTAAAACCTTGTCACATAGAACCTTCATGGAATAGAATCCAATGATGATGCAAGACCAGACAATCTGAGTGCATTCTTAAAAACTCAAGCTAGCAATCACAGAAATATTTTGCAGCTCTGGTTTATTTGACTCCTGTGTTGACATACAGTAAATGTACCATGAACAAAGAGCCAGGCTACGTTCTTTCTTGTTATACCGGAAATCTATTAAGTATTATAATATAGTATTACAGAAGTGGTTCAAATTCCTGAATCTCATTAACACAGAAGTGCTTTAAGTATCGTTGAAAGGAATACGTGGGAGAGTTTTGAGGCACAAAGGGCACTTAGGCCTTCAGCTCCCAGTAGAAAACAAGTGGTTTCAAATGTTTGTACACACTTAGGGCGGGTCTATACTGCCCACCATTTTCAGTGGCAGTTGAATGGAGATACGCAAGTTACTTAAAATAACTTGCGTATCCGAGTTCGACTGCCTAACGCCCCACTGCACTGAGTTGAAGGGAGGGGCCTCTGTTCGACTCAGCACTATCTCAGTTACTGGGGTGGTGTTAATAGATCAGCTTCCCAATTGACTGGGCGTTACAAAATAACAGAGTCAATAACAGGCCCAATCAGTCGATCAGAAAGGTCGATCTGGCAGTGGAGACTTTGCTGCCATTTATGGAGAGAAGCCCTTATTTTTCTGAAAATGGCTCAATGGTGTTAATATCAGAGTTTAATATGTCTCCAATAGGGCATCCAAAAAGTGAGTTGCATTTGAAAAATCTTCTATTCTATAGAGTTTCCTTCTGTGCCCTCCTTTCCATAATATTGGAGCACCTTTCAGTCATTCAGTAAGCAACCTGACAAATCTCTCTGCCGCCTTCTCCCCAGGGGGAGAATTGTCTGTACAGTGGAGTGTTTTGTTTTGGCAGGGGTTTGCTTAGCTTTGCTACTCTGCGAATAGATGGGAGAAGGCAGACAGAAAAATGATGTGATGTGCGAAGAGCCTGGGGGCCTGTCTGCCCTTTCGACCTTTGAAAAATCTTCCTCTTATCTTTTGCCATTATATTTAAGACACTATCTTTTTAAATTAAAGTCAGGAACAAGAATCTCTTCTATCACACACTGGAGTTTCCCTTTACAACAAGGAGTGTAGTACCACTCTTCCAGGAAAGCTGGGTGGCTGGCTGCTTTTGTAACCTTTGAAAAACTGCCCCTCCAGGACTATGAAATGGAAGTAGCTGTCTTGACAACTTGATGCTGCACAGTGCCACAAACCTTTGGAAAGCATGGGGTTTGCAAGAGTCTGAAAGGCTGCAGCTAGGACCTTTCTAGTATTTACATAAAAGTTGCCAAAAACCAACCATTAATTTATCATCTTTTTAACAAATGTAGAATTTATCTTAGCAAACCATGGAGGCTTTTGGATTTCCCTGTGCCCATTAGCAGGAAAGAGCATGTCTGCACTGGAACACTGCTAGGTATTTCAAAAATAACTCTCAAAGTTGTTTACATGCAATTCTTGCCCTATGTCGTAAATGTTTTTTTTTAGTGGGATTAGCTTGCCGTAGTTAGCCCTACACTTGGTAATGACTGTATGCAGGCTGGACTCCTATAGTGTTTGCTCTCTAAACAATCAGAATAACTGGAGTTTCTTTAAACAATCTGTATCCAGAGCACATGGGTGCTTCCTGAAATAAAAAAGTGACTAAAGGAAGCGTATAGTTATGTTTCCAACATCTTATTTTGCAAACCTTTCTGAAATTTAGGACTAAGTAAGCAAACAGGGTATTTGTGTCTAATATCCAGAATAATCAACTAAAAGAGTCGCTCTAGAGCCATTTATTTGAAAACTCCCAAATCATAGATTCATAGAGTCGTAGGTCAGAAGGAACCAATATGATCATCTAGTCTGACCTCCCGCACAATGCAGGCCATAGAACCTCCCCCCCTCCTCCCTTCTGCAATAAACCTCTAACCTCTGATTGAGTTATTAAAGACCTCATATCATGATTTAAAGACTTTAACGTACAGACAATCCATTAGCAAGTGAGTCATGCTCCATACTACAGAGGAAGGTGAAAACCCTTTGCCAATCTGCCATGGGGAAAAAGTGCTTCCCGATCCCAAACACGGTGATCAGTTAAAACCCTGAGCATGTGGGCAAGTCTCAACAGCCAGATACCCAAGAAAGAATTCTCTGTAATAACTCAGAATTCACCCCATCTAATGTCTCATCTCAGGTCACTAGCACATCCACCACCAGTAGCCAAAAATTGTCAAACTAGGCTGACTCCATACCATCCCCTCCATAAATTTATAAAGCTCAGTTTTGAAGCCAGATAGGTGTTTTGCCCCCACAGCTCCCCTTGGAAGGCTATTCCAGAACTTTACTCCTCTGATGGTTAGAAACCTGCATCTAATTTCAAGCCTAAATTTCCTGATGGAAAGTTTGTACCCATTTGTTCTTGTGTCCACATTGGTGTTGAACTCAAATAATTTCTCTCCCTCCCTGGTATTTATCCCTCTGATGTATTTATAGAGAGCAATCATATCTCCCCACAACTTTCTTTTGGTTAGACTAAACAAGCCAAGCTTGTTTATAAGTCTCCTCTTATAAGGTAGGTTTTCCATTCTGCGGATCATCCTTGTAGCTCTTTTCTGCACCTGTTCCAGTTTGAATTCATCTTTCTTAAGCATGGGGGGGGGGGACCAGAACTTCACATAATATTCCAAATGTGGTCTCACCAACGCTTTCTGTAACAGTACTAGCACCTCCCTATCTCTACGAAATCACAAACATTTGAAAACTGTGCAACTTTCTATTGACGTGTTATAAATCTAACACAGTTTATGGGCAGATAAATTTATTTTGCCTGCAGGATGAGTGCAAGTCCTGAATATGCGTAAATGAGTACACATGAAAGTTTGCATACGTTTATGTACTGTCCCCCAGGACTCTTATATAAATGAGATGGTATAGCTCATGAAGGTACCTAGGTGAGAGAACTCGTATGTAAACAAACAACTCCATGGAAGATCGTGGGACTGCACTGAAATGAAGAGGGCTGGATGAATGAAAGAGGGCTATTCATTCTCTGGAGCGGTGATCTCACTTCGGGCAAGTTTATCTTCTTATGTAAAGGCATATTAAATTCACAGCGGTGATACTAGAGAACAGGCAAGGCTTTAGTTACAGCAAAGACTGGAGAGCTTTTAAGGTCCTGCTGAAAAGCAGGAGATGACACTATGAGGAAGGAACATCAGGGAACTGGAAGTTCTGTGCTTGAGGTACATGTCGTTTTCTTCATGGATGAAATGCCAAACATGCCCTCCCTCACCCCCAACAGCCTGAAAACAGCCAGAATTGTATGTTTATTTGAATTCTAGTTGCTTCTCCTTGCACTTCCTTGGTGTTCATTATTGTTATGAGGCTGAATTACTTGTACTGCAGCAGTGCCTAGATGCCACACTCACACAGTGCATAGGGCTGTATGCACACACAAGGAAAAGATGCTCCCCACCCCAGGGGGTTTACATGCTGAAGGAGAAGTATCTGCTCCGTTCTTCTCCAGTTATGGGGTATGAGGCAGGAATTCTGCTTTCACTGTGTTGTCTGACTGCGTAGCACACAGCAGAGTTACAGCTCTCCATGGGTATGCCTGGCTCCTCCTCATTTGGAGAGAACTCCTGGCTAGAACGGTACAAAATGTTCGGAACAAAACCATACGCGAGGCCAAGTCGCCTGCCTTTGGGTGTCATCGCTTGCTTGGAGCCGGGTCATTAGAAGATTTGTGAGAGCCTTTAAGCAAAACCTAGGCTCCAATTCAAGTGGAACTGGGCTGATTTATGGATTTGCCTCAGTGACACACTGCAGGCAACAGTCCCGGCTGGGCAGGGACTAGACCAGACTCGTGTTTCCCATATGGTGGGTCCCGCCCCACTAGTGTGCTCTGGAAACGTTTTAGATGGGATGGATTAAGCCATCAGCAGGCTCTTGCTGAAGCGAATATACACTCCTCCTGGCCTGCTGCAGAGAGAGGCACTGTACAGAATAAGTCTGCCCCACAATCACCCCGCAATGGCAACTCCAGTCCTGCAGGGCTGAATCTGTCTCTCTCCCTCTCCCCGCCATGGACATCATGATACGGCACAACACCACTCACTCTAATTTGACCCATCATGACAGAGGGGCCGCTGGGCCAAACCTGAGCGGCACTGCAACCCCATGTGCCAGGTCACAAAAGCCCATAGCAAGGAGCCTGACCTGGACCTACAGAATGGGAGCCATTGCTGTGGGGCAGGCTCAGTCTCCAACAGGTCTCTCCCCCAGGCCTCCTTCTACACTTCCCCAGATCAGGGTTGAGGTGCTGGGGCACAAGATGCATTTATGTAATAGTGGGTGATGCAAAAAAAAAAAAAAAAGAAAAAAAAAAGAGACAATGCTGTTGGCCTTTGCACATCATTTGAGAACCATTGGACTACTAGATGACTTAACATCCAAAGGTCTTCCAGGTGAAATACCGGCCCATCACTGAAGTCAAAGGCAAATCTCTAATGATTCCTTCACTCAGGATTCTATGGATGATAAAACTGCTGTTTAGTGTGTGGGCATGATGATTATTTTCATAGCATAAAGTTCCAGATGTGTATATGGCACTCTCAAACTGGGAAACTGTGCTCAACAAACAACAGGGTTCCTGTCCATTTTGCAAGTATGGGGCTGGAAAATACTCTCCCCAAGTGTACAGCATTTTGAATTTGATTTCAACCGTATTTCCCCCCTCCATCACTCGCATGACATAAATCACATCAATGAAAAAGAGCACGCTCTTTATTCTGAAACATACATTGACTTGCTTGACTCTGCATAAATATTTTTCTTGGACTGCCACCGTGCAACTAAGTAGTGGCTACTAAACAATTTGCCTTTTTATAAACCCTGGACTTTAAAGAGCACAAAAGGTTTATCTATTTGACAGGTTTAAAAATAACTTTTGATAAAATATTCCATGAAAACTTTGTGGATAAGAGAACCACATGTCGACTATGAGAAAAAATTTTCACATAGTTCATCGCTACAGCATACCTCTGATTTTGCTCGATTGAGTTTGGAGAGTAAGTTCTCAGATGTTCACTGGGTTGAGACATTGTGAGACGCATACATGGAAGATGCTATTTAAGTCTGAGATAGGCCTAAGGTGCAACATTTGGATCCAAATTAGAACTCCCCCCCAGATGGATTATTGTAATAACCTTTATCTACTATGCAAGGTAATAGTATTATATTAATAACATTATAATCAATGGAAAAGAAGAAGAATGAATAAGGTGGCGGGGGGTGGGGGGTAATAAAATGCTATTGTGCTGGGCGGGTCTGCAGGGTTAATTGGATGGATGGCTGAAAGACCTAAGTGCATTTGACCAGACAACTGGTTGTTAATGTCTACCTGGTTCTCTGATTTTGCTCCGTTCTTGTATTATGAAAATACAGAACTGGGATTTTTTCTGTAGGAAATCAACACTATGTAGTTGGTCTGAATAGAGCACAGTTCGGTAAAATTGTTACCATCTAATGACTGTTTGCATAGGTGGTCTTAACTACGGGCCAACCTTGGCATTTGCCCAGGGCCTCATGCTGTGGGGGGAGAGGGGGCACCTACAGTTCAGTTTGTGGATGGAACAAGGCAAACTCTCACCTGATCTTCACATTGACATATAAAAAAAGGCAGAAGCACTTTCTCTGTGAAGCTAATAACAGCAGCAGCCAAAAGGCACATTTAGGTCTAAATTAGGTGATAATTATCCTCACAGACAGCCCAGCCCAGCCCAGCTTTGTAAATTTCAGGTTACCAGTTAAATTTACCACAGTCTAAAAACAATCAAGGAGTCCTGTGGCACTTTTAAAGACTAACAAAACTCAAATTCCATGAATTTCATTGAAGTTTGGTGTTTACTCTCTTAAATACTTAGAGCTACACACTAGATTAGAGCCATCTTTAACCCCACCCCCTATTTGTTAATTATAATGCACATACACTTTCTCTCTTTTACTTTCTTCCTTGACAACTTTTAAATGTTCATCTTAAACCTGTAGTAAAGCATAATGGTGAAATGATAATGGTGAAAAATGATCAAATTACAGCACATAATCTGAAAATTTCTTTCATGATAGAAAAATCTCCAAAAATATCATGCCCAAGAATAATTTAGAGATTGGGAATCTTTCGTTGTATTATCTCCGAATTGTTCTATATTTACAAAAATTTTAAATATGACTTAATTGGGGTTTATTTTTTTCTCAATTTAGGGATTAGGTACAGTACTCATATCAGTTAAATTTCTAATTAATACTGGGGGGGAGAAAAAAACCCATAGAGGTTTCAGGTGCCTAAGTAGTCCCTGGAATCATAATTAAAGTTGCCCCATCCTAGGGTTCTGTAAGTGTCCCTGTGGAAGAAGAACCACTGTTTTCCTTATTTCTGCACAGGTTGGACTGGCCAGCATAGCCCAGGGCTGGCATGAGTCAGCAGTTGGTTGGTTACAGGCCAGGCTGGGGGAAGGAGGGCTGGTGCTCTGGGGATGGGGGAGGGGTGAGCAGTGGGGAGGCTATGAGGCAGTAGGGGCCCTGGATAAGGCCCAGGGGTGAGGCAGCAGAGAAGCCAGGAGGGAGTATGGGGGCACCCTTGGTATTTGCCCTGTGTCCCAGAATCACTAAGACCACCCCTGACTGCTTGGTGGCTTACGTGAAATGAGTTTTGCTGGCTCCGTCCAGCACCCAGCAAACTCCCATGTCACAAACATCACTGCCACAATGGAAACATTGGTGGGTGGTCTCAGAAGGGAAATATAGGACAAAAGCAGCATGAAGGCTGTGCTATTTGCTCATCCCTAGATGTAGGCCATATTGCGACTTCAAAACTTCCTTTGTTGTATCTGTTCTGTGGATACAGTATTTATAGATCTCCAAGACAGCCAGTCCACACTGTCCGGCAGTAAGAAACACAAAAGATGACAGACATTTACATCCCTAGCCTCTTACCTAGAAAAAGCTACACACCTGAGTGCAAGTTAAAGTAGCACCCCCGACTTCAAAATGATTTCAGTGAGCCTGCTCATGTGCTTAAACTTAATATGGGTGTAAATGCGTTGCTGGATCAGAGCTTTAGTGTCAAACATTCTATTTTCTCTTACTGCACTTCATAACCAAGCAAAAATAACAGTGCACTGTAGCATTTATTGCCTGTGCTTTTTCCATTCTGTCACTGGCCGTCAGCTCTCAAACCCATGGAAAAAGAGGCTAGATTGAAATGCTCATGGCCTGGTATGATTCCTATAATTCCAACACTAGGGTGGTCAATCTAAATAGCTGCCTTTTTAACCTCCCTCGGACTAGTTCATTGCTAGAGAACGTCATGATTCATCCACAGATGGCTGTTTGGATAGGAACACAGCTCAGTTTCCAACCCCAGAAAGATCATCCCAATGCAGTCAGCAGAACCAGGACCAAGCATGAATGCGCACTCTAATACATTTGCTACCATAATGACGACACAATCTCATGATCTGTGCAGAACTCTCCCAACTACTGATGTTTCTAGACACTTTTCCAATTTATTTTAAACTCAACATTTCACTTCTTATTTTTTATTAGTAAGGCCTATGTCTAGCAGTTACAGCAGGGAACTAGGAGTTAGGACTCATGGAGTTTGTTCCTCACTGCCATGGACTCACTGCACAACTGTATGGTTATAAAAGGCTTGACCATGAATCGCTGAAGTCAATGGACGTTTTTACAATAACTGGAATGGGAACAGGATCGAATCCTTAAACCGCCTCCCCCCGTTCAGTTTATCCATCTGTGAAACTGTTCTAAGGATAACCCACTTCACAAGAATGTGTTGAAGCTGCAGTAACATATATATTAAACACTAGGACATTTGCTTGGAGAAGAAAGGAGAAGTAGGTAATGTAATGTATGTGCATAATAAATCAATTACAAATGTATTGTTTAAACAGTAATTGCAATTTTCCATTTGCCACCAGAAATTTTTCGTAATATATTTGGACAGTGAATTAACCTTTCTGGGAAGCCAGGCAGATTGTATTACCCAGTCAGCAGCAATTTTTTTGGTATATCAGTAAATCATTCATCTCTACCATATGCTATATTTCCAGGGGAAGGAGAAGTAAGGCAGTATTTTGTGGTTACTTCTCTTCCCCACTCCACCAGCTTCTCTCCCCTTATATATGGTAGACAGCAAGGGTGGATTTGAAAAAAAGTTTTCATCTTTGGCCTAACTCTGCTGCCATTGGATAAAACTTTCATTAACTTCAGTGGGAGCAGAGTTAATTCCACTGGCTTCAATGGGAACAGAGGAGCTAGGCCAACACTGAAAGCTTTTGAAGAAGCCCACCCCATGTCTCAATGTTTTTAGTGTGAGTCGTTACGCAAGATAACGATTTACATTGAAGGTGATATGAGACAGGATGGTTTCGATCAGTGAATGCAATTTCATGAATTGCTGCATGTTATTATTAAAGTTATATAAATGTGACCTATGGCTGACCTTCCTGGGCAGCTTCTTGACTTGTAACTAGAGATCTGCTGGCTACATGTTTGTGCTGGGATACAAACAGTTTGTCTAATTCCAGATACAGTGCTCATTTTTGGCAAGCTGGATATCCAAACACCCTGGAATGGCTTCCCTTGAGAGTCACATACTTTTATTGCCAGATGAATGGAAGGTTTTTTGGTTCTTTCCCCCTTTTTGTTCAGCTATAGTATATTTGTAAGGAACAACACTGGCATCCAGTGATTGGCTAGGATAACAGCAGGTGATTGCAATTGCTCTAGATGCCCCCAGCATAAAACTCATCATGTATCTTCTTTAAAACACATGTCTGAAATATGGTCAAGTGGAGTCTTCCACACGCATATATATAGAAGCACTCATGTACTATATAGTAAAAGCAACGTAATGACATTGTCTTGCTACCTCTCCGTGGTCTATGGTACAGTGTCCATCACTGTCTTGGAATATGCTGGCGTGTATGGTGGGAAAGAATGAGCACTGTTCACAGGCTGAACACCCTTCTTGGATAGGTCATTGTCTTCCCAGCCTACACTGAAACTGAACGCTGCTTTCATCTGGTAGTTCTGGGATTGGCTTTCATGAAATGAGCTGATGGGCTCAGTCCAGTCCTAGAGAAGCGTTCTGTACCCTAGATGGCTTTATGTGGTATCCTTTTGGAAGTCTCCACTGAGAGGTCAATGACTGAACATGCACCTTCTCCGTAGCTCTAGCAGTGCCCTGCTGAGGGCATGGGGAAAGCAAGTTGGCAGGATGGCCTGGAAAAGACATTGTTCCCCATGCTGCAGCTGTTCTGCGGTTTTTGGTGTCTAAGGCCATCAAGGAGGCAATTTTCATCAGCAGTCAGTTCATCCCCACCCACTTTTTAAAAAACTCCAGGGTCATTCATTTTGATGACGGAAATTAAACCAGCCAACAGGGGCTGAAAAGGAACAGTTGTTCAGGGTCTCTGATGCTTATCTGCAGCAGGTTTGTGAAGTGCTAGAATGTGACTGGGATGGTTCTGGAAAGAATCAAGAGTATATCTAGCAGCTTTTGGCCGCCACAGCTTTATTTAAAAGCTATTTACTGAACTCTGTTTATTTAAAAGCTATTTACTGACCTCTGTTTGTCCAAATGAGATATAAAACACACAGTAGCATAATGGAAATTTCACTCGATCTACCACAGCAATTAATTGTTTGGCATTCTTCATGGAATAAGGGATACTCTTGTAAATGACCTGTTGGATAGCTATGAGAAACACTGTTGTATTTTCATTATTGATGGATTGAATTTAGACTAGCAATTAATCCCATTTGAGTAGTTTATAGGAGGTGTTGACTATCACTTCTGTGCACCCAACAGATGTCAATACTTAACTGTGCACTGAAATAAAAGCATCTGGTGCTTAACCTATTTCAAACACAAAAGATTAGTATTTGACCGGGGAACCATTCAAACCTGCACATCAACAGATGCCTGGAAAAGAAGTGTTCAAACAAATGGGAAATATCTTGGAAATGTTCAGCCATTCCAGAGGTGAGTGTAGCATAAATGGTCACTAAAGAAACCTTCTGAAACCTTGGGGCACACTTAGCAGACAGCAACACAGCTTGAAGAAACCAGAATTTTGATCAGCCCTGCTCTATGGACATGCTCTGGTCCTCACAGTTTGGAGGGCCACTTGCTAGATAGTGTTCCTTTCATGAACCTGGCACTCAGTCTGAACCTTCATGCTCTCTCTGACGTGGCTTTGTTTCCATGAAGGAAATTGAGAAAATATGAAATGATTAATTGGCTTTCATGCTAATTGCCTGCAATTCTCACAGTCCTGTAAGATTTGGGATCTTTCTTCCTCTTGATGAGACTTGATGAGAGGTGCTAAAAACACCCATTTACTCTAGTGCAGGGGTCAGCAACCTTTACTATGAAAAGAGCCATTTTGCCCCCTCTTCCACTAAAGAAAAGTAGCCTGGAGCCGCAAAACATAACACAGCTTATAAACTATTATTTGTTTAATTAATTGAATTGGAATGAATTTTGAATTGAAATTTAATTTTTAGAAAGGTTTTTATTTAAAATTAATTTTTAAAAAGCTTTTTAAAAAAGAAGGGAGAGAAAGAAAAAAGAAGGAAGGAGGAGAAAAAGAAAAAAGTAAGAGAAAGAAAGGAAGGAAGCAAAGAAAGAAAGAGCAGGAAGGAAGGAAGGAAGACGAAGAGAAAGAAAAAAAGAAAGGAAGGAAAGGAAGAGGAAGACAAAAGGAGGGAAAGGAAGGAAAGGAAGAGGAAGAGAAAGGAGGGAAAGGAAGGCAGGGAAGAGAAAGAAAGGCAGGGAAGAGAAAGGAAGGAAAGGAAGGCAGGGAAGAGAAAAAGGCAGGGAAGACAAAGGAGGGAAAGGAAGGCAGGGAAGAGAAAGGAAGGCAGGGAAGGGAAGACAGACCCCGGCACCTGAGACCCTCCACCCCTCTCCAGGCCTCTAACCCAGCCACTCTCCTTGTCCCTCCACCCCTCTCCAGGCCTCCCTCCAGCCCCTTCCCAACCCCCTCACCTGGCCGGAGGCTTGTAGCTGCAGGGACGGCCGGCAGAGCTGCTTCTGGGCCAGGCCGCTCCCACCCTGAGCACGCTCTGTCTGAGCATGCTCAGGGCGGGAGATTTGAATCTCCCCAGCCTGGCCGCAGCAGCAGTCTGCGCTTAGAGGGAACAAGGCCGAAGGGAGCCACAACAGGGAGGCTGAAGAGCCGCATGCGGCTCCGGAGCCGCGGGTTGCCAACCCTGCTCTAGTGGATGTAGGACTGGCCATATGTGCATACCTCCCTTCTAGCCATATTACAAAGGGCTTCCTGTTTGAGTTTAGAGGAAAATGAGTTGACACCTTTGGACTTTTTGAGGATAAGGTGAGGTGAAGGACATAGTATCTAGATCCACGACAGAAGAACTTTTGTGTGTCATCACTGCTCCATCATTCATTAACTCCCAGTTGTCTATAGCACCAGTCGCATCTGCAAGGTGGCAAATGTAAAGGACCAAAAAGGCAAAATATTGTTTGTTGTGTGCTGGAGGGGAGGAGAAGACAGAAGTAATCTCTCCCTCTCCAAAAAAGGACCAATAAATGCTGGGGGAGGAAGGGAGAAAGAAAGTTCTCCCAAGAATAATTCAAAAACCAGAATTTGTACCTGCTGGAACCAAAGCCAGTTAAAAGGAAAGAGCTGAGGTCCAGCTAAAAAAAAAAAAATCAATAGGCTGGTAAAGTGATAACATGTTTATCAAATTCCAAAGGGGTAGCCGTGTTAGTCTATTGTAGAAAGACAAAAGAGTCTTGTGGCACTTTTAAAGACTAACAGATTTATTAATCGCATGAGCTTTCGTGGGAGAAAATCCCACTTCATCAGATGTCTTAGCATGAGTGTGCTTCTATTCTATTGCGTTCTATGCCATGGAGCTTTGGATTGGAAATGCCCTGGAGCCAAAATATGATGCACCCTCAAATCACAGGAATATACTCTACTGCCACAAAGGAAAAGACAGCACAGAATATTTTTGGGGAGAAGAATGAAGTCTGCTTCCCTTGCATTCCTAAGTCATGAGGTGGGATCTCAGTGAACATTGTTTACTGAGTCCTTCTGTACCATTCTGTCAGAACATTTTGTGAAAGAGAGGGGAATTGCCTTGCAGCTCTCAGCTAGCTCCTATTGCTTTAATCAGAGGAACTGTCCAGATTTAGGAATTTCATTTCATGCTTTGTTCTTCAATCAGAGTGATTCTGGCCAACAGACAGTGTTTGCCAGGTTGGGAAGTATAAGCACCGCATCAATTGGCTCATAAAAATCACATAGGATTGCCTTTTGGGATATGTTAGCTCATCAAAATTTGTGACATTGCAAGTTACCAGGCTGCAGAATTATGGCAAAACAATTTTGGTTTGGAGGTGGAAGGAAAGAAGCACAGGAACGAGGCATTCCTGGCCAAAACAATGGCTCATCAACTCATCAACTCATGCACCCTGTCTACAGAAGTGATCAGAGTTTCTAAAGAAGGTGATCCCCACCATAAAAAAGGGGCATAGCTAACGGTGTGAATTGGAGAGGGATTGAAATACCTGGTTTGGCTCCTAAATCCATATTTAGGCATCTGAATAAGTGACAATTTTCACAGAGGCTGATCACATAGGGAGCGTCTACACTGGCAACTTAGGTCAACTTAAGGATGCTTAAGTCGACCAACACAAAGCCGCATCCACACTGGGCTTTTATTAAGTTGACTTAAGTGCTTCCTTAAGTCGACTTAATAACACCACCTCTGAAGGTCGACTTAAGTCGACTTAAAGCCAGCGTGGACGGGGAATAGCACTAAATCGACCTTCTTAAGTAGATTTAAAGCCAGTGTGGACGGCTATGTCTACTGTTAAGTCGACTTAACACGGTCGACTTAAGTTGTCAAAGTGTAGCCACTCTGTTAAGTCGACCTAACAAGGGCGACTTTAAGTTGAGTTAAAGTCGACCTTGTTCAGTCGACTTAAGAGTTGACTTAACTTTACAAGTGTACACATAGCCATAGAGCTTAATTTTAGACACCTACATTTGAAAATGGTAGTGTAAGTGCCTGGTCAAAAGCCTCACAAAAAGACAATGAAAGAACTCAGCATGGAATCCTGGTCACTTGACTCATAGCCCTATGTCTCAAGGGCAAGTTTGTCCCGCCTCCCTCCTTTAGCTCTAAATACATAAGAGGTGTCATATAGTGTCCCTTGCAGAGATTAAGGCCCTGATCTCTCAGGCTCAAATGACCCAGGAGTGGAGGCTGTAATGATGTGGCGCTTGTGTCTGTGAATGACGGATTGCTTTTAATCTTGTTTTGGAACGCACTAGTTGGGACATGTCTGTATTCATTAAATTAAATCTCTAAAGGCTACAATGGCCTTCACAGAATCAGAGATCCATTTCTGGAAGTTGGATGCAGGCCTCGTCTGAAGGAGCTGACTTTGCAGCCTGTACAATAAATCCTTGGAAAGAGCCTGCCTCAAACTTTTAACATTGTTTTTGAAGAATGAACCTAAGTCAGAAGGTGTTTTTTTACATAATGTTTTTATAAACCATGTAGGGCTCAGAAGCTTTTTAAATAAAACAATGTATGATTAAAAATATGAAGGGAAAAGACAGTTTTAAACAAAGGAAGTTGACTAGGGCAATCGAAGGGATAAAAAGAGGGCGAAAAACAGTGTGCAATAGGAAAGCTGACGGAGTTCAGACCCCAAGGAAGATATGGGTAAGCACAACGGGGCCATGATCCTGTGTGATACCCCAGACACTAGAGTAATACCACCATCACCACCAGATTAGAGCTCTCCTAGTATTTTACCTACTCAACATCCACTTGAACAGTAACTACACAATTTTTAAGGAATAGTTGGCATTCAAGAAACACCTCAATTTATCATCCCACCCCCCTCAATTTTTGGTTCAATTTAGAAATATACTGAAATCCCATTTCTTTTGCCAGCTCTTTTGACTGTCCATTGTTGGTTATGTTTCAAAGTAGGAAGAGGAAAAGTTCTCTGAATGGCTTCTGGAGATTGTGCTAAGTAACTGAAACTTTAGATGCTGGTGGACTCATCAGGTAGTCTAGGAATTAAGGCTTCTTTGGAAGTTGACAGGGGGAAAACATAGTTCTGCTTAATTTAATATACTGTACTCCTCTTACTTATTGTATACATGACAAGGAAGCCAATTCTGCAAAAATGTGCCATTGAAACTGTTTCAAAATGTTCAGGTCAGGACTTTGCGGTATCGCAGAGGAATTGTTTAAGCACTGTTAATTCCTACGGAATAGTTTAGGTTAAAATTATGTTACATAGCTGCCTTTTCGGAAAAAGTTATCTAATTAAGGCTAAGCAACCACCGGCGCGAGTGGCACGGAAGCCAATTTGGAGTGGCACCCAGTGCCCTTTGTGGCTATGCTGAAATTGCTGCTTCTACTGCCGAAAGCTGCTCTGTGTGGCTTCTTTTAGCAGTGCCCCTGGAGAACCCCAGCAGCCACCGAGAAAAGTCATCCAGAGCAGCTTTAGGCAGAATGCTTGCCCCCCCACCCCCACCCCCACTCCCAGACATCACTGAAAGAGGCTTCCCAAAATGGCTTTCAGCCCTTCCCTGCTGTCCCTGAAAGAAGCCTCCCGTAGGGCCTTTTGGTAGGGCGGGGGAGACATTTCAGCCATGGCCACCACCGAATTGTCAGATGGTGGCTGCTTTTATTTTTGGTGGAGTGGGTCGCTGGCACCAGGAAGAAGGAGCTGGCATAGGGATCGGCAGAGGTTGCCGACCCCTGATTTAATAAGTCAAATGCGTTTTTAGTGTCATTCCACTGATTGAGTTATACCAGGGATGAATTTGGCTCTAGCTATTCATCAGAAAGGATGGTTGAAGTGTTAGGACAGTAGCCTGGTATTCAGAAAATCAGAGTACACACTCCTGCTCTACAACATGTGTTCTCTATGACCACTAACTCAGCCGCCTTGTGCCTCAGTTCCCCACCTGTAAAATAGGGATAATAGCACTGCTCTATTGCACGGGCATGTTGTGAGGATAAAGATGCTCAAGGCACTCAGATATAGCAGTACCATAGATAGATATAATTTTAAGCATTAAAACAAAGTATAGTTAGCACAGGAGCCCCCCAGGAGTTCTTGTTCCTGCAAACATTTACTACTGGGCACAGTGTTCATGATTATTTCTACTGAGAACAGAGCTGCTCATGGCAGTAAGCACTGTGCCTGGTAGTTTGCAGGACAGAGTCACAGTACAGCTTGCACGAAGGGCCTGATGTCTCCTGTCTTCCACCACGTTCATACAAGAAGCCCTTTTAACCTCAGAAGTGGACCCTAACGTCAAATAACTCCTCCCTTCAGCATCAATTCTTTCCCTCCAACACCACACACATTCTAATGAAAAGATGTCAAGTGACACAATTGTCACATACGGCATACAGAAGAACCTCATTAATTTGTGTTTATGGTAATGTGAATTACCAAATGTTGTTTTTTAGTCTATGAATCAACACAACAAAGAAAATCAAGAATGCTGCATAACAAGAGACATAGTTAATTTATTTTGACAACTATTTTTATGATACTATTGAAAAATGAGCCCAAGTACAAAATGAACTATAAACTTGTAGGAAACAAAACCATTTAGAGACCATTTTACAAAAACAAGGACATCTTGAAAATACAAGACCCCACTGGAATGCTGTTTTATTCAATCTTTGCTGGGCTATGGGAAGAAATCACCATTTCAGATGTGAATTGTACTGGATGCAGATTAACTGCATGAAGATTAGCAGGGTTCTACTGCATTTTCTTTTGCGCACACAACATTCTTTGCAGTGATAGAGGATTTTGGAAGATAAGAGTAAGACGCAAGTCAATAATTCCAAAGAAGCAGAACAATTTTAAGAGATTCTGCAGTAACTAAAGATAAGCAAGATATATTATCTAGTCTACTGAAGAGACTTTTGGTAACTGGGTACCCACATCTGACATTACAAAAGAATAAAAGGGGCAAACAGAACACATTGGAGGGATCTGAAATTAGCGTGGGTTGCAACATATGCCATATTTGTCTCATGAGTGCAAAAGTGAGCTTTATCTCTGCCATATTAGAACACAATAGGACTAAAGCAAGGTTGTAGCCACCATTAGAAACACTTCAGACCTGAAGTGGAGTCCAAAGGAGAGCTGGTCAAATCAACAATTTAGAGTAACTCAAAAATCATAGTTCTCAAAAACGTTTTTCTTAGGGTTCGAAGGGGATGTGGTACCTGTATGTGCCCGTGCATTGTCTTTCAAGGCACTCTTCTCAATTGACAGGCCCCCAGCTGCGCTTCTCTCAAGGTGGAAGCTCACAAGGTTACAGCATGTCATGTTTACCATCCATGTCACCAGCTGCTTAGGCCTCCGTTATCAAGAGCTGAGATGCAAGGGGGGGGGGAGGCGGGATGAAGGGGAGATGGGACACAGATTTGCACACCTCTGCTTGACCCTACTCTTCCTCAGTCTCCACCCCACAACAGCCTGACTCCCATGGCCCATGAGCCCTTCTCACTGACCTAATCCAAATTTGAGTGACAGAGGTTGTCACCCCATGCAGTAGGCTGCAATGCAACTCAAGTCTGGCCCCAAATGGAATAGTACTATGCCCTTCATGCCAAGTTGGAATGCCCTGCCCTCAGATATGACTTGGCCAAATCTGAGTGAGTGGCCCTGAGGCCTAGTGCTTGGGATTCAAGTGGAAGTCAGGTTTGGCCTAGCAAAAAGTGGTTGGGCCATGACTCCCTGGCTTATGGCTACTATAGACTTCTCTCCTAGAGCTCATGGCCAATATAGAACTGCAGTGACTCAGGACAGCTTCTTCAGAACAAATATCAGGGCTTGAAATTAGATGCAGGTTTCTAACCATCAGAGGAGTAAAGTTCTGGAATAGCCTACCAAGGGGTAAAACCCACAAGTGCCTTCAAAACTGAGCCTGATAAATTTATGGAAGGGATGTGTTGTTAGTTTCAATGCAAGCAGGCTATTCCGGGGCCAGATGGGTCAAACGGGTTGCCTTTATTGCTGGTTACACCTCCACGTCTCGAGTGAGACGAGGAGGAGGGGGAGTTGCAACTCTTTCATCCCAAAACAGTATGGAAATGCATACATGATTGCCAACGTTTCATGGACCCTTATATGGTTATATTAACACCTATATAATGAATATTAGTGATTAAGTAATGTATATAATTATTTCACATCTCTGTTTACTGTTGACGGGTTTAGTTAATACTGCGCAGTCATTTAACTCACAATATGTTACTTTTGTTACAGCAAAGCCTATAATATTACTGACCAAGCCTTTGGCAAGGGAGGAGAGGAGTGAGAAAGTTGAGAGATATGTTCTTTTCAAGGTTCTTATGGAGGAGAAAGAGGATCGTTTCTGTCAGTTACATTTCTTTCTGAAACCATGAAAAAGAGAGTGGGAAAAGGGAAGATAATATATCTTTCACTAACTTCTAATTGCAAGAAGCAGAGCCTGTGTGCTTAGCCATGACCCCATTACCATAACAACTGTGGCTCAGGCAGAGGCTTTGTGCCCAGCTCTATCTTTAGTCTCCTACAGCATGGTATGATGGGATGACCTAGTTTGGTAATTGCCTGATCTTTGACGACTAGTGGTGGATATGCCAGTGGCCTAAGAAGGGAGGGTAGATGGGGTGGGTCTGAGTTATTACAGAGAATTCTTTCTTGGGTGACTGGCTGGTGGGACTTGCCCATATGCTCAGGGTTTAACTGATTGCCATATTTGGGGGTGGGAAGGAATTCTCCTGCAGGGCAGATTGGCTAGGGCTCTGTAGCATCGGGAATGGCTCACTTGTTGCTGGATTCTCTTTATCTTAAAGTCTTTAAATCATGATTTGAGGACTTTAATAACTCAGTCATAGGTTAGAGGCTTATTGAAGGAGTTGATGGGTGAGGTTTTGTGGCCTTCATTGTGCAGGAGGTCAGACTACATGATCATACTAGTACCTTCTGACCTTAGGGTCTATAACCTGTTCACTCAGCACATGAAAGGTCAGGCCTTGTATTTTTGAATAGTACATGGAAGTAGAATTGAAACATACTTGTCATTTTTGGTTCATGGCCATCCATATGGAGACTTGTGGATACTTTTATGGACTTCAGTTAGACGGCACACCTGTGGAAAGGTGACAGGGCTGGAACCCTCCATACACACTCTTCTAAGAAACAGCACAATTCTCAAACAAGTCAGTAGAGAAGTACGCACACTCTGTTTTAACATTGCCTCCTGCCAAGTGAGTGCTATTCAAGGCATACCGGAAAACTGAACAAAACCAGCAATTCAGGTGAAATCCTGGATCCCTTATAGTCAATAGGACTTTTGCCATTTCTGCGGGGCCACAATTTCATCCTTCTCATTTTCAAAGACTATATATTTATTTTCCACACCAGCAAGTTGTCTCAAAGTCACCAAACAGAACAAACAGTTTCTAATCACATTTTTCTCTCCATGGTAAATGAGTATTGGATGGGAATTGGGGATCATTCCTTTAAATAGTTTGTGAGACCTCCTGTGATACTCCCTGTGTTTCAGAAAACAACCAGAGCAGGTGTGTATATATGTAGCAAGGCCTTGTATGTTGTAAGCATGTATTAAACATATTTGGTCCCCTTTCTAAACAGATACTTCCCCTATATTGTGTTTGTTGTGTAAAAAAACAAAAGAGACACACACAGAATTACATGCAAGACTCCAGCCCTTTTCTACACAAAGTGAACCATCTACCCCAACCATTTCCCCCAGCCACAGCCTCCCAGTAAATTCTCCACTGTCATTCACACTTACCTCTGTCCAAGTTTTCCTCAGCCAGCTTTTTAACAGGTGCTGTTTCACTTCATGGGCTGGTATTGACCAGAAGTCAACATTTGAACCTGAAAGAGAGTTCAAAACTGGTCAATAGCTTTAAATGCAAGAGACCTCTTTATTCTTTTCTGGACTGGGGTTAATGAGCACAAGTCAATAGTCCTTTCACAGCCCTGCCATAGTATTTATGCTCTACATTCACTTCAGATTATTATTAATGGAGACTATGCCTCATTCAAAATTGCATGTGCAATTTCATACCTAACTTTTGCATGCTGTTGTTATGACTGTTATGTTATGTGGAAGAGGGACATTTACTCAGATTAATCACCAGCTACTGCCATCATGCATGCAAATCCCCAGTTCAAGACCATATGTGCAAATTAGATCTGCAACTCCAAGCACATTTTTTATATTTGTACACATTCAGTTGAACCCTCTGTTTTCGCTGGAGAAGGGAGAGGACATGATCTGCTTTTCTTTTTGGTTGTTAAACTGCATGCATAAAAATCAGGAGATTGGAATTTGGAATGTTCTAGGAGTATGAAGAGAACCGGCTCTATATAAATGACTGTCCCCGACTTGTTCTAATAATCAGATCCTCATAAGCACTACTGACAGCATGGAGAAAAGGAGCACTATTAATGTCATGGTGTGTCAGAAACAAAATATAGCTTGATCCCCGGCTTGAGATACTCAGTAAGAGGATTGAGCCCTCGCTGAGCCAAAACATAAAAAGGGGACAATTATTCCACAACTTCCATATTAAACAAACATTCCACACAGTTTATTGATGTATTATTTTATTGCTTTGGTGTCCAGAATCTAAATTAAGTCCTACATTTCATAAGAGGGCAGAGGTCAAAAGGGGTCCTTCAAAAGCAACAGACATCTCTTGGCCTCTGCCTGGCCTTTTGGACCACCCACAATCTTCTTTATTGCAAGCTTCCAAAGAGAGCAGAAGACAACTCCAATAATGATGTTAAATGCATTTTTTAAAAGTCTTTGTTCTTAGTACAGACTTCCAAAAATAAAAACCTAATATAATATCCACAGGAAGCAAAGTGCAACGTCCACATTGTCTGAGGGACATCTCTGCTGTTTTCTCCAACATATTGCTACACTTAGGACCAAACAATGGCTATCTTTCTCTAGCTATACTACATAGATAACCAGTGCAGAGAAGACTTGTCCTGCATCACTACATCCAAGCAGCAGTTAGGTGCCGTATAATGTAGCTCTCCAGACTCCCTCTTGAAAGGTAGTGACTGGGAAGTGTGTGCTGAACCACTCTTAAAGGTGCAGGCTGGGATTTTCAAAGCAGCGTAAGGGAGTTAAAGACCCAACTTTTACTGGAATTCAGTGAGATTTGGGCAAGCAGGGGGTAAAGCAGCATCCTCCTCCTATGCTAAAAGTAGAGAGAAAACATTTTTATATTCTTGGCTCGGGTGAGCAGCACTATCCAATAGCTCTCACCCCCTAGGTGGAAAGCTCCGTATCCTGTTGTCATGTTAGGCCTGAAAAGGCAAAGCCATCTTGTAAAATATGCGACCCAAATCTAACCTTCAAAAATATACTGTACGAAAACACAATGGTAGTGTCACAAGTAGACTAGAGCTTTGATATGCATGTGTATTGTTAATGGTTACTTGATGATGTTTACAGCTATATTGTTAGAGGTTAACAAGGTGAATGAACTGCTTCTTTATCTGTTATTATTGTCCTCTTAGAAGAGGTCAAAAGGGAACATTAACATCTAGATGGAGCTTTGATGTACCAATGTAAACTGTCCATTAAGGGTGCTAATGCAGCTAATTATCTGTGGTGCCAAAGAGGTGAAGGTTTTACTTCAAAAGACAATATACATTACTATTCTCCACTTAAAGTATCTGTGAACTGTCATCAAAGCCCACATGAAGGGATGACCTGCAAATGCCCACCCTGCTACAGCTGTAAAAGGAAGTTGGGAACATAATCCCTTGGTCTCACATCTGTCCAAGATTCTCAGGGAAAGTCTGGGCCACAGTATTGAGATCCCAGCCAGCACCGGCTTGGAATCACTCTAATTCTCACAGGAGAATTAGAGCAAACTCTACATTTGGACTATTTGGTCTCTATTCCTTTGAACTGGATTTCTAACAATTGAAGCTGTGAAACAAGGACTTAAACCCATCCAGATATTGGATGTATGCCTGACATCTTCACACTTCGACTTCTACTGGAAAGCTGATGTATTGGACTTTCAAATCATTGTATGTATGTGATTACTTTAACCCTTTAACAGTACTTTCATAGTTTTACTTCCTTGTACAATAAGGTTTTAGTTACTAAAGGATTGGCTGGCAGTGTGATATTTTGGGTAAGATCCAAACCTATACTGTTCTGTGTGATGTAGCTGACCCTTTGGGGTCAGGAGAAACCTTTTTGAGTAATGAGCTTGGAGTTTTAAGCAACTTCTCTCTTTACCAGACCCAGTGGCCGTATTGGGGACCAGTGGCTGAAATGCAGTAAAGGGGACCGAGTATATTTTATAGTGGCTTCTTGATATCTAGTGTGTGGATCAGAAGCATTGTTTGTGACTAGTTGGGGAGTTTAGCTCCAGGTAATCCACCATTGCTGGGAGAATCTGCTCTCCTTTTTGCAGCTTGCTCTGATCTTTGCATTTTCAGGTGGTTATCCCAGAAGGCCCAGGTTACACCTGTTTCAATCACAGTGTTGCTAACACTCATAATTTTATCCTAAGTCTTGTTATATTTTTAAAGCCCCAGCTCCAGGAGTCATGTGAGTAGGTGAGACGCACAGCTTTTATTTACAAAAAAATGGTTTTAGCTCTCCTGATGGTAAAGAAAAGTTTAAAAACATAAACACTAAAAGCTCAAAAGCCACTGGGCAAACAAAGAAGAATCCAGAATTTATTATTTAAAAAATCTCATGATTCCTAAGCCAGTCTCAAGATGTGTGAACATTTGGGGCTGGCAATACTGTTAACCACTGCTATTACCAAATGCATTTCCAGATCCCCGCTCCACACCAATAGCATCAGATGCACCATGCATAACAACTCCAGCCATCATTGCTTGGCCACCACAACATCAAATCCTTCACCTCCAGCAGCTAGACTTTAACTATTTTGTGGAATTTAACCTCTTAAGTTCTCTACTGTGTCTTATTCCTTCCCTCAGCTTCTGCTTCTCTCTCTCATATGCGCAAGCAGGATTATGTTCTCAGAAACAAAAAGCCATGTATCCTATTGAGTCAGATTGGCTTTTCTATAAGAGTTGAGGAAAATAAAACAGGGAAACATACATCAGTAAAGTCTCCAAAAGAGAGAGAGGAAGAGAAAACAGTGTTCACGTCTCACTGTGGTCACAGCTGCGTTGAGCTATTGCCCTATAAGCCCATAACAGTCAAGGGTTGAGATAGATCTCGTTTAGGATACAGCACACACTCCTATGGCATAATTATTACTTAAGTGTGGAGAGAACAAAAACCCCAAAGAGTAAGACATGGTCTGAATGCCAAGAAGCATACACTCTACACAGACAAAGTGAGTGGGCTCATATTGTTTATTGGACCAACTTCTGTGGGTGAAAAAGACAAGCTTTGGAGCTCTAGAGAGTTGCTCTTCAGGTCTGGGAAAAGTACTCAGCTCTGGTCTATGCTAGAAAACTAGGCTGGTATAACTACATCATTCAAGTGTGTAAAAAAAATCATATCCCTGAGTGATGCAGTTAAACCAACTTAACCCCTGACATAGACATGTTAGCCTGACAGGATAATTCTCCAATCCCCCCATATCACCTTTCGGGGAGATAGTGTTCCTCCGCTGACAGGAGAATCTCTCCATTGGCATAGACAACATCTTTACCCAAGCACTGCTAAGGCTATGCCTATGCCTACACTTGGGCACCATCTAATGTCACCATTGATATGTCTAAATAATGAAACCGGAGGAGAGTGTCCACACCTCACTCCATGCTTCGGCCTCTTGTGTCCCCATTGCTAACCGTTACTTCCACTTTAGAAGCATTGCATTGTGGGTGTGTGTCCCACAGTGTAACAAAGTGCTGTGGTTTGTGGGATGTCAGCTGTCCTCCCATGATGCAATGCCCTCTCCCCTTCCTTTCTCACAGAGTAACAGGAAACACTTTTCATTCTGTTTATCTATGCTGCAGGGATGGTGCCTGCTCAGTTCTTCAGTGTTATTGACAGCATTTCAAACAGATCTTGGCTTATTCTGCAGAATTTCCAGCAGTGCAGCCGGATCCACAGTGCAGAAACCTGAGATGTTACTGAGGCTGCCCTGCTAGAAGCCATAGAGCAAAATAATTCCCACTTTCTGCAGGCTGTAACACTGAGTCTGCAGTCCGTGGAGTACTGGTTCTGGGCCCAGGAAACAAGCACAGAATAGTGGGACCACACTGTGGAGCATCTGAATACTCATTTGAGACCAGTTCTTACAGTGGAGAAGCGAGTAGCCATTGCTCTGTGGAAACTTGTAACCCCAGACTGTTACTGGTCAGTTGCAAATCGATTTGGAGCTAGGCAATCCACCATGGGAGCTGCAGTGATGTAAGTGTGCAGGGCCATAAATGGAGTTCTGCTGAGAAGGATGGTGACCTTCGGAAATGTCCAGGATATATTGGAGGGGTTTGTTGCTATGGGGTTCCCAAAGTGTGGTGGAGCCATAGATGGGACGCATATTCCTATTTTAGCTCTGGATCACCTTGCTGCCGAGTATATAAACTGGAAGGAGTACTTCTCTATGGTCCTGCAGGCCTTGTGGATCACAGGGGCTGTTTCACAGACATTAATGTGGGCTGGTTTGGGAAGGTGCTCTCCAACCAAAGAATCAGCATGCCAATAGTGATCCTGGGGGATCCTGCATATGTAAGCAGTTTTGCCATGAGCAGCAGTGATGCCTGAGCCTTCTATCCCTATGCACTCACTCCCCATCCCACACACACTCCTTGACACCCCCCTCCCCTTCTGTCACACACATGGCACCAAAAATAAAACACACACATTGAAAACAGGTATTGCTTTATTGTGTTCACATTTCTGGGCTGGAGGTTGGGGTTGGGGCTGGGACATGGACATTGTATCTCAAAGGGGTTGTTACAAAGCTCTGTTTTTAATTAGCCATATTTTAACATGCCACTTTGGTGCTTTGGTTCCGCCATGTGGCCTAATCATACCAAAGAATATTGGTGCAATCAACAATTTTTGTATCATTCTTTTGGCAGCCAGAAAGATCACCCCAGGGATGCACTTCTTCAAGTATAGCAAAAGCATGCAGAGAATCAGAGCTGATACTAAGAAGTTCTCCAACCTAATGGTCTTATTTTACCCCACATTCTAACAGGCCACCTACAAGTAAAAATCTGAACACACCAAAAATATTCATCATTCTCTGATTTTATTCTGATTGACCTAGTGTTACGTCAACAATGAGGCACAACTTTTAAGGAGACATTCTAATACATGCTTGCAACTGACTAACTTTGTGTCATTTCCCTTTGATCTCCATATTTTTATTTTGTCTAATCCCTGTTCTTCATCTGTATGTAACTCCTGTTGCAAAAGGGGAGTTGAATAGATCACTTAAACTGCATTTGGCACCAGAAAAATCACTATGCCAGTGCTAGAACAGGAAGGAGGTTCCCTGTCTATCTGTGGTTGATAATTCTGATATCAAAGACATTCAGTTTAGAAGTCAAGAAATGACTATGTCTGCAGAGTTCCAGAGGGGTAGCTATGTTAGTCTATACCAGCAAAACAAAAACAAAGAAGTTCTATGACACTGTTAAAGACTAACAAATGTATTTATCACATGAGTTTTCGTGGGTAAAATCCCACTTTGTCAGATGGGTGAAATGGAAAACTGCAGTATGGAAGGGAATATATAAATGCAGAGAAGGGCAAGTCACCAGGTCAGTTCAGATTTTGAATGGCTGGGTCATTACAAAAGGTGATCACCCTTTCTCAACTCTCAATTACTGTTCTGGCTTTCCGTCTTATAAACAGTTCTTGTTCCACACTGTTTAAATCAAAATAACTTGCTTGATTTGCTGTAAAAACCTGAACTGGCTTTGTGACTTACCAATTTCAAATAACCAGATATTCCAAAAAAGAAGACAAAAACAAAGGACTAGGAGAAGTCTAGAGACAAGACTTGTTATCCTCATCACAGGATTTGTGGACCAAAAAATGTGAGATGCACTTTTAAATGACTTTACAGGTGGGGCGAATACAAAGGCAAGTATTCGGAGCCACCTTGAAAGACTTGGGATTACAGTGACTGTATACTTAAAAAAAAAAAAAAAAGTCAATGGGTCTATAAAATATGAAAATAGGTGAACCCCAAAAGGTTTGAAGAGTTGGACCAAATGCTTTCCAGAAAGTCATCTAAATTGGCACGCCTGGACATTTCTGTTTCAGTTGAGCTACAAATATCACAAGAAACTCCTCTCTCAAATATTTTGGTTCCTCTGTTTCTTGTCTGAGCCAAAAGCATAGGCACGAGAAAGTGACTAAAAAAAAGAATCAAATATTTTCAACCCATAGGATACTTTAGAGTCAGGACAGAAGAAGATTTGGGTGAAGTGTCAGTTCTTATTTTATCTAAAGGGGTTGGCTCAGCCCTATTTTAAGTCTATTGGTCCCAACCTTGCTCTAGCTGAAAACAATGACATGGCACCTATCAAGGTTTGTGAGAACAGGACCAAGCCCATAATGGTAATATTGGTATGTGTAAGATATCAGGATACATTCTTGATAAGACTATGTGAAAAGACTGGGGGTGCACATAAACACATCTTATATGTCTGAATTCAAACAAAGGTACCACAAACAAGCGAACCCTTCCAGCTCTTTGGGCTTGTCTACATATCAAAGTCAATGTATGAAGTTAATTTGAAATAAGGAACTTCTGGAATAAGAGTGTGTGCAAATGGAGTTAATCAGGAATAGCTATTAAATAACTACCATATAGACATGGCCTTAGTGTAGTGAAGAACAAAACCATTCATGCTTTTGAAGAACCCAGTTATATGTCAAACTGATCAGCAAATACCTCTGGGGCAGTTTTAGAAGGCTTTGTTACAAAAGGCATGAGCAATGTATCAGGAGACATGGGACGTTTTTTAATGTTAAAAATTACAGTTGGCTAATTTTATACAGTAAATGTTATCACATGTCTTGCAAACAGAAAACAATGCTGTTGCCATCTGGACATGATATATTAAGTTTGTACAGGAAGTTTCCATACCCGCTGTCCCACAATATAATTAGATTCTGCATTACTGTTTTTCATGCAAGCTACATCCCAAGGATAGAATTAAATGGCAGCAAAAGAGTGAAATTCAGAGGTAAAGGCAAGGGAGAAAAGATACGGAGAATAAAGGAAGCATAGAGATACAGGAACCCAAATGACAAGGGGTGGCATTGGTCCACTGATTTTTTGGAACATCACAAATGACTCATCTTTTCTTTTCTGTCATTACAAGCTGATCACATGCAGGGCTAAAACATCTCCTGAGCTACCATTTAGAGAGACACCCTCCGAACATTGCTGGCTTGGGCTCTGCTTCACACCCTTTTGTCTTGTCTCTGCTACATTTTTATTTCTTAATGTTTCCTCCCACTGCTCTAGCCAGTGCAATTGTGCTGGTGGCAGGAGCATGGCGTACATAGGAAGCCATGAGCCATTAACCATCATGCCATTGAGATCACCTCTCAGTAGGGTGAGACAGTATCTGTCTTGCCAACCCCAGCTGCCGAATATCATGGGATCACCTAAAAAAGCATGATATTTTAAAAGAAATAGGCTTCGGATTCTCTGTTTTTGCCTTCTGATTTATAATCCTTTAGGGGTCACATTTTTCAGCCTGTCTCTATAGCCCTGAGGGCTGGATTTTTATTTTTATTTTTAAGTTTTAAATGAAAGCCAGGACACTCCTGTAATCACAAGACTCCAAGAAAAACACCAAACATCCCAAGACTCAACAACAGAGATGGAGTTTAATGGAGACTGAAACACCAGTGGTTGCTCTCTGGTCCCCAAGGGCATGCTACATTGGGGGCTGCAACAGGGGAAGTTTATAAGGAAATAAATTTGCAGCCTTCCAAAGCTGGATTCCTGCAATCCTGAGTACACAGAGCTCCCAAAAGCAACGGGAACACTACATTTGTGGCAGGGCTTGCAGGATTAGGTCCCTAATATCTGGTTTCTAAAACCTTATTATTCAGGCTCTGGGGCTGCTTCTATTAATAAACACTTATTTTATTTGAATTGGTGATGTAACACAACTCTGAAACTACATGGCTAGCCAGTCAGTCAGGTGCCCCAGGTTTCTAGGGAAAACATGATCACAGAAAAGATATAAAAACATCACAGAATGTTTTCTTCAGTTTGGTCTACCTTACCCGGCCTCAGGTTCAGAGAACAGACTGGAAGATTCCCTCCAGAGGCTCCCACAGCACCTTCTTCTTTGTGCCTCTTTCTGCAACACCTGTGTGAGCTATTAACCCCACTGTTGCAAGCAGCACCAAAACCACAGATTGCCTCATTCACCTCGTTGCTCCTGTAATTAACTCCTCCCTGACCAGAGCCAAAGAGGACCCCTACGCCCCGTCACAGGCCTTCCTCCCATGTTCTGTCTATTCCTGCTCATCCTACTGTTGAAGCAGGTTTGTTGTTTAAATGATTGTTAGATGGGGCTTGCTTTGTTAAAAGGATGGAAATCTAGTTCACTAGCAAAACTGGACCATTTTCATAAAACTGAAATGAAAGGCAAATACTACAGTTTTCCAGTTTTATGCTGGCTCTTTCTCTTTTCCCCCCCTTTTCACATCCTTCTAAACCAAATCAATAAAGCAAACACTCAGTGCCTTCTTTTATACTTATTCTTTGGGAAGATGGACAGGCCTGTTTATTACAAAGGCCTAGAGGCAAAGTAGCATGCATTTTATGGGCTAGTAATAAAGCGTAAACATTTTCTAGTGGCTTCACATGTGGTTTTGTAATCAAGTCCTACCTATCACCTCATGCCTCGCTGGTTGGTGGTCACACATTTCAGTCCTGCTCAGTGAAGAGTTCCACGTTGTTAGTAGCTAGGTATCTCATATCATGCTATTTTTAAGTTAATACACAGCCAATTTTTCCTCCCTTATGGAAAAGCCATATAGAGTTTAATACAGTTAATGGATCAATTCTGTCTTCCTTACTCATGGTAAGTAATACCTTATAATGAGTCGTGGCACAAGGCTCTGCTCAGGAGGAATAAAGATGGCAGAATCTGGATCTAAAGCCATTTGATTTTGATTTTTATGCTCAGACTGATTGAGGGTTGGATTGCAGAGTGACTCCGTATAGGATTATATTTTTCTTTAAGTATTGTCTGGGATGGGAGAGTGATTTGTTTAGTCTCCAGGCTCATTCGGTCTTAGGCCTCTCTGCTCAGGTTACCCAGATGTCAAGTGTGAAGGGGTTTTTGGGGAGTGACAGGTTGTCTAGTAACTGAAATTACACCACCAGATCATTTCACACAGGTCACCAACAGTCACCAAATGGCATCTGCTTTTCACTACACTGCTACTTGGACATGCTCTTTTTGGGGGGGCTGGCGATCTAACAGAGCCCAAGTGCCCCCAGACAGCAGTGAGGACAACATGCCATGCTATAATTGGCTTAATGCAACTCCATAATGATCTTTTGTCCCAAACTTTTGATAGGGTGACACATAAGCCCCCTCTTCCACAGCTTTGTTCTCAGACCACAGCAGGTTACAGGTGGCATGTGAAAGGTGCTGTGGGTGGGAAGGCAAATTGAGTGGTGGTCAGAGAAGCCTCCTGGGAAAGCTGAATGGTTGTGGTCAGAAAGATTTTCAGAAGTCCCTGACCCTGGAATTAATTTTCCATCTGAGTCCAAAACAGCTTGAATTACTTTATCTTCTGGCTACTCTGCAAAGCCCAGCTCTCAGAACTGGGTTTTACAAATCACTGGGTGCCTTTTGGGAATGGAAGTGGTGCAGTGACTTTCCTCGAGACTGAGGATGGTGTTGCCGTTTTAGTTTGCATTGGTTTTAGTGAGTTAAGACACTGTAAAATCCAGGCCCAAGTGGGAGTTTTACCATTTAACTTCAGTGGGAGCAGACTTAGACTAAAGTGAATACTTTTGAGAACCTCATCTCCGGAGCCAGTGGATGGACATTTTCTGTGATTGTTTAAATCCAGAGAAATACATTTTCTAATACAGTGTCGTATCTGGTCTGCAAAACTCAGCAACGTCATCTCCACCATTAATGTAGGGTGATCAGGCCATATCTTAGAAGACTCTGCTGTCAGGAATTTTTTAATATCCAGTCTCAGTGTTCCCTGTCTTAACCACACTCCCTATTTACTGCCTCTTTCTTACATTCTCCTACTAATTTCTCCGGCCCTGATATTTACACCCTTCAGTAATTTTGTAGGCTTATTCTATCCAGAGTCGTTGCACAGCAATACGATAATTTGTCCTCATTATTCGAGCCCTTCCATTCACAAATAATAGGAAATGGTCAAAAGATGCAGATAATTAGAGACGGGGGACTGACAGCACTCAAGTGTTTGCCTGACATCTGATAGATCATGTTCTGAAAGGCTTTCAGCAGCATTGCTCCATTTGGCAAGGTTATTTGTATCCCTCCTAGCAGAATGCAGTGTTTATTTCTTCAGAGGTCCAAAGAGATGAAAGGTCAATGAGTAATTCTGGACATTTAACACTCCTACCTTAGCTGGAGAAGGAGGCAGTGCTTGGTGGGATTCCCAAGAGCTGACCATGAGGTGGGCCTTTGCTTGTGATTGACAGGCATGTGGTCTTGCAGGTCAGGAATGCAAGCTATCTGCAAAGGTCGGTCATGCCTTCATGATTGGAATTTCGAGAATTTTCCAGCTGAGTAAGAAAGTGACATTTGGCCAGCAAAACATAAGCCAAAAACAGCCTTCATATTTTCAGAAGCCCTGATAACCAAACTCCTTTACATTCCTGAAACTTCCTCTCCACTTCACGTCCTATGGTCTGTATTTATCATAAACATGATAACTCAGGGAGGATTTTTGTGAGTGCCTGTGTGGCAGATGAGCAAATTGGCACATCCCCAGCTGTGCAAACTTTATCAAAAGCCATATGGGAAGAGCTCATCATTAAACTGCATGACAGGCTTTTTGGAAACAGGTGATTTGCAACAATATTGCAAGGCCAACAAGGGTCAGACCAGTAAAGGTTGTCTCACACAGAATAGTCCTTAGCATCAAATCATCAGGCAATGGAGGGCATGGGTGGGGGGCAGTAGAGGAGAAAAATTGCAAATTATTCCCTCATCTTTATAGTGGTTAATGCTGTGAATTCACTGTGAATTGAGCATCTTAAGCCTCTTGCAAGATAAAGCCTTTAAATACCACTTATGGGAGGGCAGGGGGGACTGATCACAAGGAGAGTTATACAAGTGCAATCCTTAAAAGACAAAATCCTGCTCCTAAAGCTGATTTAGGGTACAATATTAAGGTAGGAAATTCCCAATTTATAGCTTAAAATCAACCCTTGCCCAAGCATAGTTGCCATCCATTAGTTGTGCCACACCACCCATTTGATATTTTCCACAGAAGAGTGAAGTCAAAGACTAAATGAAACAGCTGTTCTGCGGTGGTGCTCGTGTGTACAGATTTTCTGATTTAGACAGCCTCTGGAAATGTCCCAGAGTGCCAGTCGAGGCCACTCTGGGACATTGGAGCTGTCAAATATGTCAATTTCACTGCTCTAGCAGAGCAGTGAAATTGACTATTATTGGAGCTGCCAGGTTCCGCGGCTCCGGGAGATTGGCCCCCTGGACTGGGGGCTCCTGCTCAGGATCCCCCAAGCACAGGTGGCTTCAGCCCCTCTGCCTGCTGCCAGGGCTCGGGGCTCCCAACCAGTGCTGAAGCACCAACCCCCTAGCTCAGCCACCAGGCTTCGGGTGGTGGCATGGCTGCACGCTGGCCCCCTCCGCCATCCGCTGAGCTTGGGGAGGCGGCGGGGCCTGCAGCCGGCCCCACCGCCACCTGTCAGGTTTTAGGTGGTGGTGAGGGCTGCTGCGCTTCAGTGTGCAGCTCCCACTGCCACCCGAAGCCTGGCAGGTGGCGGAGGGGTCCGGCTGCAGCCCCTGCCGCCTCCCCAAGCTTGGTGGCTGGGCTTCGGGAGGCAGCGGGGGCTGCAGCCAGCCCCCTAGCCCAGTGAACCCCTGGGGCAGCCCACAGTCAGCCAAAAGGCTGGCTATATGCAGGGCATGGTGGGACAGGTGCCCACCATGCACTGCTCCTTGTAGCGCAAAGGAGTGTTCACGTGTGAACGCTCCTTTGCGCTACAAGGAGTACGTATGTGTAACCCATATGCCTGAAAAGGCTATCTCTGAGAGACCTGCTGAGGGTGGGTTACTGTTGTTGGGCAGATTAGCGACCCACAACTGGAAACTTCCAGAAGCAGGGAGTGGTAGCAATTTGAGCATGCTCCACAGTGTACCCTGCTGGTGTGATCAGTCAGATGACTGGAGAGCAGCAGCCTGAGCAGACAGCAGGCAGGAGCTGCCTTGAAAGGAGACCATGTGCTCAGTGTTCTGGAGAGGAGCTGAGCCAGGAGTGAACAAGATGTTTTCTCCATGTAAAGGAGTCATTTGCACCAGACCTTGCAGACATGCATATGGGACTGAGGGCTGGTTGCAGAGGAGAAGAGAAAGCCTGCATGTAATGCTACAGAGGATCCCAGCAAAGAAAGAAGAGGACAGCTATTTCTTGCCACTCAAGCTTCCACACTGGAACAGAGACTGTAGCTGAGAGTTGGGTGAACTCCACACAGACTTTGGGACTCTTGGGTATCTTTCATGCAAGGGATTGTTCTTGGTTAATTGTAGTTTGTTTTCTTAGGATAAGGTTCATTTAGTTAGTAGTTAATAAAGTTCATTGTTACGTTTGTTTTTAGTAGTATTTTAATGTGTGTATAGCTCTGAGCAATCTTCGCCGTGAGTCCTGTACAGACTGGATCCTGGGTCTCCAGCTGCTTTCCCCATAGGGGTTGGGATTGATTTCTGTGGGGCACTGGAGAAGGGCAACTGAATGAATTTTAGCCCACCCGAAGGTTACATATGTACATACCAAAGTGCTATATTTATAGCGCTTTCCTTGTCCCGCAACAGCTTATTGCGGGACAAGTTTGTCGTGTGTACATAGCCTAAGTTATAGCGCTGTAAATCTGCAGTGAATCCACATTTATACCTGCGGATATGACACAGGAATCTGGTGATTAACATTGTTACATCATAACTTTCTATATTTCAGGTTCTTGTTTTTTATGGTAGTGCAAATAAAGGATCATAAAGAGAGACAGCTCCTGGGATTTGAAGCCCTTGACCTATATGTCATTGTGGGGCCATTTCAAAGCCTTTGGGGAAAGAGTTGATGGCCTCAGTTAGTTAGTGGACACAGAACTGAATTACCAATGCAGCTGGGCACTACATGGAGCCCTACAGCAATTTGCATGGAGACAATACAGGCATGAGACTAAGGAAGGAACAGACCTCTAACTCAGAATCTCTCTGCAGGCCAGGTTAGAAGGGCATTGTGAAGAAACCTGCTTGCTGATCCTGGGGTGAATTGGTTTGTAGATAATTAAAGGAAAGACCAAAATGCATGAAAGCAGACCCCATGCAGCAAGCACTCTTCTGCAGCATGCTCACTTTGACTGTTTTAAAGTGCCCAGTGCCCAAGAGTTAAATTCTGTTCTTGCCACAGCATTTTGATGATTGACCCAGATTTTCTCATCTTTAATGGCTTGAAATGTCCAATGCTGCCAATCAGACTGATTTTTTTTTTTACAACTGTGTGAAGAGAGATTTGAAAAAGACCAAAATAAAATGGTTTCCTCTAGTCTCCTCGCGGGAGGAGGCAGCGGAGTGGAGGAACACAGCGTTCTTTACCAGCAGTTCTAAATTCAGCCCATGTTGGCAGAGACCAGGCGTTGTTATCGCTTGATGGCTGACTATCCTGCATGTAGTGAGTTTGTTGGTCTCGGTTGAGTCCCCGGCTGAGTGCAGTCCCTCAGCATTGTTAGCCATGCATGGAAATATGGCTGATCTGTGGCTACACAGAAGATTCCAATCTCAATAAAGTCGGAGCGACTAACCTTTCCTAGTGCCACACGCCAAAGCCACAAGAGTCTTTCCTCTGCCTTCAGGGTTTGGAATTTCACCTGCTGTCCCATTCAATTAAAAAAAGTTAAAATGTATTCAAAATTATTTAAATGAAACGACTCATGTTGTCTGAGATCTGGTTCTCCAGATTTTAGTCCCCTGACATTAAACAACTGCTACAGCAGCACAGCCAGCCCCTGTGCTAATCAGGCCTCTCATTCCTCCTGTGCAAAGCCACTGTTGCTGTTTGACCCGGACATAAATAATGGCATGAGTGCACAGAATACTGCTGACTTCAGCTGTTACACTCAAAACTCCCTGATTTCTCCTGTGCTCTGTACTGTAGACTGATTGTCTTAATAAAATGCCTGCCCTATATGCCTTGCATACCAATCATGCTCTCTTGGCTCTGTAGAAGAAATGGGGACCACATTTCCATACAGCACAAAGGGAAAAACAACATGTGTCTGGCAGCTTGACAACTTGGGCTGTATCCTATACAATGTCCAGTAGAAAACACCCCACAGCAACTTGGCAGCTGGCTAGCAGAGCGCAGCTTTGATATGTTAACTGGAGTCTTTATCTTGCACAAGGTTGAAGTTTTCCCAGTGGCGTTTGTGAAGGAACTCTCTTTCTTCATTGCCCCAGGGGAATGTGCATGTATGAAATGAACATGCCTGTTGCAGAAAACCAGGGAACACATGTTGGTGATGCTGTAAACTAAAGGGAAGTGAGTTTATAATCCCAGCTGACAATCACATGTCCAGGTAAGGAATTCACTGCAATCGATACAGAGGAGTCTTCAGTAATTCACTACTTGTTGTAAAGGGTGTCTGTTCTACCAAATGCCTATGGAAGCTGCAGCAACATGTTAGGGCTTTATTATGCTGCTCCTTCCCTTATTGTTCAGTCAGGGCAAATTCACTCGTCCTTCCTCTGGCACCATGGAGTCATGATCAAAATAGGCCTCAGGGCTGATGACTCTTTCGATCCTTTTGTCTTCTTTCTCAGGAACTGAGATGAGAATAGCCTGTCTGAATAAGTAATCTAGACCACCTAAACTCTTATGGAAAACACAGCATTCTTACTGCAAGGAGTTGATTTAGGCCCGGTTTGCCTACAAGCTGAGAAATTGCAGTCTCTTTGGGTACGTCTACACTGGCAATTTAAGTCGATTTAAGGAGGTTTAAGTCGACTTAAATTAAGCCACGTCCATGCTAGGCTTTCATTAAGTCAACTTAAGAAATTCCTTAAGTCGACTTAATGAAAGCTCAAGTTGACTTTGTTACTACCATTCATTAAGTTGATTTAACCCTTAAGTCGACTCCTTAAGTCAACTTAAAGATGGTGTGGATGTGGAGTAACCCTTAAGTTGACTTTTTTAAGTCGACTTAAGGGTGGTTAGGTTGACCTAACAAAGTGGGCTAAGTCGACTTAGTCCACTTTGTTAAGTCGACTTTAATAAGGTCGACTTTAAGTCGACTTATAGTCGACTTTATTAAAGTCGACTTAACAAAGTCAATTTAACTTTTCCAGTGTAGACATAGCTTTTGACTTCAGGGGGAGCTATGAGTGTTCAGCCTCTCCAAACATCAATCCCTAAAAGAGCTAGAGGGTTAGATCCTACAAGGTGCTAAGGAGTCTAGTCATGATTTAGCAAAACATGGTTAAATGTGAAACACATGCATAATCCCATTGAAGTCAATGGGGCTACAAGTGTTTCTAGTTGCTTTGCTGGATCTAACACTGGCGCATCTTTCAGACATCACAGATAAAGCAGAAGCCATTTACTTTCCCTTTTTTATTTTTTCACCCTGACATTTGTCAACAGTGAAAGCTGTTTATGTTTCACCCCCTTCCTAGACCATCATCGTTTGAGCCCTGACCAAATTCCATTGGGTAATTTCATTCTGCTTTCCTACAAAAACAGGCCTATGTAGTTTCAGTTGCATACAGCATCTGTATCTATCTGCCATGTAGTGTTGCAGTTAAATGGCTGCAGCCTGACATCCCATGTGTGGCTGCATTTCTGTGGTGAGTAGAGTCATCTCTAGGTTACCATCTCTATGACAGCAGCACATCAAAGGTCACTTCCAAGAGTAAGATTCATTCATCTTTCTGAAGTCCCTACAAATGCATAGTAAAACACAATCCTTGCCAGGAAGAATTTCTAATCCAGATAGAGAAGACAAAGGGTGGGAGAACAGCTAACGGGGAAACACAGATAATGATTTGCTCAAGGACATGGAGAAAATTTGTAGTAGAGCCAGGAACTGAACCTATATCTCCCGAGTCTTACATCAGTGAATTAACCATTTCAACATCATTACTCACTGTAGCTGCGCCCTCATGTTAGTTGAATGCTTGTGGATCTATGGCTTAAAAGCAGCATTATAAATGAGCAGTTACTGTTAGCTTCACAGAGCCCCAGCTTAGAAGTCCTGCAAATTATTATTATTCCTGTTGTTATCATTGCAGTATTTGAAGTCAAAATGTTTGTAAGAGTGTAATCGTGTCTATAGCATCAGAATTCAATGGCAGAAAGGCTGGTTATTGGGGAAGGGGAATAGGTCCCATGGGGGATATGCATTGCAAAGGAGAATATTTGAGAGGAATCTAGACTTGGGAGTAGGAGGTGGGGAAAACTGCAGTAGGGAGCAGGTTGACTAAGGATCTGGATGAGGAGAGAAGAGTGTCTTCTCTGGCTTATGCTTGTAACACACCAACCTGGACAGAAACCCTGGAAGGGGAGTCCGTCTCTGACAAGTGTAAATTGTTCAGCAACCTTGGGGGGAGGGAACCAGGAAGGAGGTGTGCTTAGCCTCTTGTACAGTGGAAATATTGTGTATGGGCTCCATTCCCTACAGCAAACTCATGCACACCTGGGGATGGGGAGCAGAGGTGCAAATGGGGACCTAGAGGGGCTGGACCAGTCACTGCCTGACCCAGGATGGGGCCAAGGAGCAGAGAAAGGGACTCAGAGGGGATGAAACATGCTCAAGAGCATGTAGGATCCCCTGAGACCCTCCTTCACAGCCAGGATCCAGCACTCCCCACCATTAAGCCTCAGCAACTCTCCACACTACCCTTCCTGTGCCTTTATTTGCATGGAGCACCTGGTAGACCTACAGCATTGAAGTAAATAAGATCAGAATCAGGCTGGGGCTGGTAAAGAAAGCACAACTAAAGAAAAACCTGCCTAGTTTTGTGTTTCATTACAAAGGCTCATGCAGCTTAATTGATGCTTGATGCTCTGAGGCAGTAGTTCTCAACCTTTTGTGGGTTGAGAGACACTTGGCAGAATATTGTAACTCTACAGGACATACTAGCCTGCACCCTCCAGGCCAAATCCAGCCATCTCCCCGGATCTCCGTGACACACTGACCTCTGTGTGGTGACACACTAATCTGTCCTGACACTGTGGTCAAGAATCCCTGCTCTGAGGAATGCTGGGACCTGCCTTGATTTTGCCATCATATGCTTGAGTTGCACACAGCGTTAGCTAATAAAATCATGGTTTTCTTTAGTGAAATCACACGTCACAAATAGTTCTTAGCAAACCACATGGGCTTTAATAAATTTATGTACTGTATGATTTTTTTTTTTTTACTGCTAGTGGAAAGCACACTGTTGTGTTTGGAACAACTCCATATTTTTTGATGACAGAGTTACTCACTGAAAATGGAAATGGGTGAGGAGGCTACTTTAAATATTGTTAATGTTACTGGTAAAGCCACTTTCTCCAAATACTGGCTACTATATGACTTTACCTTGACTAGGAGTAACAATTTTAAAAGTGTCTGCAGTAGGACTGGCCTACATTAAAAAAGTTTTACCGGCATTACCAGGTCTGTTGGGGATATGATTATTTTTGTCAAAGTAGTTATGATAAATTTCAGCATGTTATTCACCTTTAGTAAGTGGCTCTCATTCTGAGAGGCTTACACTGCCTGGTTTCAGCCCAACTCCCACCAGTACATAAATAAATAAATAAAATGCTACAAAAATAAACTTTTGCTTATTATTGTTAAATGCTTCTGATCCTGTGAACATTCATGCCATCTGACTGAATAAAATAGGTGCAGTTTTTCTTCTGACCAGTGCAGTCCGGTTGCACCATATTTCATTTAGATACCTAGAAACAGTTAATAACCAAGCAGTCATTTGCTGCTAGCCTCTAGCAGCATATATTATAGGCTCAAGTAGGGGAGAGGGTGCAACGAAGACTCTTCTCATTCCCACTCATCCTCACCACCTACCCTAGGAGACAGCAAGTGAGCATAGAACTTTCTCTTCTACCCTGAGCCCCCATCCACTCCCTGCCGGTGTGTCATCATCCAGCCTCATTTCTTCACCTGTAAAATGGAGAAGTGAGATGGAAAGTACTTGTAAATGCTTTGAGGTCTTCAGGTGGAAGCCACAAAAGAAGGATCACGTGCGGAGGTGAAGGAAGATTCTTTTGGGCCAGAGCTTGTATTCTGTGTTATTTGTTGGTCCAATAAAAGACACCACATTATCTACCTTGTAGAACATAGAAATGGGGTAGTATTCTTTTAAATGGCTCATCAAACTTCTAATAGTGTTGATCATATTTTGTGTCTTAGAATTTGCCAGAAACCAGCCAGAGTAACAGTGGGTTGTGTGTAAATAACAAAAACAGCTATATGGAACCCAGCTCTGGAGGTCTAGTTCCTTCAGATTAATATTGCTGTGTGAGGCACAAAAGATGTGAATTCTTTTTCTCAAGGCCTGATATTGTTCATTACAGAAGGTTCCTTTATTGAAGAAGTCTATACAAGTCATGAAAGGGTGTGATATTTAAACAGTTACATTCAAAACTCTACAGTCCATTGGTAGAAATCTTTCATTAATAAACTGGTTTAAGCATTTGTCAATATGGCTTTAGATTAAGCCTTATTTTTGCAGATAGCTTAAGTGCTAGTTATGAAGCACATGAATCACAGAGCTTGCTCTTTAAAGGTGTGCCAGATGGGGATCTGTAAATGGTTGAAAAAAATATGCAAGGTCACCAGATAACTGAACCAAGTATGATTCAATTCATGTAAACAATTCTGGCCTCTTAAGATGAATTAAGTCTTGCCCTCTGCAGATCACCACATGCAAACAAGACAGTAGAAAGTAAACTGGATATAAACACCATGATATTTATCAGCAGTAATGATCCTCTGGATTTTGCTGATATGCACTAGTTTATATCAAACCAGTGTTTTACATTCTTAGCTTCTCCCTTAACAGTCAAATTAAATAATCTTTACTCTGCAATCTATAAAAACTTTTATTTTAAAAAGAATTATTTCCACAGATCCTTCCTTCATCTCCCTGCAATGGAAGAAACACAACTCATTTTTTCATGCCCAGCCCCCACAAATCACAGGTTGCTGGATCCCAGCCTGTACACAGAATATTGCTACTGTCTCCTCACATGCTCAAAAGAGTGTGAATACATCTCCCCCTCGCTTGTACCTGTACCTGTAATTATTGTTGTTATAGAACAGCAGTGCATAGTGGATCTGACAGCGCTAGGCGCTGTACATGAATTTAATGGCAAAATTCCTATTGACTTCAGAAGGACCAGAATTTCTTCCCATATCTCTTGAGTCATAGTTCAATAACCTACCCACTAGGTCATATTGCCTCCCATAACTATTTATTTAGAATGGGATGTTTAAACTGCCTACCACTGGCCTAATTCAGCTCCCATTGAACTCAGCCCAAGGAAGTCAATGGTTTATCAGAGTAGGCCTTCAGTGAGCCCTTTTGAAAACCCTGTCCTCTCCCTTCCTCCTGCTTCTTACAGCCCAGTTCAAACATTCCTTGCTCAAGCTGCTTTCCCATCAACTTCATAATAGTGAGTCCCCCACCAAGCAAAAAGACACTTCATTCTGAAGTGACCGGAGGTGGGACAGATGAAGCGAATCCAAAAAACAACTTTTTCTCTTCAGCACGTTCTTAAAAGAGCATTGAAATTGAAATCTTGGAAAAAAATTAAATGAAAGGTCAGTCGTTTTTAAGCTCAAGCCACTTTGAGTCAGGAAACTGAATGTTTTCTTAATGTGCCTCTTTAAGATTAAACACCATCTGAGGTAGACTCCTTTCTTGCAGAATAGCACATTAGCTGTAAAGTCATGTTTCTGATGTTGGCATCTTCCCGACCCAACACATTTTTAAACAAAATAAGTGTTGTCTGCTAGAATCCAGCAACAGTTCCAACTCAAACCTTGTAGAGGGGTCTAGAAGGCCAGAGCAGCTGGAAAGGCTCAAATTCAGGACATTTTTGAGCAACTCTCTTGAACTGCTGAGTTATATATATATAAAAAAGCTCCCAAGGAGACACTTGAGAAGAAGAGAAAAAAATTGCAACCTTTTGACCAACAGTGAAGAACAATCCAACTCAATACCCAGAAACTGTGATGCTGGAAAGATCAGAGCAGTGAAAAAGTCCTGTGTTTCAAGCTTTTCAGCATCCTTCAGTTTGTTAGTGGTAAAAGTGCCACTTATTTAAAAATAGTTTAACTTTATGTCAAATGTGGGTGGGAAATGGGAAGGTTTCTCCTTGTTTAAATTGGCTTTTTGAGCTCTTAATAAATGAAATGCACCTAAAATAACACATAGCCTTTCAGCCTCCATCTGGAAAAAAAACATACTATGCAAAGGGCATTATTCCTTTTGAAAACAAAAAACCTTTTCTGAATTTGTCAGAAACCCCCTGAAGAATCACAGTCTAAGCCCTGCATGAAAGGTTTCACTCCTCTGTCTCTATCTTTAACTTTTCCCTTCCCCCTCTATTGATTTTTTTAAAGACTCCATTTCACTGAGTGCTTCAGAGCGTACTATGCAAAGTTGCAGGAAGCTCACTGTTCAACTCTGAGCAGCTCATAATGAAGAATTATGTAGGTGACCTACATGGAGTTCAGTGAAGAGCAACAAAAATGATTAAAGGACTGGGGGAGAGGGGTGTCTTTATAAGGGAAGAGTAAAAGAGCAACATACATAGATTGCTTGGGTAAGTGATGGGTGGAGTAAAGAACATGTCAACCAAGCAGTGCACATTGAGGAAGGAGAAGAATTAGCTAGGACAGTGCCAGGAAGTGTAATTTAGATCTCCTCTACCTCATGGCTGAAGCCCCTAGGTCATTTGTGAAATAATGTGATCAGACAAAGACCCCACACGGTCTGATAACCGGTTAGAACAGACTGATCTGCAACTGGTTTAATAATTGGTTAAAGCTAACTGATTGAACCTGAACCAGTTTAGTGTCAGTGTGTATGCAAAGCACCAGCTGAAACACGTCAACTAGTCTGCCCACACTTCTCTCTCAGTGAGGGAAAACCTCCCAGAATGCAATGCTTCCCTGCTCAATGGAATGGTCAGCCAGCTAGTGAAGGAGAAAGACAGAACTTCACAAGGAGCTGAACTCACCCCCACAGAAGAGGACAATGGTCACAGGCTTTGCCCCTTTCAGAACAAAATGAAGATAGATACAAGCAGCCCCACTACAGCACTTAACCTCTTTTCATCTCACTGAGCTCCCTCTCTTACGGGCTGGGGAGGGAGAAAGAGACACTGTTCTTAAAATGTTGGGAGGAGCTGAGATACCAAAAAGAAAGGGTCCCAAAGTGCCTCAGAAGATAGATCGGTCTCTCCTTCTACCAGATAGTCTCCTTTTCTAGCTCTTTCCTCACAGTAGGGCCAGGTTTCAAGATGTTCCTTCACAGTGATTTCTGCTACTCTCCATGCAAACATAACCATGCTGTTAACTGGAGTCAAGTTAAGGATTTTGGGCAGCGTTAATAAGAGGATCCATTGGAATATAGTAATGGACTTGGCTTAGAGAAAGCAGGTGAGAAGGTCTCCCACAGCCACCAGATGCAGAAGTGGAAGCAGCTGTGTGTTCTTTTCACACCTAGCATAAGATTTATCTTTCCAGTATAGCTGCATAGGCATGCACTTGCTCTAAAAATAAAAGATGAAAATCTTCTCTCTGTTTCTCCAGATCATGGGGGCCTGCGGCCAAAGGCTTCATAGGCCCTATGATTAGTTGTGCGCCAGGTTCTCCTTACCCTTCTCCTTCTCCAAGGCATTTGAGCTCTGCAGCTTTCCCCATCTCTGTCTGGCTCCTGCTTCAGCTCTCCCTTCTGCTTTTTTTCTATTTAACCATCACTTCCAGCCCCGAGGGGATCAGGGCTGCAGGACTGATCATATTTAGCACCTTGGACCTATTAAGAGATATTTCCTCCACCCAGCACATTCTCATCAACTCCACTCTTCCTACTTTGAGAGAGACAGAATGGGAGCGAGAGAAGGTGCCAAGACAGGCGAAAGCTATAGGTGACAGGCTGGCTGGCCAAGAAGAGGGGGAAAGGGAGTCTTAGCTGTTGGCCTCTCACCTGCCCAATAGACTCCAGGAAACAAAAAATTATAATTAATACTACTACTACATTGGCAACCAGCCAAGAAAAGCCAGAAACAGAGGGCCAGGGGACATCAGGAATGAGAGTTTCCTGTAGGAAACCAGCCTGCAGCAGCAAAGATACAGAGTAGGTGACCTAGTAGGTATTCGCAGCCCTAATTTTATGAGTCTCAGGTCCTATTTATCTTATGTTAAGTAGATGGCACTGCACCTCCCTGTTCTCCAGACTTGGGCCCTGCACAACATAGACAGACTTCTGAGGCCCCACAAAGCTGATGGCAGAACCTGGGCCTTAGAATCTAAACTCTGGACTGTTTTGTCACATTCATGCTCTGTTGGGTGCTTAGTGCACTCCTGGCCTGTGAGCCCTGCATCCCTGCACGTGTTGTTTATTCAGTGTTAACAGACTGCAAAATAAATAGTCTGACTTCCCCAGAAAATGGTCATCTGGGTCTAAAAGAAATCCCCGAAGCATCACAATAGGTTTTCATGAGGCTTGATTTATACAGTAATTGTTTATTTTGGCTTCCTGTTCATTATGTCAAGCCAAGGCAAGCTTTATGAAGCCTCTTTACATTGCACATGACATGCCATTGGAGGGTCCATCACTAAACCTTTAAATGTTACATATAAAGCGCTTGGGGGAGGGGAGGGGGGGGAGATTTTGCCCTTTTTTTTGTATCTTTACGAGGTATTAGAAAGGAGGAATTTTTCCCCCCAGGAATGTCAGGTTTGGTTTTGCTGAAGGACTTACTCAGCAACTCACAGTCTATAAACTAACAGAGTCCTGTAGCACTTTTAAAGACTAACGTGGCTACCCCTCTGGAACCTGTCTATAAACTATTAGCTTTCTACCTTAATTGAAAGCCTGGGCTGGATTGTTAATTCTTTAACAAAGACCTCTTTTTGCAGGAGTGTTAACTAGTCCAAGTTAAACAGAGGTTGACAGAAAACCAAACAATGGTTGCAAGCAGTCTGAGGGCTGATCTACGCCCAAAGTGGCACAAAATAATGAAATCAGTTTCAGTTCACTCTTTTCCTTATTGCGGTGGAAGTCTGCGTATGGCCACACTGATTTTGGAATACCAGTGTCAAAGTTTTAGTTGATATTTTAGTTACTTAATCCAAATAAAAATGGGACACATTCTGACAGGTGTGTCTACACGCAGACATGCACCACCATCGTAGAAGGTAAAGTGATGCAGTTATTGTGTGTATGTATGTATGTATGTATAGGAGGCACAAGTAAAAATACCTTCCCAACTTTCTCTTCCAGCCGTTGTGATGACATCATTTTACAAGATCTTCAGTCATCACAGTGCGTCTTAACCCTAGTCTACATTGCTGCACTTTTCGGTGGCAGTCGATAGAAGATTTTTTTATGTACCTTGCATATCTCCTATCTCCCCCATCAACTTACTTCCCCTGAGCTAAGGTGAGCGGAAATGCTGTCTGGTTGACTTAGCACTACTCTAGTTACGGGGCTGAAGTTACAGCATCGAACTGTAGATATTGACCAACCGCTCAATCGAACCCGGAAGATCGCACTGACGGCAGCAAATTTGCCACTGTCAATATAGACATGCTCTTAGTCCCTCCCCCAACAAGCGTACAATTTCTCTTTTTGTTCTGTGTTTCTACAGGGCCTAGCAAGGTGTGGGATCCTGGTCCATGACTAGAGCTGCTAGGTATTATGGTAAAACAAATGATAAACAAAAGGCTAAATAGAACTACTTTTCTATTGTGAAAATCAAACCGAAAAAATCTCAAGGTCATCAGGCCTTCTTTATAACTCAGAGCAGCAATTAGACGCGCAAGCCTAATGTTTTCCGCCTATGCTTAAAAACTCAACCCTGCATAGCTAAGCCTACCATTATGCATGTTTAACTCCCATTTACACATTCTGGTTCTCTGGCCCCCTTTTACAGCTAGACCACAAAGTGAGATTTATGAGTCTGTTTCTGGACGCGAGCTAAGAGAGCTGGATTTTTTTTTTTTTTTTTAAAACTTGGGCAGTAGAGGCCTATGATTTTAGAGCCACGGGTTCTGAATTTGATACCTCCTGCCAACAACCCACTCAGGGCATCAGGACACACTTGCATCCAGGCGACTCCTTCAGAGGCAAGAAGACCACCTGAGATTAAAATGCCACAATTGTGGATTTAAACGACCCAGAATAAGGTGCAATGGGGGCTTGACAGTTTGGAACAAAAGGAGAGAGAACATGGAGCAACATTCAATGCCAAAAAGTACAAATTTAAATGGGCTTTGATTTTAATACAATTCACCGGAAATAAACATATCCCACAATGCTACTAAATCATCTTGGGGCTCCAAAAAGCAAGTGTATCGCCCAGTGGAATGGACCTGATTGCACCAATATGCAGACGTATTTGTAACAAATTATCCCCACTCCAGATCTCCCCTAAAAGGTCTTACCGCATATTTCATATTATACAAGCCAAACAATTTTTTTATCAGGTATAACTTATAAACATGTATAGGAAAAGAACCCGACATAACTTTTGTTTGTCAAACTGCGTTGGCTACATCCATAGTTAAGAGTTACAAGAAAATACTGTCATTTAATTGGAGGGGGGGGGCGGGGGGAATGACCAGATTCTCTAATCTCCCACATATACACCTCTGGTTAAAGGAGTTAATTACAGGCACAGGGAACATTTTGTGAGAGTCCCTTGTTAAAGTGTTGGCAGCACATCACTGGTCTGGATTTATTTAGGACAATGTAGCAGACAATATGATGGTTTAAGACCATAATATATTTGTCCAGCTATATTTTTATACTGTAAGTTTTTTTTCTCTTGTAGCTTTAGAAATATTTATGTGGATGAGAAACTGTGTCTAACAGCTCGTAAGAGGCGGCGAGGAAAGGTTGGGATATATGGTGTGACAAGGCATCGTCTCTGTTAAGTGGAGTAGCTGAGGACTTGGAAAGATTTTTGTGACCCTTTAGGAGGACTTTCTTCTAAAACCGGTCAGCTGAATGAACATGTAAAAACTGGGTGAATTGATTGAAAATTGACTGGCCTGTTATGGTAAGTAGTCTCTGACACAGATGGATCACTAACTGCAGGAATGGAAGACTACATTGGGATATCGTGAGGCTTCTTAAAAATTGATATAGTGTGTTCACCTTCTCTTAGCTCTTGCCTACAGTACAATGCATAATCATGTTTGAAAACAAGTTAAGCAACATACTTGTCAATTTTAAGTAGGCAAGGAACGGACATTTGTCATGGGTTGTGTTCCACCCAAAATAACACTTTGCATTTTTCCACAGTCTTTATTAAGGGCTTATTAACTTTACAATTTACATCCTCATTTGCTAAGGTGCTAAAATGAGCTTTCAATTTACAGTGCAGACAAGCCTTTTAATAAAAGCACTAAAGAAATGCAAAGTATTTCCTTTATATCAATGTAATACATTACATCAGTAATGCAATATGGAAAAAATGAAAATACTTTTAAGGCAGCTCCACCACATTTTGTGATTAGAATGGACAAAACAGAATTCTAGGTACCAAGCACAGTCATTGCTTGGCTAAGTGTCATAGGATAATAACCTAACTGTATCTTCTATAGCTCTCATTCATTTCAAGTAGATGTGGGGAGGGTGCGTATGGACATGCACACTTCTAAGTCTCAGAACCAGAATGTCCATATTTAACATCACTTAAGAACTTTTTTGCATACATCTTTATTCTGGTCAGTGTTCAGATAAAACGGTGCTGGGAGCCCCACAAATATATTAGATAGAGATATACTCCCCCTTGATAGCTGTAGATTCTTTAACTAACATTTAAAACATTGCTATTCAATACTGTTTGAAGTTTATGCACATATTTTAAGAACAAACTATTGGCTCTTGAACAGGCAAATTACCTTACCTTTGAATTGGAGAACTTTTATGGGGAAGAACTCACAATAGCCTCTTAAAAACTAAGTCTTTGATTCCTAAAATTCCCTGTGCCTGCACTTAACTCTATTGACCAATAACCAGCTGTGATGGCTGTTTGTTAAATGTGACCCTGGGCATTTAACTCTAGATCCAGATCAGGATTTGTGTTTTTTGTGATAGCAGCAAGTAGTAAAGTTCAGCTCTAGTTCCAGACTTCACCACACTCTACTTTGGGTTTTCAGTTTGGGCACATCTCTATTTATTACATGGTCCGAGCTTAGCAAGAAATGTGAGAAATCACTGATCAAATGGCAGGATTCACAATAAAAGAGATACTGTAGTTAGAACATAGTGAAGAATTGATTTTGTCTTTTAATGTAAATTTGTACCACTAATAGCTTCCAAATGTGTCCTCTGCCTCATCATGAAAGTATGTATCAAGATAGTTACAGCTATCCAGTCCACCTGGGGGCAACATGGAAGAGAACAGAGGTAAGGAAGTTAAAAGTTCAGTGACTGTTCCACATTCTAGCTTGCAAAGAAATCAATGCACCATCAAGAATGCCCTAACTCTTTCCATTTGTCCACAGAGAACTCACATACTGGAGCTACTACCAAATATCTAAAGCCATGCAGATCTGCGAGCATCCGCTTCAGATCTGCGGATATCCACATCCATGGGTGCAGATGTGGATATCCGCAGCCCCATTGTTGGCCCACAGATGCGGATTCTATTTTTATGATCGATCCCTGTGGCTGCTGCTGTGATCTGCATCAGCAGCTTAGACAGGGGAACAAGGAAGTGCTCCAGCCAATCCCAGCTGAGCTCTGATTGTGATCTGCCAGCCAAACAGGCTGGGGCTCGGAGAGACACCGCTCATTGTCAGTCAGTCAGTCAGCATGCTGGCCTTCGATTGGCTCATTCCCCATGCCTTCCCCGCCCATTTCTTCCTTTTCTTATTTCCGGTTTGCAGGACATGCTGTCAATCAGAGATTTCATTGGTGGCCAAAGAAATCTGATTGGCAGCACAGCATGCAAATTGCAAACAAGAAAAGGAAAAAAATGGATAGGACCCACGTGGGGAATGAGCCAATCAAAGGTTAAAGTGCAGACTGTGAGCCCAACCTTTGTTGCAGATGCGGTTATGGATACACATAAAACATGGCATGCGAATCATGGACTGGCTAGCGACGGACATTGAGTGGGTATGGATCGGATCTGGATCCATATTTTTGTATCCATGCAGGGCTCTACAAATAACTGAGCTAGGAAAAAACATTTTGATTATTGACATGCAAATGACCTCATCAAGCACTTAGCTTTACTAAAGATCTCCCATGTTTACAACTGTGAGAAAACACAGCTAGGTTTGAACTTGCTTGGGTGAAATATACAAGTAGGTTAATGATTTTGGGAGAAAATTTGACATTTTTAAAAGTCCCTCAAACCTTTTTGTAGGGTTTCTAGACCATTATTGAAAATCATTATTTATCAATGTGTGTATATTAACACAACTAGAGACAGTTACACAACCACCTATGGAAAATGAAAAATTAAAATGGCAGATTTCTTGGTTTATCTGCCAAAATAAGTGACATGAGAACCATCATAGACTGGAGATTGAGAGAATCATTGTGTTCCAAATACTTGATTTCCTTCCCTCATGGCAACTGAAATTACATTAATTTCCAGAAGATCTATGCAGTTGGCAACTCAGATTTCTCAAGAATATAGGATGGCAATTTTAAGATACCACATCAATTCAATTTTTAAACAGCCACATGCTCAATTCTTTGAGTGGAATCTTATAGGTTTGCACTTTGTTAGTTCATCTTGAAGTTGTAAAAAGTCATGTGTGTGTGACAAGTATTCCTGGATTAATCTCTTTGATGTATGAGATGTAAGTGCTGTGTCAAGTTCAAAAGTTCTAGCGTCCAGCACCAGTTAATGTCACTGTGGAAATGGACACTGGTTACAGGATGCAGGCAGTTACATCAAGTCAAGTCATTATAGCAAGAAGGAAACAGACACCCACTCTGTGCACTAAGTTTGTTGACCTTTCTGTCTTTTGCAAATGATTTTTGCTGATTCAATCTTTCCCATACTCCCTTTCTAAAATGTTCAGTCACCCACATTTTAAAATATTTTGGGGGGAGGATGAGTTTTTGTTTTATTTTTTAAAGCTGGCATACAGACACTCTTCTTCTGGATCCTATTATGTGACTAAAATTGGTTGTTTCACCAACTGGCCGATCCCCCTTTCCCTCCTTCCACAATAACCCACCAACTTTGACTTCCCACCACAAGTCCTACCAACATATAACATCAGAAATGTTTGAAGGAAAAAAAAAAAACAATTAGACTCAGATATCACAGTGCCTCCTTTTCTGCTTTAAGTTCAGAGTCCTTTCCCATTACTACCTACCTCCTCTCTACAGCACCCAACAGAACTGAACGCAGAAGCCAGGAAAAGGGAGATGACATCCTCAACACTGACAGGTATGCACACAAAACATTGTACACTCATTGAAAAAACTTTATTAGTGGCTTAGTGTGGAAGTTTTTTGACTTCAGACAGCCTATCTTCTTGTTCTTATTGTAGTTACATGAGTGCAAAACCATGAGTTAATTTGTATTTAACCTTAATAAAGATTGAATCTAGTTATGTGTTCTGTAAAAAGTAATGGTAAATACCAGTCTCTTGTTTAACTGGCCCCTGAACCTTGAACACCTTCTCTAAGTCCACCTGCCTGTTCTCGTCCCCCCCCTACTTTCATGTAGCCCTTTCACACTTGCTAAACATCACAGGTGAAAATCCTGGTCCCACCAAAATCAATGGCAAAATTCCCATCGACTTCAGAAGGCTCCGATTTCCTCTGACAACTTTACATTCTGTCCACCTCCTTGGCACCAAGTTCCCTTTTCTAGGCATCCTTCTTAAATCTACGTACTCTATCCATCTCTGCACAATATCCTCATGACAGTATTCCAACACCTGTTACCTAACATTCCAGAGCATTACACCTACTAATAAACCTCAAACAAGTTACTATTTAGGCATCTAACAACACAAAATGGCTGGTCATGAATTTTTGTTGTGGTCCATTACATTGTTATGATACATGAGCGTGCACACACAAACACATAATTTGGCATACAAAGGCCCCAAGTTCTTTAACACAAAGATCCCTTCTTCACTAAAATGTATTTGATGGCAGATGATGGGTTTTCACTAATATTTAATAATTCATAGAAATTTATAACTGGACAGGTGGTATCTCTTAAAAGTAGCCCCGTGTGAGATGTCCAAATATTAGGCTGGCTTCTCATAATGGAGGTTTCAATTGTTTTTGACAGATTATATATTTGGTCTCCACAAATATAAAATTGTACCTTAACTCCAAGTAGCTACTGGTTTTGAGTTGAAGGGTAAATAATTTAATAGAGATCCTAAAAAATACTTTTGAGTGCAACCCCCCCCCCAGATTTCATTCTGTAAAAGTGTTTTAAAAATATACTCTTATCCATTAAAAAAATCCCTCTGCTTTCCTCAGTAAATGAGAAAACCACTCCCACAGCATAAATACATTGTAGAGAACATGGCTGTGCTTCTGCTTTCCCTCCTGGCTGTAGCTCTTTTTGAATACTGAAAACTAAGCCTACTTGAAGGAGCTAACCATGAGTAAACTTGGGACCCCTTGTGTATGTTACATATTTCAATACCACACTTCAAAAAAGAAAGTTAAATACCTTGTCACTAGAGTACTGTTTATTTCATAATCTAAACAAATGCTGTAATACACGCTAAGCTTTTCTACTTTCCTGCAGACTTTACAATAAGCATCTTTTTCTTAATTAAAATAATCCGCATACAGACAGAACATGCATGCTCTTTAACACCAGTAAAGAAGATAGGAAAAGTCAGAATTTCCAGAAGTTTCCTGTATTAGAAAATATTTTTGTTTTCTTGTAGTTATGGCAGTGTAGCTAAGAAGACATGCTTTTTTCTCCCTGCACAGTTAATGTCCATCACAAGCATGCGGATGGCGATAAATATCAAGTGTTTATTAAATGAAATGCATTTTTTTAAAAAAAAAAAGAAGACTAAGTGTCTACACATAAATGCAGTGAAGCAGGTATAAGCTTAATTAATCGGAGTGGATTCCAACTGGCACCAAAACAAAGCCTATGTGGACAAAGTCTAATTAGTATAGTCTAAATAAGATTTTCCAAGGGCTACTTATGAATTCGATTGGAAGGAAACTGCTTTCTGCTTCCAGAAAGTAGAAGACAGAGCGAGGGCTATAGCCTGGCCAGTTCTGCATACGTGGCTTGCATTGTGCACAGGTGGGTTTTCTGTTGTAGTCCGTTAGTATTTAAGAATATCTTGTTAGTTTGTAACTTTCCTTGGGCCCAGCCATCTTTGTATGCAGCTTTGTAGCTGGTTATTGTTCATCCATCAATAAAAAGTCCTCGGTGGTTCACTTCGAACTTTCCATTACTTTTTAAACCACAGAATGTTCATTACTGTGTACTCCAGTCAAGATGGTGTGATTGAGTGATGAAGCAGAGCGGTCAGAGCCCTCGGTGGGGCCATTGGCATTCTCACTGCGCTGACAGCAGAGGATCTGTTTGAAGGTAGCACTCATTTCCTTGTCCCGATAGGAATAGATGATGGGGTTCATGGCAGAATTGAATTCGGCAAGTAGCAGGAAGAATTTTTCATATGCCAGGACATTACACTGGGGACAGCAAACATCAAGGAGCAACAAGACTAATCCTGGGGTCCAGCAGATTATAAAAGCACCTAGTGAGAGAGAAAAATTAAATATCAATGCACTGATCACATAAAAGGCTATGGAAATGATCTGACCAAATGCAGCGATGTTTAGTTTTGTTTTTCTACAATACAAAATCCCAGAAATGATTTCTTCATTGATATGAGAGGTTAATCTTTTAAAGTCAGAAAATAATATTTTCTGACAGCACTTCAAAAGATGAGAGGAGCACACACACACACACACACACTCCTGTAAACACTCCCTCCTTGGCAAATATATTTCCATTGAAAAGTTGATAAAGAGGAGCATTTTTCCACTTCAGCCAGAGACCTTTGCTTAAATCAATGTCTTGCTTCTAGGAGACCATGCTGCAATTTACTTCTCTAACACCACCACAGAAAACCCTTCTATTTAGCACTGTGAATGAAGCATCAGAAAGAGGAGAAGCGATGCAGGGAATAAATTCTCAAGGAAAAGAATTGGTTTGGGTCCTGCTAATTCATTTCAGGCCTATTATGTAACTGAAAGTACTAAATATTCTTTTCATGCACTGAAAGGTAGTCCTTCAAGGGCTTTCTTTCCTTTCTTAGAGCTCTATTCAGAGCTCCCGAGACATTCAGAAACTCTGAAGGCTTCAGTAGCATGATCACCAAAGACTCTTGCACTGGTTAAAACTCTTTTTCTTCCTCTGCGCTTGCAGAACAGAGAGTGAGTAAAGCACAAAAAATTAAGCACAGGAATGAAATTAAGTACCTAATTAAGAAGGCCAGTGAGTTTTAGGTCTGATAAACTCTTTGTGCATTTAAAGGCTATATATGTAAGTATCAAAGGAGGCTCTGGCATGAAAATATTTAAAAGAGAATGAAGGGATTTCAATGCTCCTAATATTTTCTGGATTGACATTCCTAGGTCATAAATTTAAAAAGCCTTTATGTCCAGGTAGGTTTATTGCAGTTAACTATTCTGTTTAGGTTGTTATACTGCAACCATCACTGGGGGAGGTGTCTGTTAGAGTACCCCATGGAGACTGAAGGAGTCAGCTCTAGGGTTGAAATAGTTTACTATGCACAGACCATTCAACCCACAGCCTCTTCGCTGTGCTTGCAAAGCAGCAGCCAATTGTTCCCATCTAGGGCAAATGGGGAGATTTGTGTAATTTGGACACCTTTCCAGTGGGAGACAGATAGGTCATCAAACTCATTTCATGTAGCCCATTGTACAGCCACAGACCTTGCTCCAACGTAACATCTAAGTTCAGGCTCCTCTGTTACCTACATTTACAGACATTCTTGTGTGCTGGCTACCTCTGTGTGAATTTTCTTTATAGAAAAAGGCGGAGTAAATAAATGCCATACACTGATTGCACTGTCCCCAGAGCAATCCAAAGCAACACCACCATTTAACGGAACATTCAGACATCATTCCTCACCAGGCACCTGCTGGTCAAAGTAACTGAAAGACTGAGGCAAAGTGGCTGGTCTTGTGTGCCACGCAGTCGGACGCTAACAAACGGAGATGGTAACAGAGTTCTAGGCTATGTCTACACTGGCAAGTTAGTTCGAATTAAGGAAGCTTAATTCGAACTAACACACACCATGGTTACACTAGGCTTTCATTAGTTCGAATTAAGGGCTTCCTTAATTCGAATTAATAAATTCAAATAGGCTATTCAAACTAAGGGTTAATTCGAACTAGTTAGTTCGAATTAACCAATGTGGCCATGTTAGTTCGAACTAATTGCTTAGTTCGAACTAACCGGCCCATTGAACTCAATGCAATTCGCTAATGAATGGCACTTGCTTAGTTCGAACTAAATTTTGCTAGTTCGAATTAAGTTAATTCAAGCTAACTAAAATTAGTTCAAATTAATTAGTACGAATTAACTAATTCGAACTAACTTTAGTAAGTGTAGACATAGCCCTAGAGTTTAGGGCCTGCTACTGGAAATGTCATGCCATCAGGCTCCATCAATATACATTTCAGAGTTGCTAAGTCTGAGCAGCTAGCCTTCACCCAGCTGTGGTGAGGATGTATTTGGAGAAAGGCTTTCTCTAATCAATCCAGGACCCAGCCCAACTTGTGTTCTCTACTGGATGATTTGGTTGTAGACCACCTGGAGGCATCCCCCAGTGCAGAGTGCAGCAGCGTTCTCTTTCTCAGTGGCACCAGCCCTAAGCACATAAGTCTTGTGTTTCATATGTTGCATTGGCTTCCTCTTTGCTGTTAAAATGCATGGTGGGCCAACATTTCTCATCAATGCCTTGCATTGACTCCCTCACATGATGGATGGCAGAATGGAACCCTGCAGAACCTCAGGCCAGAGGGGCTTCAATGAGTTGAACACTCATTCATGGTAACTAAGAGAGGAAGCAACATGACACCATTGGAGAGATGCATCATCCACCTCTGCCCAAAGATACAGACAGGTCAATAATGTTTCAATTTAAAAGCTATTTTTTGATAGCCTTGATATGCACCACTATGGGCAACTGATCCTTTCCCTCAGCCAGGAGTAGATATTGATTACTTCCATCTAGTAATGCTATGGATTTTTTTTGTTCCCAATACATTTTTAAAAACTCCTTTTTGTCCTTAACTCTGCTGGGCACAGAGTTCTTTGTGTTCCTTGGTTGTCCCTAATAATTTTCTACAATTCCTCACTTCTGATTTATATTCATTACTATCAACTTCTTTTCTTCCATTTATTCTCTCTCTCTCTTTTTAAAATAGCTACAGCTACCTTCATTTGCTACCTAACCCAGGTAATTTTTAGAGATGGTATGGGCTTTTTCCTCAGTTGTGGGACTGAGGCTTTCTGGGCATGTAGTAAGGTGTACTAAAATAGTTCCCAATTATCATCTCTATTGTTCTGATTAAATTCTTCCTCCAGTTACTTTGTTTTCAGCATTGTGAAATTGGTCATATTAAAGCAGCTTGTGTGTGTCTCTGTGTCTCTGTCTGTGTACACGCATGTGCATATGTGGGTGCGTAAAACTGGCCTATACTTTATTCTGCTTGCACTTATGCTGCCATTACATTTTTAGATCTGTGATCAGTTCCTCTATTTTTTTAGGAGAAGATCTAATAAAAACTATCCCAAGATGGCTGTAATAGCTTTTGAGTTAGGAAACTGTCAACTGTAATATTTAGAAGTTCCAAGGATGTTTTAGTACTGGACAGCAGGAGACCTCCAGCATATGTCATTCAAACTGAAGTCGCTTGTGATGTCACAACCTTAAACAAATACCAGCAACTACACACCATACAACTGGACCATTAAGCCAGGTACAGGGCCCTCTTCCACACAACTTGTTTGCATTGCTGAGGTAGGCTAGCAGACTATCCCTCCGTAACTGTTTGAATTGACCTTGTGACCCACCCTTCTCTGTATGTATATATACACCTCTAGCATGCTACAGGGTTCCATTTCATGCAGCTGATGAAGTGAGATTGCGCCCGCAAAAGCTCATGCGATAAATAAATGTATTAGTCTTTAAAAGTGCCAGAGGGCTCCTTGTTTTTGTGATGACAGGTTTTTTTTCTGTTTGTGACTTTGAATGGTCATTGCTTATTGCCTGTAAATATCTTAGTGATATTAAATTAAACACCAGGTTCAATTTTCCCCCTCCACAGATCTATTGTGTCTCATTTTGTGAAGAATGACCATATAAAAATATCAACTCTAACAAAACAATGAGACTCAAAAGCTCATTGTAAAAACCCCCAAATTGATTAGAGCCTCTGATACAGTTTATCTTCAAAACCAGTCAAAAGTATCTGGTGATCAGTTCATTTCCTAATTTTAATTAACATTTTGGCAATATAATCCACTCTATTGTTACAATGACAAAAGAGAGGAATTCTATCTCATTGAGTTTATTCAATAGCACTCTTACATTGGGGCCTATTTTACTAATCACAAGGACTAGAAAACCCAGTTACATGTCAGTAAATTTAAAGCAGGACCCATCCACCCCAGCCTTTGGTTATTCTCAGTCTCTGGCATTATTTGCTGCTTACATATTTGCAGAATATAAACAAGACAGCTAGAGGCAAGCCACCATTCAGGAACGTGTAACAGAGCAGCAGAGGGCTGCGCGACCATCACTCAGCCTGTAGTAATGTCACCTAGTATTAGCAGTTCACATATTTTTTTTTTTTTTTACAGAATCACTGGTAATAGATATTCCACAGCCCTGCCATCCCCTTTGGGTGCCTCCAAAGCGCTGGCATATACAGCCCACAATGTTTTATGTGAGCCATATCCAACATTACCTGTATGGCCATGGGAATGTCACATGGGCTGCAGCTGTGTGCTGATTCGACAGCAGGTTATGTGACGGGATGCACATCTGTGCAGCCCTTGGGCGTGACCTGTATAATCTTTCTGTTCAGTTTTGCAGTGTAATTGTGTTATTTGATGACAATTACGCTATACCAGGTTCCTCTGTGAATGCTCAGAACATGGGCCACGTGATTACCAGGGTGCCATGTTCCCTGCTGCAACATGTATGTATAGATGTGAAGCATGTTACAGGGTTCAGACTCTCAGGGCTGTCTCTAGCACAATGGCTGAAGATTTACACATCAAAGGGGATGCTGAGCACTCCTGCTCAGGTAGGAGTGAAGAGAATCTCACAACAGGACAGTGAGGGGGAGGGGCTGTCAGCAGTTTGTTAAAACAAAGACAGAGACTGTGAGAGGAGAGAAGCTGCAGGCTTTGAGCTGAGAAGACACCATCCTGCAACCAACCTCAAGCAAGATCGGGGCCCTGCCTAAGAACAGGCAGAGAATGGCTGCAAGACATCAGACAGCCAAACACCATGTGCATAATCTTGGACTCTGAGGTTAGTTTAGGTGAAGATGTTAGAGTAGTATGCGGTTTATACCTTTTATTTGATAGTGGTCACTCCTGACTCATTTGTAACATGTTGCTGCCTTGATTGGCCATATTCTCACTTGAAATCAGACTCTGATCAATAAACTAGTAGATGTTTTACCTAAAGCTGTGTGGTCTTTAGAGGGTGTGGATGTGGGAGGCTGGGCACAATCCACTTCTTTGTTAAGTGGACGGACTGGAGACTAAGGTGATTGGGAGTGGGTCCCAATCCCTGTAAGGCAGTGGCTCCCAGTGTAGTGTCTGGGGCTGGGTGTGCTTGCTTGGGGACCAACGCCTGTGTGGCTAGTGGATTTACACCCACTGCCTGGGACCAATTACACGCTGGTGGCTGGTGTGGACTGACTCAGGAGTGAGCGGTCACCCAGCAGAGCGGGGTAAATTGGGGTTCAGGAGTGGGGTTCAAGCGGTCATAGCAGCACACCAGACTGGATTTGGGGAGCAGCCTGTCACATTTAAGAACCACTGCTCCAAAGGAATTTGCTTGCTGTATATGTTCATATAAGATCCTTTGCTTGGTTAGGGTTAGAGGCAATGTTTCCTCTAAGGTTTGGCGGCTTGTGTGCAAAATTTTCAAGCTGTGTGCAAAACCTTTTCTGAATAAAATTTTTGTGCAAACTCACACGACTGAAATTATAGGCATTAATTGAAGTTAAAGTGATTGTAAATAGAATTAATTAATTGTGTTTAATTAATTGAATTTGAATGAATTTTGAATTGAAATTTAATTTTTAGAAAGGTTTTTATTTAAAATTAATTTTTAAAAAGCTTTTTAAAAAAGAAGGAAGAGAGAAAAAAGAGAAGGAAGGAGGAGAAAGAAAAAAGAAGTAAGAGAAAGAGCAGGAAAGAAGGAAGAGAAAGGAAAGAAGAGAAAGAAAAAAGAAGGAAAAAAAGGAAGGCAAACAAGAAAAAGAAGGGAAGAAAAAGGAAGAAAAGAGAGAAGGTAGGAAAAGAAAGACGGAAAAAAGGGAAGAGAAAGAAGGAGGCAGGAAGGAAGAGAAAGAAGGAAAGAAGAAAAAGAAAGAAAAAAGAAGGGAAGAGAAAGGAAGGCAAAGCAGGGAAGAAAAAGGGAGGCAAAGAAGAGAAAGAAGGAAAGAAAGAAGCTGAGAAAAGAAAGAAGAAAAAAAAAGAAAGAAACCAAGGCCGCTGGAGGCGGGGACCCGAACACGGTTCTGGGAGGCCGCTGGCAGGGCAGAGCAGACCCCGGCACCGGAGACTGATCCTGGCCCCGTGCTGGGAGGCCGAGGCTGTCAGCGGAGCGGAGCCGATCCCGGCCCTGGGCCGGAAAGTCGAGGCGGCCGGCGGGTGGGAGCCCGGTAGCCTGCCCCGGCCGCGGCCACCCCGCTGCCCCGGCCGCATGGGGCAGGCAGACAGGCGTGCGCACATGCCCTGGCTCTGAGCCTGCCTGCTCCGCCCTGGGGGCGGGGAGGGCCAGCCCAGAGGCCGGGCTCAGGTCAGGTCTGCTGCAGCAAAGCCGCAGCCCCGGGGGTCTGGTGGGGGCTGCCGGCCTGCGCAGGGGTCCCCTCAGTGCTGCGCGGGGGTTGCGATGGCCGCTGCGTGGCCGCGCACCCACGCAGCTTAGAGGGAATACTGGTTAGAGGTAACCTTCATACAGTCTTCATGGTGCTAGGAGTCAGTGAAGTTCAGGGTGATATGGAAGGAAAGATTACTGGGGAAGACGTGGAGCTCTGTCTGAATGACTTGCCCAGGTCTGACACATGGAGCGAGGACTGGATAACGAAGAACAGGGTCATAATTGATATTAAAAGAGTGTGGCTGAAGGTTCTACCAAGAGGACTTAATTTGGGGGCTTGGGCTTGGGCTTGGGCTTGCGGCGCCCCCCGCCAGCCAAGGCATGAGTGCTTTGCACAGATTGGGAAATATATTTTCCACCAAGTAGTATGGATAGGATATGTAGGATGAAATTCAGTAAGGATAAATACAAAGTACTCCATTTAGGAAGGAATAATCAGTTGCATACATACAAAATAGGAAATGATTCCCTAGGAAAGAGATCTGGAGGTCACAGTGGATAACAGGCTAAATATGACTCAACAGTGCAACACTACTGCATAAAAAGCAAACATCATTCTGGGATTTATTAGCAGGAATGTTGTAAGCAAGTCACAAGATGCAATTCTTTCACCCTATTTCATGCTGAGGACGCCTCATCTGGACTACTGCATCAAGTTCTGGGTACCACATTTCTAGAAAGATGTGGACAAACTGGATGAAGTCCAGAGAAGACCAATAAAAATGATGGAAGATCTAGAAAACATGACCTATGAGAAAAGATTGAAAAAAATGGGTTTGTTTAGCCTCAAGAAGAGAAGACTGAGGGGGAGAATACCAGTTACATGAAAGGTTGTTTCAAGAAGGAGGAAAATCGTTCTCCTCAACCTTTGAGGATAGGACCAAGAAGCAATGGGCTTAAATTGCTGCAAGGACTGTTTAGGTTGGACATTAAGAAGAAAGTCCTTTCAGGGCAGTTAAGCACTAGAACAAATTGACCAGAGAGGTTATGGAATTGCCATCATTGGAGATTTCAGAGCAGGTTAGACAAATGCTTGTCAGAGATGGTCTAGATAATGCTTGGTCCTGCCACAAATACCAGGGACTGGACTAGACAGCCTCGTGAAGTGTCTTCCAGTCCTACAATTCTATTATTCTATCACAACGAAGTAGCCACAAGACCTTATTTTTCCATCCATTGTAGCTCTTACACAATGCCTCGTCTAGAATTCAAATGAAACATCTTTGTAGCAGAGACTGCCTTGCTCCATGTTTGGAAAGTGCCTAGCATACTCAGGGTGCTTTCACAACAAATTGAAACCATCATCAGAATAAATCTGTCCTCTACCATCAGAGTTGCTGCATGTTCCAAATCTGGAACGGCTTGGGTAAATGTGGCCTAAGTGGTTTACAAACAGTGAACACTTAATTAAGCACAATAGATGTGTGGTACCATGCATTTAACTATGACACAATGATTTTTTCCCCCCATAGGCTTGCCTTATCAGAATAAACCCATTGATAAAGTAGCATACAATATTATTAGCTACTTAGACTTGAGGAATTTAGTGACATACTTCTAATGTTTGGCATATCGACTATAATACAATACTTTAGGAGGAAAGTACAGACCCTAAAAGGACCATACTGGAACAAAGTAATGTTTATTTAGGTCTCTGCTTGACTGCAAGATCTATAATAGTCCCAGACATACTTTATATCAACCAATCAAAATCCATCAGTTTGGTCAATCACTGAAGAAAGTCCATTTTTCAGGAACTTTTTTTTTTTAAATTTAATTTATGTAGGTTGTCTTCAATCAATGGCTTTGCTTACACAAACAACAAGAAAGCCAATGTAAGAGCAAGAGGCCCTCTTCTGAAGAAACGGACATCACTGGAAGCATATCTGACAAGTCTGACTGAGAAAAGAGAAAATATTTTCAGTGTGTCTGATCCTTTTTTTTTTTATTATTTTTTTAAGCAAAAGCAGACATGCCACAGATCTAAAACCAAGTGAGGGTAAATGGACTTCAAGCCATTATCCCTGTGTACTCAAATAAGGCTTTATGCAAGGGAAGAGCACTTGGTCTCGTTTTACTCCAGATCCACAGATCAGACCTTTTTTATTGCTGTTATACTCAAGTGTGAAAACAGAGCCCTGTTTTAGCTGGAAACCTATCCAGTATCAACTGCAATATATTCTTATATTGGGCTTCACTTTGATAAGACTATTGGAAATTCACAGACAACTTTTTCCCTAAGGTCTCAACTGAGCCCAGCCCTGTAAATAGACTATTCCAGGCTAGCACCACCTGAGGCACTAGATTTCCAGGACGAGGTAGGTGCAGTACCAACGTAGCTGACCCTGCATGGGAGAGAATACATGACACCAAAGAGTGAAACAGATGCTGCACTCCCCCTCTGCTTCTAGACAACACACCCAAGAACTCCCAATGAGTTGTTGTGTCTCTCTGCCGCCTCCTCTTGCTGCAGTTTTAAGCCTCAAAACAGCCTCCAGCTTTCACTCTGCCTGATGTTAACCCACACGCCAGTCACTGGCTCATTTTCAAGTTACCAGATTGACTGGCAACTCTTAAAATTTCTCTCTGATTAGCAGATCAAGCCCTTCCAAATGAGCACTTTTTTCCAATTTTGCCCAAAACAGGGTAAGATTACATTTATTCCATGAGCATTCATTTTCCTTTACTGTACAATGGCAACATAAAATAGAAGCTGTCCTATCCCTGCCAAGTCACGCACCCCGTTGATTTGGCTATGCCCTGTGTTCCAAGCTCAACAGTTCCCCTGCTCCTCCCCTCAAATGGGAGAAACGTATCAGCACTTCTCGCAAATATAAAAATAAAGTGTGTTTCACTTGGACAAGAAAACAATGAGACCAAGCTGGAAGGAATGAAAGAGGCCAAGGTAATAAAATTTGAAAGAAAGACAGGAGGAAGGAAAGGGAAATTATTCCTCCGCTCTGATAAGATGTGATGTATTCTGAAGTGCTCACTCGCTCCTGTTTAACCATATAATTTCCCCTTCCCAGCCCTGTTTGTAGCACTGTTTTTTCCATTCCCAAGCAAGTTCTTTAACCTCATCATGTTAAGTTCCTCATTTGAAAACTGCTGTGAATAATACTCAGATTGTGAATTCTTTCTTGGACTGTGAGCTGTTTGGGCAGGAACATCTTTTTGTTTTGTGTTTTCACAGCTCCTAGCACAACGGGTTCTTGGTCCATGAGTAGGATTCCCTAGGCACTATCATAAAACAAACAAATCATCACAGTGAAACTTATCCACCCAGGAAAAGTCCTTACATTATTTACCTGCATCTACTGTAAATCCTATGTTTTATTGTTAATTGCCCCACATTTGTGCTGTCCCAGGTATGCCCATTCAACTCTCCCATGCACAAGACCATGCTCTTTCAGTATCCTTACTCATCTTCACTTTTGTACCCCTCTCCTCTGCCCTGCTCTGTGGAGAAATCCCTGCTAAGTGGTGGGAACGCTGCCTGAGAATGATGTGAAAGTGAGTTGGGATGTGGCATCCCATAATGCTTCCTTGAGAGGACATGGAGAAGAAAGAGTTACTGCATTAAAATTAGGCTCAGATTAGCAGTACAGACGCTTGCAAGAGGTGTTACGCTTTTCTGTGCTGAGTGACAACTCTAACCCAAGGTGCAGCAGGAAATGTTGTCTTTGGAAAAAATCCCGAATTGAGCAAAACAAAGGTAGAAACAAGACTCAGACATCAGATCCTATGGGAGTTAAAGCATGGTCAAACAGAGCAGCAGGGATCTCATCCAACACTGCGTGACAATTTCTAGAATTCCGGGCATGACAAATGTTAAATAGCTAAGTATGATTAATATCTCCATAGGGAAAACTTTTAACTCCAGTAACTTGGAATGTAGTTAATTAGCCACTAGACAGCCATACATTTTTTCATGCCTTAGATATCAGTAAGCTGAATCAATAAGCTTCCTTACGCTGCAATTCTCTGATGTGTAGCATGGAGAGTTAAACACCCAATTAATTATGTTAGCACTTATTTATAGCCTATTGTCTTTTCCCATTAAGACAAAAATCAGAAGATTCCTTCTAAACTGAATACTGTTAACTGTGAAAAGGAACAGTGGATTCAGTTAATGGTTCTGTAAATATGCAGAATAGGAGTTGCTTTTCTTCTCTTTCTAGCCAGACAGTGCTCCTGAATTTTCCCCCAAATGGCTAAAGTGTCACCCAAAGCCCTCATTTCAAGAACAAATAGTTATTACTATGAGAGGGAAGAGGCAAAAGTCACCTGTAACAATTACAAGGGAATCAGAAAAACATTCCATATTCATCCCACCATAAAACAGTATCTTGTAAGAGAATTCAGAGCAGGAGAACCAAAGCAAAGAAAGGAAGTGAGACAACGCACATGGAATGATGGAAAGATAGCATTCAGAATATAGCTTGCCAGGCAGGATGCCACAAAGAGCTAAGAAATGCAGATACATCAATATCCCTAGCTTCATTTCACCAGGCCAGCCAATGGAACACCCAGTACACATCACCAATCCAGATTCACCAGTAAAATCCTTGCTCCATTCAAATCAAGAGCAAAACTCTCATTGCCTTCAGTGAGGCCACGATTTCACCTCACATCATATTTGCTGTTTTTCAGTCCAGTGTGACCTGTATTTGGAAAGACAGTTTTCAATAAACCGAGTCCACCAAGATTGTATTCTTCTCCTTTCTGAACCCCCACCTTGTTTTGACTCTTTCTTCCAATTTTTGGGTGGTTGAGTTCAGTCAATTTTCACACCATGTGATGTCTAGATCACCTATTATACCAAACATCCCAACTTGGTCCAATATTTCTTTCCTCGCCCTTAGAAATGTTTTCATAGTTTAGCAATGTCCCTCTTGTTCATCAACAAATTTCCCAGTCTCCTAGGACCATGGCTGTTCCTCTCTCAAACCACTGATCCACTTCAACATTCTAATGCCTTACTACCTTGTGAAAATCTTCAAGCTCTTCCTTTACTCTGGGAACCAGTGCAAAGCAAATCAGGTGCCAATATTTACTGGCCCACAGGGCTAGAGTCCTAGTGGCTGAGAGATAACATTCCTTTTTTCTTTCCCCCATGTGTACTCTGAGCTCTGGTGATGGGAGGAATTCACTTGCACGAGTCATGTTCATGGGGACAGAGAGAATAGCTGAACAAAGTCTTCTATCCCTTTTAATATCCCACTATAGTCCATCTGGTGTTGATGGCCTTTTCCTGTTGGGAAGGACATCACACTTTCTGCTGATCAACATTTCACACTCGTTAATATCTCTCTGCTGTCTGGTGATTTAAATTACAGAGGCTTAAGATACAAATGATTAAATATCTTACAATATGGAGTAGAGATGTTATAAGTGAGATTAGTACATGCAGCAACTCACAAGCATTCAATATAGACCAGGAGTCTCAAACTCAAATCAGCATGAGGGCCAGATGAGGACTAGGATATTGGCTCGAGGGCCGCATCACTGAAACCTTTTCATACAACAATTTTTAAAACCCTGAAGGGCCACCAGTTTATTTAATTGAAATTAAATTAAAATTAATTGAATTCAAAGTGATTGTAAATAAAATTAATTTGGTTTAATTGAATTAGAATGAATTTTAATTGAAATTTAATTTTAGAAAGGTTTTTAAAAAACCTTTTAAAAAAGGTTTTTAATTAAAATTAAATTATAAAAAAAATTTTTTTTTTAAAAGGAAGAAGGAAGTAAAGAAAAAGAAAAAAAGATAGAGAATGAAGGAAAGAAAGAGAGGGCTGTCTACAAGCCCAAGCCCCTGTTTATCTATTAAAAAAATTTAAATAATTTTAAACAAAACAGGAAATCATTAAGTGACAATGTTCAGGATTTTAGCTGGTTTCCAAAGCAGAGAGATATGGGAAACTAATGTCTGAATGAGCTGTTGCCAAAGAAATTTAAGCATTTTTCTCTTCTATAAATTGACATGACAGTCCCTGGGCTCACCCTTTCCAAAAACCTGACACAAGCAGTAAGTTTTGGTGTCCATCATCATTTTGCAAGTTAAATAATGCCCTTAATGCTGCTTCAGAAGCACAAGAAGTGTGGCACAACCTTGCCTGTAATAAAAAACTTGGCTTCAATGAGTGCATAAAATATTGTCAACAAAAGAGCCTTCTACAGTCAGACCTTTGCGATAGTTGTCCATTGGCACCAACCTATATAGTATGTGTTAATCATCAGACAAGAGTCAAGGAATGCAGATGATGATTAAAAGAATTCAGATTTTAGGAAAGCCGGAAGTACAAGAAAATATTTTCAGTCCACACATCCCTCCCACATGAGGCTTTTTTGTTTGAATTTGACTATTTGTTGGCAGCTGGACTAAATAAATTGATTTCTCTTGGCTATCACTTGGTGTTCTTTTCTTGGTTTTGTTTTAGGGAGAGGGGTTGTTTTGTTTTAAGTTAAAGAAACCTGTCCCTTCCAAAAATTAGTTGGTCTGAAGCAAATGCTCAGTAGACTACAACGGCCAAGATTTTCTAAAATGACAACCGAGTTTGAGGTGCCAACTAAGGATCTGTTTTTCTGAAAGTGCTGACACCAACTGTATGAAAATCTGGCATCTTTAGAAGTTCCTCTAGTTAGGCACTCAAAAACGTAGGCACACAAAATCACTAGTCAAGTCTGAAGATCCAGCCATGTGTATTTAAGTAGAAGCACTTAGCTAAGTAGGATTTTTTAAAGTAAGTGCATCTGAACTTACACTGGGAAGTTTAAAAGTAATTTCATTGGTGTGAATTTCTTTGGCACTGGTGCCCCTTTAACTTTTTTTTTTTTTTTTTTAAATCCATTCTGAACTTTGCTAATGCAGTACCAGCATGGTTATGCAAACACTAGAGCTTGCCACAAGAGGTCATGTGAGGCATAGAGTGGACAGCTGATACACTGAATGAAGCTGCTTACAAATCAGACTTTATTAGCATCTGAGTTTGCAATGTATATTTAACATATTGAAGATTCTGGTGTTACCTTACTACCATACACATTGCAGTTTTTAAAATCACAGAAAATTATTTCATGGGCTGAAGTTGAAAGAACTCAACACCCCCATTCTGGTATTTCTCCAAGTTCAACCGCAATGCTTCGTTTAAATAATATAGTTTGTTTAATATTTTTTCAGTGTGATTTCTTTTGTTGTTAAGGTTCTTAAGCATTACTAGTATTATGATTGGATTAGCTCCAACTGCAACATAAATTTCTGACAAAATCATTTGTGTATGCAGTTTAATGTTAGGAGCTGATGTGATTCCATTGTAAATATGATGAAACTACTAATGATAGCAGAAAGAGTTATTAGAAACAGAGAAATTGGCTTCTGACATGCTTAGCAAACTACTGGAAGGCACTAAGACATTACATCAATGGAGGGTAGCATAAGACCTGAATCAGACCCTAAGAAAGACAAATGAAATTTCAATGATCAGATTATATTCAAATTCTAACTCGGCTATGAGCAATACAAATGTGTTTTCTCCCAGCTAATTATAGCTAACTGGTACCGAACTATGGCTAGCTAGTTAAGGCACGATAGTCATCTTTAAAGCAATAAATGGCTCAAGTCTCAACTACATTAAAGACTGAATTTTGATCTAAAATCCACTGATAGCTGCACTTCTCTGGGGCAATACAGATTAAAACTCTTAGAATGAAACGCTTACAAGAAGTGGGGATAAAGCACTCTCAGCCAAAGGGGTCTGTTTATGGAACAAACTTCCAGGGGAGATAAAGAAAAGCCTGAGCCTGACCATGTTTCGGAAACACCGCAATACCTTCCTGTTTAAAAAGGCCTTTCCCACCATCAGAATGAGACCAAGCAGGGACACGCACCCCCTCCCCCCTTCTTCTACCTCTAAGCCCCAGCAACCAAAAAAGCAAGTTACCCCGAAACCAATCAACCTTAAAAAAGTAAATGAATGATAAATAAATAAATCCTATGCTTGAAGCAGAGTTTTTACCCTGAACAGGAAAACACGCCAGAGAAATCTACCAGGGATTCATTATTGCTATCAACTTCATGTTGAAGACTGTCAGATATTGTGGTAATTGGCAGCCCTATAAAACCCTAAGAAAATAGACACACAGAACTCTATTCAATACAGAAGTCGTCAATGGAAAGGGCACCTAAACTTTGCTCAGAAGAGCATTATAATGGCAACTTGTCAGAGGTCCGAAGACAAAGTATAAATATGCATGAAATGGAGGAAATTGCAGCAAGTTTAATTCTACATTCACTGGATATAGTGAGCTAGATCAGGTTGAAACATAATATCCTGGAAAATATAACCTACAGCCTGGAATTCTGTATTAAAGATGAAGACATGACAAAGCATACAACTTTGGTGACTGTACTGAGCTGTGGTGCCTTACATTTTGACTACCTGTTTCAAAGTTCCCATGGCTTCTTTAAGTTTTCCTGGGAGTCAGCTAATTGGCAGCATCTGGAAGAACTTACTTTACCACCATGTATCTGCTGTATTTGGAGGTGATGAGAATGAAAAAATTAATTCCTTCAGCTGACTCCAACTAAGTCAAATCTTAGATTCTTTCAAGTATCATGAAAAAGTAATTGTTGTCTTGAAGGAGTGAAGAGCCCTTAGAAACAAAACACATTGCAAGTGCAACATTGTCATTATACAACAGACACCATTTCAAAAACACCTTTTTTTTTTTGTTCATGGCAACACAAAACCTATAGAAAGTTAAAGTTTGGGGGGAAAGTCTGGGACAAAAAGAAATCCAATCTCACTACTCCAAAGACGACGACTAGCAAGTTAGATTTCAGGACAATACAAACATCTAGCCTTAACTTCACTTGATATCTTCAAGAGTCATACAGCGAAGCCAGGCATCATTTTGAAAACACTTGTGTTAATGGTTATTCCTGACTCCCACTATTCCACACTATTTACATACACTGGAAGGTCAGTTACTGAGACAGATCTGTGATGTTTTTTGGTCAGCTCACTCAGAGAAATTAAAAGTACCAGAAAGAACCAGACGGCACATATGAGAGACATTGCACCACTACACAAGATAACAGAGGTTTCATTCATTTAAACTTTCATCTATTGGATATAATTCTGGGCTGGATTCTGACCTCACATTCACTAGTATAGACATGAAACTAAACCACTGAATTTGACACAGTGTTTAAGAAATCAACATCTGGCTGATGGTGTTGGATTCATTTTCATGTTGCAAATGAATCTGTGTGAACACCACACCCAGGCCTCCCTTGGGTCATTCAGCTGTGTACTCTTATAGTCTAAATCCACTTGTCCATAAAAAGAAATCTCACATTGAGAACAGCATTTGCCTTTCAGCTGTGGACATTATCACAATCTTTAAGTCATTGTGGTACTGCTCCAAAATGATATATAAATAGCCTTTTGATAATAATGACAAAGGACACTAGTCTTGGTATTTGGAAGGTGCTCTATCTGCGTATTTTTGGCAATATGACTAATTTAACCTCTGATTCACAGTTTGCAGGTTTTGGCTGCAGTAGAAAGGAGTAAAAAATTAGTGCTGACATAGTCTTCTTCCTAAGTACACCACTCAAGCTACACGAATAATAAAAGCACCGCAGCAGTACAGCAGATTATTAAAAGACTTAGCAGGGCAAAATTGAGTTTATTCTCCATCAATCGTGACAAGTGTCACCCAGAGGGCATGAAAACTGTAGATCTCTGTCCATGGGCAGATCTACACTGTGGAGGGATTTTGATGGCGGTTGAAGGGAGATACACAAGATTTTTAAGTACTTTGCATATCTCCCTTTTACTGCCTACCTCCTACTTCCCACAGGGTCTTCAGATTGTTGAGTCGAAGGGAAATGTCCTCCCTTCGGCTCAGCACTACTCTGCTTACCTGGCTGGTCTTCAGTAATCGACTTTCTGATTGGCTGAGTGGGTCTTCGCAGACCCAATCAGTTGATTGGGAAGATCGATCTGCGAATTTGCCATCATCTGTGAAGAACAGGGCCACAGAACAGGTTAAGGATGGGAGAAGCAATGGTGCAACCTTTCCCGCAAAGCATTGTAGTCTCAGCTTTGTTCTGGAGATTCTATTGCTAGGGATGAAAAGGTACCCACCCCGTGCCCACTGAATCTTTGAATTCTCCAGTGAGATCACCAACAAAGGTGCCAACTATTGTCCACTGGGATTCAGACTAGACAGAGTGCTTGTTTCTCACAGAGCACAGAAGAGCTCTCAGATGGTAATAGTTATGGTTGCTACTAACATCAAGCCCTTGCTTATTTGAGCAGGCCTTAGTCACCCTAGGAGTTCTGTGTAGCGTGATACTGCTTTTTCAGGCATCTGACAAAGTGGGACTTCACCCATGGAAGCTCAGGTGATAAATAAATCTGTTAGTCTTTAAAAGTGCCACAGGACTCCTTGTTTGTTTTTACTGAACTAGACAAACATGGCTACCTCAGTGGAACTTGTTTTCTCATGAGAACTCAAAGGCCGTTCCTCTTGCAGACTTCCCACTGGCCATGGATGTTAGCCCTCCATGGCCCTCTATGGCTGATGTGTGCCTTTGACATTATGAAATGTGATTAATAAAGAAATTTTAATTTCAAGGGTTTTCTAATATTCTCTCCTGTGCTTGGATATCAAGGCATTGAGAGACATTTAAAACAACGTACCGAGATGCAAACACCAGAAAGGTTGAGTTGGTATGGTAAATCCCAGGTCCTAATAATTCATGTCATTTGTAAATGTGGTACACTAATACTTAACTGTTCCTTAGTGACTAATGAATGATGATCATGCAGAAATGTCAGATAGCACATCTAAGGCCCCTGGCCGCAATCATCTTGAGGATCTGTGGCTATGTCTACACTTGTGAATTTAAGTCGACTTAGCATGTTCACACAAAATTTAAGTCGACTTAAAGGGGACCCTGCCAAATCGACCTAGAGCGTCCACACTGGATGCCTAGGTCGACTTCTAGGGGCTAGGTGGACCTGGGACAGGCCCACGGTGGCAGGGGGGGCACCCCTTGCCAAGTGCCAGGGGGCTCAGCCTTTGCCCCATTGTACCTAGGTACAATGGAGCAAAGGGGGACAGGGACCCTGGCAGGGCATAAGGGCAGGGTGGCCAGGGCTCTGCGCTGCCCTGTGGGGGGGCACGCCAGGCTGTGACTGTGCCAGCCACCCTGGCAGGGAGGGCAGTGGAGGAGCCCCCTAAGTCGACTTAGGGCTACTCCACATCTACACTGGCTAAGTCAACTTTCTAAAGTCACCTTAGCCAGCAAAGTCAACTTAAAATGAGGTTTAGTAAAGTCGACTTAATTTTTCCTTAAGTCGACTTAAGCAGCTGCTTAAGTCAACTTAAGGAAAGTGTAATGTAGATGCAGAGTAAATTAAGTCGACTTAAGCAGGCTTAAATTGACTTAATTCCCAAGTGTAGGTGCGCACACAGACTGACAAACATGAAACTACTCATTACACACCAGGAACGCCAGTGAATACATAAGGGATGATAGAACACTGGCAACCAAAAAAACCCCTCATTTGTTCTTCACGGCTCATGGATTTTTCAAAGCAACTCTACTGATTCTGTACACTACACCTACTAGCTAGAATCAAACTATTTGCATGATCTACAACAGTGCTAATCGGATCTGACCACCCTCTGCAAACCAGATCACAGCTGATGCATGTAAGGAGCAGTGCTCAGACTGAATGATACCCATGAGAGATGCTGCCAGCCCTGTTAAGTTCCAGAGGTATTTGCAGAATTTAGCTGTTCTGATAGGTATAATGGCATTAAAAGGGAAACCACTCTAAAGTTATTTCACTTCTGAGCAGAAAGCCCATGCTGTGTCCTAAGTGCAACTAATAAAGTCATGTGTGTAAAAATAGAAGCAATGGCTGAGAACTTAAAAACTGGAAGGTAACGGATTGCAAATCATAGTGACGATTCAACCTGGGGATATTCTACACCAAGAGCTTTCAGACATGCACATACCTTTTTCCAGTCACTTTGTACCAATTGAAGAAGAGCTTTAAAACTTGTGTCTCTCACCAGCAGAAGCTGGTCCAATAAAAGATATTACCTCACCCACCTCATCCCTCAGATATTTGAGGCAACTAATCCTAAAAGGATTCTAGCATTTTTCAGGGATTCAGGACAAGTTATGGAGCCAAATTCTGTCAGTGTGGGGAGGAATTTTCTCTCTCTGTAAGCTCCAAACATATTTGGTTGCTCTCATGAGTATGGGTCTGATGTTTGGGCTGCACAACTTGGGTTGACTAGCTGGTTGTTCACTATGCAAAACAGTTCTGCTGGCAGGAATTCTGCTGCACTGAGTGAGGAGACATTTGGGTATCTTTAACTGCAATGACAGTCTTACAAGACTTGCTTGTGTGACTGGTGAGTGGATTCAGACATGTTTTGTGGTGCTGGAGGTCTATCTTTCTGCCTATGCACCTTATCTGAGAGGCACAATGTTTTCTCTGTCACTGTGAAGGGAAGCGGATGCTTTAAAGTTCCTGCCAGATTTGTGTCTGCCCCAGCATGCCTAGATAGGAAGAGTGGTCAAACACACCAGTTTCTGCTCATGGCCAGTTATACGATTGCGTTGTCATCTGCCAGTTCAGCTCTACCCACTGGATCTGTCTGCTTGCCAGCAGCAGCTAAGGACTACTGTAATTCCCTGCACTCAGATTGGCCACAGAACCCACCTGGACAGAAAAATACACTGCAGCCCATCTACTAAATATGACACAGCTGTGGTGTATTTCACTTGTGCTTCATGCTTTGCTCTGGGTGACCACTGACTTGAGTCCTATGCATTTACCAATCCTTAAGTGGCGGAACTATCTCAAAAGCTGCCTCTTGTTCTGCATCATGGAATGGCCCCTGTACCCAGCAGGGACATTTGGCCAAGAGTTCAGGATAAGACTGGATGGGAACAGAGCTTTTCCGGTGCAGCTATGAGACTGACTGCTCAACCTGAATTGTACCACCTTTCAGGCAAGTAGCAGGATACACCTCATCATGAAGGTACTTGCCCAGCGGATAGGCAGGGCCCATGATTGCACTTCAAAAAGAGATCATGATGAGGGATTGGAGGCACAAGAGCTATGCTCCCACAGAGGGGCATCTCTTGCATAAGAATACATTTAGGTAGGAATGCCCATGGTTATTACAGTGATGAGGCCCTTAGAAAGCTGCCTGGAGCAATCAGTGATATTGAGGAAAGTATCACTGTGAAAAATAAGTGAACAAAGTAAATGCTGAGATATATTTTTAAAGTTATGTTGCTTGCAGTTATGCAAAGTCCAGCATTTCAAAAATGCACCGAAGAATCAAAACAAGGACGGAAATAGCTACCTCCCTCCCCCCCCCAATTATGCTATGAACAACAAATGAGTGGATGGGTGTCACATGTGCTATCAGTTTACATAAGAAATGAATAGGCTTCTCCTGTCTTGGATCACAGGTGACTATGCGCCCATCTCTTGCAGTATTACCATCACTAGAACAAACATGGTTAAATGTTTATAAAAGGTACTTAAAAAAAAAAAAATCTCAGGATTGGGCGAGGTGTCAAATACATCTGTAACAAAAGGAGGTAAAAACATCACCACCTAAACAGAAGTTTATGACTGTCTCTGAAAAACTATTTAAGACCTGCATTTTCTCTGGCTGCACATCATGCATTTTCTGATGAGTACCAATATGAAAATGCTCCGTCCTATGCCACTATTGTCACAAGATGATGAGCTGTCTTCCTGTGCCAAGCAGCCAATTGTATAAAAACTATTTACAAAGCTGACAAAGCATGGTGTCAGGTAACATCTGCTGACCAACTCATTCATCATCAGAACAGCGCTTTGACAATCTTTCTGGGATACTCCCTTGTGACCAGCAATATGTTACATGGGGAGAAGGAAGGAGAAGGGCTAAGAAATCAGAATTCAAGTGTTTTGTATCATTGTCTGTAGCTCATTTAACAACATGACATTATTTTTCATGTCTATTTGATCCTAGCATTGGTGATCAGTTAGTGACAGAGGAATTTTTTTAAATTGAAGGCTTGGTAGCTGTTTCAGTGGTACAAAAACTCTCCTTGTTAACACCAAGAAAAGTGCTGGCACTCCCTGGGCATTGCACTTAAAACACCAACCTGCTTAGGACAAAAATCCAGCATGTGAGAGCCGAGGCACAAAACAGAGAGCTTCCTGCAATTAAAGCATATTCAAGAGAAGACAGGCTGTGAGCTAAGCAGTTCACTGGGTCTTAGAGGAGGAGCCAGATTATCCCAGCCTTCAGCGCTCCACGACCTCTTGCTGGTCTTCTGGGGCACTTTCAGTTATACACGTCTAATCCAAAAGGAACCGAATAAAACTAAGACTGTCTACTCGAACAACCTATTCAGCTTGGAGACAGCTATTATAAAACAGAGAACGTAAAGACTGCCAGTTCCCTGTAGTTAACTCAGATCTGTTTCAACCCAAAACCACTATAATTCTGTGTAAGTTTGAATTTTTTTTTTTTAATTACATTTTAGGAACCCACAGCAAAATGACAAAAGATCTAACCTGCAGCAATACTAAACCTACATTGTATTTTCTTTTTTATACAGACTGCCATTCTCTCATCATGTTCTGCTGTTTTAAAGAACCCACCCTTTCCTGTCCATACTAGAGTAGATTGTCATACAAAGGTCCCCTGTACACTGTATGAACTAGCAGATGCAATGGTCTTGCTACAACATGTTAGGCCGCTGACAAGGTTTAAAAAAAAAAAACAAAAAAAAACAAACAAACAAGAGTTAGTTTGGCAGTGTGGACCAGGACTCAACTTCTATAGCTTTCCTGAACCTTTCTACAGCCTTGAGTTCTAACAGGCAAGTAGTTCAGCTGAGGGACAGAGTTTAAAAGCTTGCTAGACTGAAATGGATTTCAACCATGTTGTAATTAGATCTCTAGACATGGCAATTTTTACATTGTAGCTGTGCCCAAAATCTTGTCAAATGATCTTACATTTCCTATCCATCTACTAGTTACTGGTGGGAGTTCCAGTTCATAATCCTATTTAGCTTTCAGGGTTTTTTTTCCCCTCAAACCCAAAGGAAAGGCAATAAAAAAGTGAGACAACAGCCTTTCCATCTCAGAACCCCTTACTGCTACTCCTTTTTAATATAATTAACCTGTGCTGTCCTGGAACCCCTAACGGGCATCAAAAAACACTATTCACCAGAAAAGTATGTTGCCACCCTTTCACAATATTTGTGCCTCTAAAATTGTCTAGTTCCCATAAATCTGCTTCCCAAGCCCTTCCTAAGAATGAAGAGCATTAGGGTGGTCTATCAAAACAGCTCACCTAATCATGGATGGCAAAATTCCTGCTGGGGAGGAATTGGATGTGGACCGAGGACTAGGCCAGAATGCCCGCTAACTGTGAGGATCCACTAGCAAAAAATCACCTCTTGAATGCATCACCACTAAGTCTGTTTCATAGGATGTTGGCAGTGACTGCACGAGACCAGTGTACATGGACCTTGTATGGAGGATGTGAGTTTTACCAAGGTACTCATAAAACAACAACCCCCCAAACCCAACCAAACAAAAACTCTTCATTGGTCCAGTCCTACCTACACAAGTCTTTGACATCTGAAACTGACCAATTGACTGTAACTAAACATCTGCAATGAACTGTATTAGGAAGGATTTAATTTTGAAGTCTCCATTATTGATAGCTGTTATATTAGCACATGAAGATGTTTTGGTGCCCAAATATTAGTATGGAAACTCCTTTCTAATTCTAGCCGTTCTTTCAACCACTGGCAATTGCCTATCTTTGGCAAGTAAGTTTTCCATTTGTTCCCCCACACCATTTTTAATGCACCAATGAATAGTTCATTCCACAGGGACTTGGACAGATTAAATGTCTTTTGAGATTTATATGAAACCGATATATACCTGGGGTGGGAGAGTTAGGGTTGAAGCTTTGGGGTTATGATAATACTGCACATGATAACATGGATTTATTAAAATAAGTAGAGCCCTGCAAATCCGCGGATATCCGCAGATATCCACATCGGCAGATACAATGTGAATATCCGCAGACCATTTCTTGCAGATGCAAATCGGATGTGGATCCACGCATTTGTATCCGCGCGGCCTCTAAAAATAAGCAAGTGAATCGTTTGCACTCAATACAATAAATGCTGCATGCCTGAGGCTGCATTCTATGCTTTACTGATAGTAAAGTCAACATTCACCTCATGCTGATGACTTGCTTAGTAAAAATCTAGAGAGTCACTAGAGGCTTTTTCTTGTATTTATATTCTTGTATTTGTGGAGGCTGCTGACTCCTGAGGGAAATCTGAGCAGATGTTTACTAAAACTAACAAATGTGGCCATAATTCCCCCATTTTCTCCATTTCATTTTTTAAAATGGAACAAAGACAATGGGCTTACCAAAGGGGTAGCCGTGTTAGTCTATTGTAGAAAGACAATAGAGTCCTGTGGCACTTTTAAAGACTAACAGATTTAT
>ML685886.1:3713034-3795100 GCA_007922175.1 Pelusios castaneus | reverse complement strand
ACAAACTAATTTAACAGGAAGTGATTTAGCTTAATTTTAAACAGACAACTCTACCACTACAAACTGCACTCACCTCACCATATAATCATCAGCAGCGAAAAAATCTTTTGGTCATTACTAACCTGGACTGAAACTAAGAAACTTTATTTCATGGAGACCACCAAAATAGCCAGCAGAGGATAAATTTTTCATCACCATTAACTCAGTCATTCTTATTTAGAGATACAAGGCCCTACAGTCCATTTGATAGCTCTGCATGTTGGTCAGTCTACAGTGAGGGGTGTCTGGCTTGTAATATTAATTTAAGAGGACACCATGTTTCAGAAATGCTTTTAAGTTTGTCATTTTTCAACTGAAAGTGGTTCAACTTTAAATTCAATTAGAAAATAATGAGGTGCTGGCATCTGAGAGCAGCAATAGAACAGGAAAGTCTACAGTGACCTGCGCTTCTAGCCTGTGACTCAAGAGTCCACCTCAAACGTCTTCAAGCATCTGACGTAGTGGGATTTTCTCCCATGAAAGCTCATGCAATAAATGAATTTGTTAGTCTTTAAAAGTGCCACAAGACTCCTTGTTTGAATCCACCTCTGAATCTGCCGTCAGAGGGATTAACATCAGGGAGGGAGAGGAATTATTTGAGTACAGCACCAATGTGGACACCAGAACAAATGGTTATAAACTGTCCAAGAAATTTAGGCTTGAAATTAGACGCAGGTTTCTAACCATTAGAGGAATAAAGTTCTGGAATAGCCTTCCAAGGGGAGTTGTGGGGGCAAAAACCATAAGTGCTTTCAAAACTGAGCTTGATAAATTTATGGAGGGGATGGTATGATTACCCTATTTTGGAAAGTGACCGATATTTGGCTATGTGTGATGGATATACAAAGTGGCCTAAGAGGGGAAAGTACAGGGGGTGGGTTCTGAGTTATTACAGAGAATGGTTTCTTGGGTAACTGGCTGTTGAGACTTGCCCACGTGCTCAGGGTTTAACTGATCGCCATATTTGGGGTCGGGAAGGAATTCTCCCCCCGGGCTGATTGGCCTGGGCTCTGGGGGTTTTTCACCTTCCTCTGTAGCACAAGGCATGGTTCACCTACAGGTGAATTCTCTGCATCTTAAGGTCCTTAAATCATGATTTAAGGAGGTAGATAACTCAGTCATAGGTTGGTGGCCTATTGCTGGAGTGGGTGGGTGAGGTCTTGAGGCCTGCATTTTTCAGGAGGTCAGACTAGATGATCGTACTGGTCCCTTCTGACCTTAAAGTCTATGAGTCAGCATAGTTCCTGCATATAAATTCGTTAATGGAATAAAGGCTTTCCAGTCATTAAGAGCAAGGGGGAGATGGGAAGGTAACTGTTCAACAGTCAAAGAAGTAGCTCATTCATAACAAACTAGAATATTCTCATGCTATTCAATTCATTTCATATAATGATCCTTTTCAAAATAATTTACACACACTATTTAACTTCATAACATGGACTTAATTCCCTGAGCTGGAATACACAGACAAAGCTGACTGCAGAAGGCAGATACCCACACTGGAATGAAAGAGCTAAAACTCCAGAAGTATATCATCTCCAAACGTTCATTACCATCTGTTGAGATGTGTTTACATGTAGACTACTCTATGGTGAACATTACCTCGTCAGCCCTGAGCCAAGTTTACATTCCATAGTCATATACAGTAAGCTACAACTCTAACTGGCTATTTTATTGACATAAAAGGGCAGAGTTTTTCATGAAATAATCCCATACACTCCAGAAGCTGTGTAATATACTGTGAACAAATGCTCATGTTTTGAATATTGTACAAAGCACATATTGCACACCATCAGTGATGTAGAAAAGTGCACCCCCCCTCACTTAACTATTTATTTTCCCCCTGATTAGGAACTAGACTTTTAAGCATGATGTTTGCTTGCTGTGATGTTGTTCGGCAGTTTACTGAAACACCTTGATAATAGTTGCAGAAATAAAAAAAAAAAGTCAATTGTTTATTTCTTAGAGAACATCAAAGGCAGTCAACTTTGGAAAAAAAAAAAAAAAACCATTACGGGGCTTTGATTATTTTTGTTTATGCTTCCCTTCAGAACCATGAAAATATATATTTTTTTCATTTATGGTTTTGACTACATTGCAGTATGTGTTTGGGGTGTTATCTATTGTTTCCTTCTTTCTTCCCCCACCCTCCAACTTGCCTGGTGAGATGTGATCCTGGGAGATAGGTGATCCTAGTCCTTTCCTAACCCTGTCCTGAGCTTCCCCTATGACCAGGGACAAGTCACTTGCAATCAGATTTTGAAAGTCGTTTTCCGTGCCCATAACATGCAGGCAGAACTCTTTGCAGGCATAATTTTGCCCTCACAATCCTGCAATTTAGTCATTTAGAAGTTTCAACTGTTATCTGCATAATGGCCTTATGGAGACTGAGGCCCTATCATGCAAGATGTCCAGCACGTGGAAAAGACAATCCTTGAATAAACAAAGCATTTTATTTTATGGATGCAATTATCTACATAGATATAAAAATCATCAACATTGCAAAGTAACTGCTTCAGCCCACTAAGTCAACACCCACAAGAGCTAAGCTGCAACTACAATGTGGAGATCTAATCACAAGCAGGCTAAAAATCTGGCCCTTCATCTCTGTGCCTCAAGTATCCCTTTCCGAATAAGGAGATCATACTTCATCGAATGAAGGTGTTGCAAAACTAGAGTCTCTAGTGTCACATTCTGGGCTCGCAATCTGCAAACATGGTGCAGTGGGACTGGTGCAGAGGGGTGTAATTTAAAGAACTTGAAAGCTGTTTTCCCCCACAGCCAACGGAGGGTAAGAGAAGTGGAAGCGTGGCCTAGAACCATTCCTAACCCAACCTGCGCTGGTCTCATCTGTGCAGAGTTTAAAGTTTGCCTTTCATCCCCAGTTTTCAAAGTTGTAAGCTGTTGATATGTGTTTGGAAAACAGTGTGTTTTTCACAAAACAGTGAAGATAGCATGCAAATAAAATGTGCACTTGGAGTGGGGAAAACTGGACTAAGATTGTCTGGGGATCTCTCACAGGAAAAATAGTACGTTGAAATTTCACCCTGCAACTTCTGAATCGAAACATCTCTCCCTGCATTGGTGCTTCTTCAGAAGAGCTGCACCAAGAATCAATAATACTCCTCAGCATGCAAGGCCAAAGGCCCAAGTCATATAAACATAACCTGGCTCCTTTCCACACAATTCTTACATACTTGACTTGGGAAGTGTGAATGCTCCTGTTTCCATGTAAATTAGCTAAAGAATAGTAAAATGCACGAATTTCTGGAAAAAAAGAACCAAATGAAGAAAAAAACATCAACACTGTATATTGGAATAGGGTTGATACTGAGACCACATCAAAATCTAAACATACCATCTCCCAAAAGAGTGAATAATAGAATAAGCAAACTACTGGACCTGAGGAGAAGGGGGGGGAAGCTATTTTTACACCAGGGGATAAAAAGTGGGAGACCAGCAGACTAATGCTTCTGAAGGCTGTAATTTCTTTTCTTTCGATGATCTCTTTTAAAAGGAAGAGCAAACGAAAGAAGGATTTTACCTCACAATTCACAAACTTTAAGATACCTCAATAAGGCAAAAGAGTTACTCAAATTAATACACACATTTTGTATACAAGATGTTAATAAATATAAAATATAATATAAGATAATAAATTTGGGCTGTAGATTTTTACTCAAATGCAAAGCCTGTAAGGAAACACAGTAGAAGCTGTTCTTTTACTCTCCTCCACTGAACTCCATTCCTTCTGAATATTCTTGGGATACAACTAATGGGAACTAGAAACCTGCAGCTGGCCTGTGCCAGTCGATTTGGGCTCAAGAGGCTTCGTTTCACTCCTATGCAGGCTTCTGAGCTCAGACTGGGAAGGTCCCAGAGCCTGGGGCTCGAGCTTTGAGCTCTAGTAAGCAGTGAACAGCTCCATGGCCTCAGCTATGTAGCTGGCTAGGGCCAGCAGCGGGTTTCTCTGCAATGTAGACATACCTTTAGAGACTCATTTTCAAATTGACTCATCATTACATTTTAAGATTTCATACTAAAAAACACTGATCTCCTTTAAATACAAGAGTGACTTACCAAGAGCCAGTAGATCCTCCCTGCCATTCTGGTTTCAAAAAATTATTTCAATCTACTCCCAGTACCCAGCTATTTCCCTGATAGTACAGTGACCTGCCACAGCAGACTGCCCTCCGGATACAAATGGTGCATGCCCATTTATGTACCAAATTTATATTTTACCTGTCTTTGTTGCAGAAGGTAGCTGTTATGTAAAGGTATTTCTAAGGCACCTACCCCTGGGTATTTAAGTTTCTCCTTTCACAGGTGGGCCTAATTCACTAGAAACTGACTTTTTACAATTATTATTTCAACTTAATATGCCTTCATTAACTTCCACAGACTATCCACATTACCAACCCCGAGCATTCAAAAATAGTGGTTCATGCCTCAAATAATAAAATTAAAAAACCAACCCCTGCCCCACTTAGGATTGTCTTCAAAATTGTATTTTTTTTTAAACCTTCAGATTTGGGGCTCTTTTCATTTGCCTTCTGGTTTCTGAGTCCTTAGGGTTCAAGCTTGCAAGCGTCTACAACCACGAGGGAGAAAAATTCCCCTTTCTAATGAAAGCTGCGATTCTGATGTATGAATGGCTCCAACAGCTGAAGCTTTAAGAAAAAACACCAGATATCACAAGATCTGCAGTAAAACAGAGTGAGATCAAGCTTGGAGCCCTGATTTTGTTGTACTGCTTGCAGTAGTAATATCTGTTTTGTTTGAAGTAGTTTTGCAACTTCATAGCAGCAACAGGGTGTTTCCAAACCCGTTAGATGTCCGTGAACATACACCATTCTCAGAAATGGTAAGATATCTAGTGGTTATAAGTAACAGCCAGCAATGGTTTACTAGTTATTTCAATAGGCCAATTCACTAACTAACTAATTTGGTCCCTGCCATTAATTGCTTTCAAGTCAAATACAAGACAAGAGGATAACGGATGGATACAAACAGGTAGGGAAAGCATATGGTAACAAATGAGACTATTATGAAGAGTCAGAGAAACAACAGAGTCAACATATATGCTGCGTAATCACTTTTTAAAATGGCATCATGACAGAGGCCAATTTTAAGGAGGAATTTGAAGCTGAATAACTGACCCATCTGAAAACTAATTTGATATGCCTATAAGAAACATGATTGCACATCATGGGAATATTTCCCCAACACCACTCTGCTAGGGTGGAAACAAAATAATCTCAGACCGATAACCTGTTAAATCCTAAACGAACCCCATTTATTGCAATCAGTTTTACAATGACTCTGAATATTTACTTGGAGAAGTGTAGCTTTGTTTGTTTATTTAGAAAAGGGATCAGTCCAGCAGAGAGATCTGCCTGAATGCCATCACTGCTGACTATGTTTTCTCAGCAATTTTCTCCCGTCTATGGTGGACTGCACTTTTTATAGTAGCAGCAGCATCCTGGTCTGACGGATAGTAACCACACGCACATATACACATGGTTCATAACTTCTCAGTGAAAGAAAAGCTGTTAAATCAAACAAAGGCTGTCAGGCAAGAAATGAAGGACTCACTGAGAGAATACTTGGTGTTCACACAGTGATTTGTGGATAAAAGCTGTGGAAGTGTTCCTGTTCCCGTAAGTGAATGCCAACATATCAGTCTTTGCAATAACAATCTGCTTTCTCCATCAGCTACTGTATAATTCTAGCCATGCACTCCTCCTTGTTTCCTTTAGCAATAAGAGCTTAATCCTGCAAACCATTACCTGTACAAACACCGATACTGACTTGAAAGGGCCCTAAAGATGGACTACTTGCATGAGTAGGGGGTATTGACAAGAGGTGTTGCAGGATAAGCACTTGTGTAGTGAGATTTTTCTTGGTGTCTTATGTTATTTTTTAAGTGTATTAAATTTTGCAAATATGTTGATGGAAATTTATTTCTGTAGTGAGGTTGAGCAATCTGACACTCACCAAATGTTATCAGTTTCTGCTTAAATCACCTTTCTCTCTAACTTTAATTAGAGAGTTCATTCTTATACACACAGTACGGTGGTTCCAAATACAGATGCTCAAGCCAACATCTTCAAACTTGGGTGCATTTTAATCCATAATCAATCTCTTGCGAGAGCAGAGAGAAACCTGCTACAGACATCAACTTCAAATAAATCTCCCCAACACATTCCTAATTTAAGGGCAGGTCTACACTGCAGTGGGATTTAGGCAGCAGTCGAAGGGAGAGACGCAAAGTACTTAAAAATACCTTCGACTGCCTACCACCTACTTACCACAGTGTCTTCAGTGCCCTCTCTTTGGCTAAGTGCTACTCCAGTTGCTGGAGTGGTCTTCAGCAATCAACAAGGGGTTGGGAAGATTAATCTGATGGCGGTAAATTTGCCACCATCAGTGAAGACTAGCCCTAAACTCTTGTACTATAGGTACACGGCCAGCATTCAAAAGCTAACATTTGACTGTTTTCTATTCAGTACATAGGGAAGTACAAAACTGGTATCTGATATCATTCTGCATATTTCTACTGCACTAAGGCTATAATGAAAGAAAAAGTTATTTGTGGTATAGCTACATATTCAAGTGTTTCCTTGCTTTGCTGGAAGAGTCTAAATGACAGAGCTGGAATAACTGCAACCCCATTTTTTTTTTTTAAATAAAAAGGAAACTCTCAAAAGTTCTGGAATTAAAAACTTTCTCCCTCATATAAGTGACACTTTAGGCAACACGTTTAGAACAAGCCAATTTTCATGACTCATTTAGCACAAGAACACCACAATGACAAAAGTTAACAGCTTACTTTCTAGTTATCTAATTTATTTCCCCAGAGTCCTAGTTTTCACTAAGGTCTTGTGGTTTTTGTTCCGTTTTCTAGCATAGTTCACTGAAGTTCATCAAGGTCAAATAACTTGTACCATGTTACAATTTGAGTCGGATTTGCCCTGGACGAGAAACCAGAATCCTCTGAGCTCCCAAACCCTTTGCTTTCAAACCACACAACCACATGGGAACGTGTTTCCCAAAAAACAGTCTTTTGGATGAAACCATATTTAAAAGTGGTATAAAGGCTGAATAGCCCACTTTTGTTTTAACTAATCCTATTGCACTGTAATGTCGAGCTTGTCTCATTCTAAGACCTGTCGTCTAAACCAAAGGGTTTTACTTGCGTTCTGAAATATCACAGGTAGATTTTCTTATACCCGGTGAATTTCTGATTATGAAGTTACATTCTCAGCCACCCCTTCACAGATCTTCTCATTCCTCACTAAGACCTTTGGGGTAGAGGGAATCTCTCACAGCAAGGTCTAAATCTCTTGTGTTTTGGAGGCGTCAGGACTGACAGGTACCTCCATATATGTAGAGTTGTCATAGCCAGGTTGGTCCTAGGACACTAAAGAGACAAGGGGAGGGGGGGAGGGGAGGAAGGATCTTTTATTGGATCAACTTCTGTTAGTGAAAGAAGTTTTGGAATTTATAAAAGTAGCTCTGTGTAAGCATGAAAGCTTCTTTCTTCCACCAACAGAAATTGATCCAATAAAAGATATGACCTCACCCACCTTGTCTCTCTAAGCACATCCTTGGCTGTAGCGTCACTGAATGAGAGCAGTTTACTCAGAGCTATTTCATTTCCCATAGGTGGGGCTTTCAGCACTACTTTTTACTTCCAGCAGAAAGCATTGTTTTCTCTAAGTCAGCTGCAAGAATATGCCTAAATTGTTTTATTGTCAGCTATGTGCACTGATGGGATGAACAGTTCCCAAAGCCTCAATTTTGCTATTTAAAGAAATCCATTTTAAAAGAGCCTAAAAGTGTGTTTAAACTGAGTGACAGTCCCTACAAGTCATTATTCCAGGATTATTTTTTTTAAAACCAAGAACTGAACTTAGAGAAAGAATTCAGAACAAGGAGGAATACATGGGGTTCGTATTTATCCCATGAATTGCTGAATGCTTGAAAGTTTCCGTTTGCCCTTCCATATGAACCTCCCTACAAAAAGTATTAATGTGAATGGAATTTAGGTAAAGGTCTTTTATAAATGAGGCATCATTTCCTCCCACTGTAAAGTATTGGCCCTCCCACAAGTCCGCTCCTGCACCAAAAATATAAAACCACATGCTTGCTTTAGGCACTGAGAGAAGTTCCTCAAACCATAGTCTCAAAGGAACCCGAGAGGAAAATAAATCTGTTTTATTAAGCCAAGAGGGCCAAACTTCGTGAGGGGGGGTCTCTCAGGGCAAAACCATGAATTTAACAAGGCTATTTAGAATATTCTAGAGAAAAGCTGTTTACTGAAGCTGTATCAGTTTTACTTGTGGATGTAGCAGCTTTCAGTGGGAGGAGCAGTGAGGAAAGAAAGAAACTTCTTTAGTTTTAAACTCTCAACATCAGATTTAGGGTTCACAGAAAGGACTCACCACAGCATTGTCTAAACTCGAAGTTCAAATTACAGTTGCTTCAGCTACGTGAGCTTGCATTGGTTTGCTTTTGGAAAAACAAAACTGTTGTGAAGCCTCAAGTCACACATGCATCAACAGTGTAGCAACATGCCAATCTCCATTGTTTTTTGGATCAAGTACATCACTAGAATTCATTTTTATTCAAGTCTTATCTTGGCCTACCATGTAAACATGTATTAAAAAGAGATTTTGCTATGAAAAGGCTGATTTCATGAAAAAGAGATGAACTATAATGTGTTGCAAGGAAATAAATTCCATCAGGAGTGCCAACTGAGTCAATTTCAAAGAGACTCTAAGTGCATGCTATAGTGGGTTTTTTCCCTCTCAAAAATAAAAAAAAGTGACTTTCAAAACTCATTTTTTGGCTTCTGAGAAGTATTATGGCCCAGATTCTCAGGGTCATGCAAGTCTGTTTATCTTCATTGCCTTGAATGCCAGATTTATAGCTAAGAATCTGGGCTGATGCAAGAATTGACTTAATTGCTTAAACATTTTGTTTAGTCTCCCAGGTATAATAATTAGGTCTAAACACAGTTACTACAATAATCATAGTTTATTAAATAGAGGTTGGGGAAGAGGGGGAGTCATGAAAGATTTTATCCCTGGGTTGGTAAATTACTCACCTAAAGTTGTTAACACGCTGATGTTAATGATGAAAATTAAAGGTATTTTAGTCATTCATCAGAAGAATGACTTGCCACAACTGAGAGCACAAGAGATTTTGCATGGTTGTAATAAATTTGTATCCGAGATGGTAAAATAATTTTCAACCGTCTGACAAAGATGAAGCTGTATGTCAGTATGCTTAGCGTAGCTGGATTTTCCTGTTCCATTCATCCTCTCAAACTGAATGTACTCTACCTTTTATATAAAAATACCCAAAATTTTATCCAGGGGACATGCAAAAACTGATTATAACTGATTATAAAAATAGTAGCATATATCATTTTTAATAAAAGCAAGAAACTACATCAGCTATATTTTCCAATCAAAGCTTCAGACGTGTTATTAAGTCACAATTGCTCTGAAAGAGCTTAGATGAAATCCTCAAAAAACCCAACTCGAATGACACCAAAAACTTCAAGCTATCTTAAAACAAAGTAAAAATCAGTGCTCTCAAACATTTTTAAAATGCAGAAAGCCTTAAAGTGTCAACATTAATTTCACCTTTTCATTTAAATAGTATCTTTGATGGTATAATCTAATAGCTATCAGACATGTACCATAGCCTTCATTTATAACTGGCAATTATTTCTTACAAACTCATTTCTTCATGTATAAATGTGTATAGTGTAGTAAAAGAATTCATCTTACAAAATACATTAGATATGATCAATTTAGTCTATATGTCATCAGTTGCAACTTCCCAGTTAAACTGTGGGCTAAATTCACCGTCTATGCACTTTAAAAATATACTTATCTAAAAACACCAGGAGAATACATACTGCTCCTCCTGTTTTAGTACAGACAGTCATTGATGGTCAGACTCATATTGCTAATGCCAATTCCTGAGTTTACAGAACTTGTTTTTCCTTTAGGCCTGAATCAATATACAAGTAACATTACTGTGATGCAGGGGTCAGGTGGGGCTGCAACAGATGAACAAGCCCCTCACACTGAAGAGACTCTACAGCACTTCCCAATTCCAGAAGCACCCAGCTTCTTAAAGCTGCCCTTTGAAGAATGGCTGAGCCCCTCACAAACCCCGCTGTGACCTCATGTAACTGCCTTCTCTATCAAGACTAAAAGGCGACACTTAACTGTCTTCCAAATTGGGCTATGCCTGCTGAACAGAACCACATGTTAAAGCTAAGCAGACACGCATTTTCAGTGATCTCATAGAAAATGATATTAAGGCACTAGTGCTCTGTGTCACCAAGGAACTCTATGGGGACAGGATGAATAGGTGAAGCCGTGAGTTTCCAGTCAATAGGGTGCCAAGTTAAATCCCTGTTCACTAAAAGATCCTGTTATTGATGTGGCACACTACTACAACTTAGTGTTTACTTTAAACGGTAGAAATAAATTTCTATTGGTAGGGAAGGTCTGCCAGAGTTTAAGGAAAGCCATAGTTGAGTTCCACCTAGACAATAATAGCCTTCACCTCAGTCCATGAGTCCACTCACCTGAACGCTAATAAACTAAACTAATACAATTATGCCAGTGGCCTTACGATTTGGAGAGGTAATAGACATTCATGAAATGCAAGCATTCACCATCAAATGAGATGTGTCTCTATACCAGCCTGGGGAATTAGCTCACTAAAACTGCAGAGCTAAATGATGGGGGTTGCTTTTCATTTAAGTAACAAGCCTCTCTGATGCATGTCAGAGAAGGCCAGAAACATCTGTGAAGAACTGCATGTCAGTTTCAGGAGACACACATCACAGATATTGAAAACATCTTTTAAAAGAAGTCTGGTCTCCCAATATTGGCTGGTTTTCATCCTAGCATGTAGCAGTGCATGTCAGTCAATCAATCACCCGGCTAGGAAGAGGTTACTGATAATACATGGAATTTGCTTAACCAACTGCATGTGTCAAGAAATAGGTGACTTCCTGCTAGATTCCTTTAACCAAGTAAAATGAAAAAAATATAGCCAACCTGGAGGATTAATTAGGTTCATAAGAGATCACTATATTACCTTATAGTCAAATTCCAAAGGGGTAGCCGTGTTAGTCTATTGTAGAAAGACAACAGAGTCCTGTGGCACTTTTAAAGACCAACAGATTTATTTATCGCATGAGCTTTCGTGGGAGAAAATCCCACTTCGTCTGACGCTTTAAAGATGGAGAACTTACAGAGTGGGGAGGAAATTAAATGCAGGGAAATGTATGACACAGGATCAGGTCAGGCTGTAACAGCAAATCAAAACAGATGTTGGGATTCAAACACTGGGGAACAGCACAGAGAGGAAGGTGAGGACAAATCACCTGTTGTAATGAGGAAAAAAAACCCAAAACACCTCAATAGTCCCTGTCTAACCCTGAGGCAACGGACTCGAATTTACATATAAATTCCAATTCTGCAGTTTCTCTTTGAAGCTGCAATTTGTTATTCATTTGTTTGAGAATAGCTATTAGCAGGTTGTCAATGGAGTGAGCAGGGAGATTGAAGTGTTCGCTATTTGTTTTTGAACGTTGTGATTTCTGATGTCAGATTTGTGTCCATTTATTCTTTTATGCAGAGATTGTCCTGTTTGTCCAATATATAAGGCAGAGGGGCATTTCCGGCACATGATGGCATAAATCACATTGGTGGATGAGCAGGTGAATGAGCGCTTGATGGAGTAAACTGGCTTGATTAGGTCCTGTGATGGGCTTTTGTGTAGATATGTGGGCAAAGTTGGCAACGTGGTCTGTTTACTCCATCAAGGGCTCATTCAACCTGCTCATCCACCAATGTGATTTATGCCATTATGTGCCAGAAATGTCCCCCTGCCTTATATATTGGACAAACAGGACAGTCTCTATGCAAAAGAATAAATGGATACAAATCTGACATCAGAAATCACAACATTCAAAAACCAATAGGGGAACACTTCAATCTCCCTGCTAATAGCTGTTCTCAAACAAATGAATAACAAATCACGCTTCAAAGAGAAACTACAGAATTGGAATGTATATGTAAATTTGACTCTGTTGCCTCAAGGTTAAACAGGGACTATAGATTTTTTTTTCTCATTACAAAAGGTGATTTGTCCTCACCTTCCTCTCTATGCAGTTCCCCAGTGTTTGAATCCCAACATCTATTTTGATTTGCTGTTACAGCCTGGCCCGCTCCTATGTCATACAGTTCCCTGCATTTAATTCCCTCCTCCCCCCATTCTGTAAATTCCCCATCTTCAAAGCGTCTGACAAAGTGGGATTTTCTCCCACAAAAAACTCACGCAATAAATAAATTTGTTAGTCTTTAATAGTGCTGCAGGACTCCTTGTTTGTTTTACTCACCTAGACTAACATAGCTACCCCTTTAGAACTACTTGCAAAAGAGTTTCAGAGTCAGTACAAAAAATTAGTCTCTTGTGGAAATTATAACTGTGGTAGAAAGAAAAAAAGTTATCAGTAAGCTGTTTCATGCATCCAGATGTTTCCCCTGAACTTTCAGTTTTTTTCCATCACATTCATGCCACAGTAGTGAGGGGGTGCATTTAGAGAAGGCAACATTCAATGGCAAAATTCATTATAATTCTGCTCCTCCTTCTACTTCCAAATCTTGTAGAGTAAACCAAACTGATCATTTTCACACAGTGTCAGTGGCTTTATGTTTCAGAGAAAACACATTGTGCAAGCATTCCAGTTCCTAGGAAGTCTAGGTGTAAGCAATAAAGAATTCATTGGTTGTTCCATCTAGGTCACAGAACACAGCTACTGTGTTAAAGTCAATAGACATAACTAATTTTGGTAAAATAATATTGACGATGAATGGGAGGGAAGCTAGAAAAAGAAGGAATAAGTTTATGGCTCAGTTATATACAATTTTGTCACACCTCCATTGTTTAACTGGGAAAAGTTACTATTCTTTCAATGTTAGACACAAGAGCCCAATTCAGCAAACTTTTACTACTGGCTGTAATGTTTGCTACTGTGAGTAAGCCCACTAACTCCCTCCTAGGGAAGCAAAGTAGCAATACCACAACCAGGCCTGCCAACAGTAATTCTGGGCCCAGGGCAGAATAGTCAATGGTCCCTATCCCTCTAGAAAGGGATGGCTGAGGTTTATGACCACAAATGGCAGGTGAAGTTTCCCTCTGGAGGGGCCAGCTCTGCATTCCACCTTTTTTGCTGACGGCCCAGTCCATACTCCATCCCAGGCCCTGCCTCCACTTGCCAGGATGTCCCTCCTCCCTGCCCAGTCCCTTCTCCTTCACACCCCCTTTTCTCCTCAATTGGCGAGCAACAGTGTTGGGGCTGAGCGGGGAGAAGGGATGTGGTGGTGGGGAGGCCAAGCAGGGAAGGGGTGTGGGGAAGAAAGTAGGGAGGCTGGATGGGGCCAGGGACAGAGTGGTCTGAACAGAGGTGGGGTGGAGCCAAGGGCCAAAAAGGCATGATGGAGAGCTAGCCTTCTTGAGGGGAAGCTTCATCCACCACCCATGGCCTGGGCCCTTTTAAAACCCCAAGGCTCCTGGGCAATTGGCCCTTCTCTCTCCCACTGTTAGCAGGCCTTACCACATCACATCATCAATAACTTCTAATGGGACTGCACATCACAGTGAGTGCCATGACCTTTACCATTACTTCATTTTTATTCCCATAGAGGCTATGGAGAAACAGACAGCTAACATTTTAAATAGACAAGGCATATTTTCACTCAACCTGCATGTAGCCCCTTGTAACAAATGGGAAACAGAGAAACAAATTAAGGGCCAGATTTTCAAATGTATTTATCCATCTAAATATGCAGATATACTCCCACTGCTTTTAGGCATTCCACTGGGAACCTATCTGCATACTTAGACCCCTACAGAACATTAAAAATCTGTCCGTAAGTAATTTTTCCAAGGTCATGGAGGTAGTCTGAGCAGGTGATGCTAGGATTTGAACGTAATTCTCTGGAGCTCTTGTTCAGAGCTTTAACCTCAACACTTATCTTCCTCATACAGCAGCTAATGTCTTCAGCTCAAAATTTGGCTAGTGAGGAAGATTCAGATAAGAACTTTAATAGCCCAACAGGAAAACTGGTTTAACTTCACCCTAACAAACAATAAAAAGGAAAAGATGCCATTTTTAAGTGTGTTGTATCAGCTAGATTCTTTCTGTAAATGTTCTTTTCTACTTCAATATAATGCATTGCAATTGTGTAATGCTTTCTGTATGATTTCAGTTGCAGCCTAACTGAGGCCCAGTTTTACAGCTGGGTATGTTATACAAATCAATTCTGCATAAGCCCCAGAGGGAAAAAGGCATGTTATGGAGAAATCTTTATGTGTTTTCAAAAGGAGCCTTGTTAAAAGAAAGGACTCAACTATGAAATCACTTCCTTCTGTTTAAAATATTTTACTCAAGGAAAAAAAACACAAAAGGGCATTAAAAAAAAAAAAATCTCTTTTCTGCTTTGACTCAGTCCCAGGATTCAACATCCTAGCAGCTCTGTGGGGTGACGCAGTGTGCCAGCTCCCGACCGCTCCAGCCAAAGCTTCAAGCAATCTCAGTCATAAAGCAAACAATGAGTCCTCTTATGAAACTCAATTGGATTCCACCTCACACATACTGACAGCATAGCCACCAGAGGAGGATTTTTTTTTCCCCCTTTTGGGTGGCTCTCCTCCTGGGGCAAGACAACGAGATGCGGGGATAGCAGATGCGTGTTTGGCATTTACTGGGGCTGATAAACAAGTTCTTTTGTTTATCCCCCACTTCATGCTCAGTCTGCAACAAAGATGGATGAAAAATAATTCTGGGGTTCACAGGTGGGTTTTTCTTCTGACTAGCAAGGGGCTAACTTCAGAAAGACCAGTTTATCCCTTACTGACTAATTTATGGGGTGGTTATTTATGGATGCAGAGGAATATAAAACAAGATAAACATTATGTCACTTTGCAGTGTTTTTTGATTTACATTTGAGGATTTCTCTCTCTAGAACCCCATTTTTCATTTTAAGACTCATCAGACCCTCCCCCCTGCTCCAAAGCAGCTCCCATGCTGAGCCAACCCAACGCCAACTGCATTCTTGAGTCAGCTGCAGGGAGTTTCAGGGGAAGGGGCCTTTGGAGAACAAACCAAGGCACTTCCTTTCCCCGCTCTCTGTAGAGAAGTGAGCTTTGCCTCAAATTTTAATGCAACACATTGCATTGACAGCTAGACCACCAAGGCAGCCCCAGTTCTCTTCTTGTGTAATTTACTGATGCAGGAAGAGAAAGCTTTTTTTTTTTTTTTGAAAGAGCCAGGTAGCATAGAGACAAACATTTCATAAACTTTTCAACATGTGTCTGAAAGTGTATCTTATCCTGTCTTTTCCAAGGCTGGGAAAACCAATCTCAACACAATTTCCCTACCGTGTCATTGTGTTGTAAGTTTGCTGTACAGTAAGACATTCAGAAGCTATATAACTGAAATCACTTATTTCACTCAGGACCATTTTCAACCATACTTAAAGGCAGGCCTCTAGAAGTAAGGATTATTATAATATACCCTTTCTCTCACCTCCTCCCCCAACCCATTCCACGGTCTGATTTCTTATTGAGACCCATACTGTTGAATAATATAGTGCCATTATAGAAAAGCTATGCTTTAAAAGTCTCATTGGAAAGCTCAGTTAGGAACTTTCACTGCTATTTCATTGGGCAATCTCTGCATAAAAGCCAGCACTCATTGGCTGATGGATCACCATCAATCCATGCCAACAAGCTGTCATCATTGATATTGAGGAATAACTCCTCTGAGAATTGGAGGAAAGCAAACCTGAAGGCTCGAGTCCAAGTGCATCTATAGGCCAAAGTTTTCCAACCTATGTGCCTAAAGTTGGAAAGCTCAGTTCATGTTTGATATCTTGGTAAGTGCTCTGCTTTTCAGAGATGCTCAGCATCTGTGACTTCAGTAGGAACTGTACAGGTGATCAATGTCTATGAAAATCATACTGCCTATTCAAGGCCCTCATTCAGCAAAGTACTTAAATACATGCTCAACACTCAATGGTATTAAGCCCATATTTAAAGTGCTTTGCTAAACTGGGGCCTTGATAACTTTAACTTTAGAAACCCAAGTTTGAATATGCTGGCCTCAAATACCAAGTTTTACTTTACTTTTTTTTGGTACTTGTAGGTGGTCATCACTATGAAATCAGCATTTGCAAACCACAGCCACAAAGGCAGTAAGTACAGTACCTACGTAGCAATGGTTAGTGAAGGCTGACCTTTATGTGGCTTCTACAGATAAGGAAAATTACTGGAATAGACTAGTAGTCCACTTACTTCAGTCTCCTGGTTCCCACATTAACCAGTGTCAGATACTCCAGGAGAAGCCATCTATAAAGAGACCTAATTGCAATAATATACCCCATCGTGTGGTATAACTAGTTCCTTTCTGACCTCAATTAGCCCAATACCCTGGATGATAGGGATTCACAGCCCTCGTAGGATGTCCTAGCATTCTATTTTTTGGGTAACTATCTAATCTTGTTTTGGGTAGGCATCTAATCAGTGCCCAGTAATCACTATCCTTCTGTATACAGGGAATACATTCCATAGAAGAGTTGAACATGCAGTCAAAAACACTAACAGAACACAGTAAAGTGCTGGTAACCTTAGAATCACACTCATCACTGTTTTCTAGGGAAAGCAATCTTCTAAAACTTCTCAGGAGGTGTTTTATTTTGTTTAGCTTGAGTGAATAGAGAAAAATCATGAGCATCACTGAATGGATTTCAGAACTACTATGGGATCAGTAATGACAAGTGCCATGAGCCTCTTCAAGTCATGTAGCAAGCTGCATTTGGTGCCTGCAATCCTGACTATTATTATTCAAAACCAGCGCCCAAGGAGCTTAGGCTGTCATTATTTAAAGATATGAACAGTGACTTTAAATTAGTGTGACTAATGGTAATTAACCTCCCGCCTTCCTTTTCCTCTTTTCAGCGAGACCCAAGAAGAGATGGTGGTTTGGTCCAGGTTCTCAGTGTAGCCTGACTATTAAGATCTGCTGTATCTGATACTCAGATCTTCAGCGTAACTTCTGCTTGCTGGACTAAGAGAAAAGCGAAGAAGAGAGAGGTATCCATTCACTTAGCTCTGCAGACAACCTTAGTCCCACAAATAACTGGTGTAAAACTACCAAATGAGATTTACTCAGGTTTTTTTATTATAATTATTTCAAAGCACTGATTAAAAACTACTCACTATTTACATGGTTTAAGCGATGGGACCAGCCAGCTACTTGAAAAGAAATACTACACAATTAGAAAAAGAGTGGCAATTCATCCAAAAGGGATTTGCTTTCTGAAAATATGCTCAGAGCTAAAGCTTTTTTCTGGACCTTCTTTGCTTGTCTGAATTTGGTGAAAGAGAGGGTGAATGGGTCAGGTTTAAAGGGAAAGTTTACTCACTTTAAAACCCTTCCCAACTCAAAACTCAAAAGGATTATTTTCTACCCTAGGGGAGAAAGGCAAAACACAACAATGATGCAAGTAAATAGATAATATAGCAACATGAGTTGTGGGTAAATTTCCAGCTTGCTCTATGGCACACAGATTTGCTCCTCAACCAAAGCATTAGGTAAGCCAGCACACCAGCACTTATATTAGTGAACCAAAAACACAATTCTTGCCGCTTGCACAAGGATTAGTCAGCAGGCATTTAAACAAACTTCCACCAATTCTTGTTAACATAACTCATGATAGAACAAACGTGTCTTTGTACTGGAACCTCTTGTAAGAGAACTACTGTAGCCACTTTACTTGCTGTGATTTAATATTTTCAACAATAGCAGGTAACTGAACAAAGGGAAGAGTTTTGTGCCACCAAAGCAAGTCAAGCATTCGTTCCCCGGACTATTTGCAAATATGGCAACAGATTCTTGTCAGAAACTGTCATTTCTTGAGCAACAAGAAGGAAAATGCAATGGGTACTTACCGGGAAGATGGAACGCATACAGCAGGTAGCAGCTACCTCTCTGCCATTTAAGTCCTGTAGCTGCTTAGTTCTGCCAAAATACACAGATCTAAGACCCGGAATACACACAGGGGATAAAGAGGATATGTATGCACTGGGGAGGTTTGTAATGGACCAGGAAACATAAATGAACCTGCTCTTAGGAAAAGGGTTGCTTCAGCCTTATGCGTATCACCATTATACTCAATGTCCTGTTCTCCATCCATCCCTGGAGTGTTCTCCTTAAAATATTATATTACCAGGACAGATGTTACATTATCAAGAGATTGAGGTTCCAATATCTTTGCCATAACTATTATGATAATTCCAAGAGTGATATGAACACATTTGGTGATTGCTTCCTCCCTCCCTCACCCATCCCCCACAGATTTATAGTGTACCAGTGGGAAGGATGGGCATGCACATTCCCGATCTCCTCTAACACTAATTAAACATTTTATTAAATCATCATATGGGAAGAAGAAAACCATTTTTGCTAAAGTAGACACTCACCAAGCACAATGACCACTGTCTTCAGAAGACTCATCATGGTGTCCCGATTTCTGCGGGGCCCAGAACTGTGTTTGGACATTCTCATAGTCCTTTGGCGGACATACCCAAAGATATGAGCATATAGGACCACCATGACCATAAAAGTGACCAAGTTGAAAATAGCCCAGAACACCAAGTAAGAGTCACTATAGAGTGGCGCCATGTTGGAGCAGTGAGTGATATCACAGATACAGTTCCAGCCAACACTTGGTATGGCACCCATTACAATGGCCACAGTCCAGATGACAACAATTACGACCACCACTCGTCGGTTGCTCATCCGAGTATGCAGCTGCATTCGGAAGACTGTAATGTGCCTCTCAATGGCAATGGCCAGCAAATTGGCTACAGAGGCTGTCAAGCTAGTGTCAATGAGACCTTGGCGAAGAAGCCATGTGCTTACAGTCAATCTTCTAGTGTTGGGTCCTGTGTTAAACATCAAGTAAAAGTAGGCTAGCCCTGCAAAGAAGTCTGCAGCAGCTAAGTTGGCCATTAAGTAATAAATAGGAAAATGGAAGCGGCGGTTGACGTAAATAGCCACCATAACTAAGAGGTTGGCCAGCATTATGAAGACACAGACGGTAATACCCAGTCCCATCACAAGCTTGCTGACTGTGTTCCATTCAGTGGCTAAGTGTTTTCCACTCCGGTTATAAAAGAAGGCAATGGTTTCATTGTAGTGGCACTTGGAATCATTCATGACTGTGGACTGAAAAAAAAAAAAAAAAAAGAAAACAAATCAGAAGGGAAAGCAGCATTCCAATGACCGCAAATTTGTCTCTGTAGGGAAGGCATGTGCCAAAGCAAGAAAAATTTGACTAATTTGTCAGATAATAATTTTAAATTAATATCCAAGACAACATTGTTGTAGTGCTAGAACTGGCATTTACACTAGAAAGAACTGAAAGTACCTGATGTCCATCTTCGGAGGTAGAATATTTTCCATGGCAGCTGTAAAATGACAGTCTGCTACATGTGCAATCCTTCTAAAAAATAAACTAAGTTTAATGCAGACAATGCTGCCCATGACATGTAATGTGAGAGGCTTAAACAGTATTAAAGAACACGTTAAGCACATCATTGATGCACAAAAATATGGATACACTCCCTTGGAATGACAGTACCATTCCTTTTCTCCCAGAGAGCCTCCCTTTCAGCATGTCTCAGCAAATTAAACACTACAGGTTTCAAATGGTGATATTCAATAGCAGCATTCCCCTATCCTTCTGTGTTCTGCTATGTGGAATGCATGAGCTTACTTTAATCTTGTATTGTAAATTTCTCAGTAGGAGAGTATCTACTCCATATTCTTCATAGCACTGAATACATTTATAAGTCAAAACCACAGACAAAAATAGCCCATTATTTTAAGTATTTTCCCTCCCTCAGTTTTAACCTAAACAGATTCTGAACAGCGAGATTTATATAGCCTGAGCCAACACACCTTGCTCAGGACTGTGACTTAAATCATAATCTAACCCAAAATGCCTTTTTTCATTTTGGAATGGGGGAGAGGAGGTGGAGTCAGGGTATATTCAAAAAGTTTTAGCCATACTAATGTTAAAAGCATCAATCTTTATTTCTTGAATTACTGAAGTTCTCACTAAAAAACAACAGAGTCCTGTGGCACTTTTAAAGACTAACAGATTTATTTATTGCATGAGCTTTTGTGGGAGAAAATCCCACTTTGCCAGCCACTTTGAAGATGGGACCAAGCTAAAGATTCATGGGTTTTACCTATTCATTTTCCTTTCAGAATGGCATTTTGCTTGCTTCTAGGTGCTTAATGAACCAATCCTATCAGTATCTTAAAACTTTGCATACAAACAAACACAAACAAACGGCAACCCTCATTAAGTATATTGGTTCATTCCTAATCCAAAAGGCAAACTCCAGAATACATATATTTATTTTACTGTTGTTGTACTATGTAGACAACAAAGATGGCTTTTTGGAAAAAAATCAAATCAAATCTATATTTAGGCACTGTATCTGGATCTCCACTCTTATGGATCTTCAGCCTGGTTTTATGACTGGGGAAACAACTGCTTGCACTGGAATTTCACTGGTGTAAGAATTAGTGGGAATCATGGAATGAAGAACAAAGGTCCACTTTTAGAACTAGTCAAAATATTATTTTTTTTAAAAGTGTAATGACAAAATTGTCCCCTGCTGGCTCGACTACGTATCAAACTTTAGTAATACTAATGCACAGAATTAAAAATGTGCATGACTGGAAAACAGAATGAGTAGGGGGAGCAGAGTAAAAACAGCACCTGAAAGATTTCTTTGGAATTAAGTTATTGCCACTAATTTTTATTTGTGAATGTCAGTTCTATGAGGCAATTCTTTTAGACCAATATGGCAAAACTTCCCATATTTACACAAAACATGTTGCACAGAACTTAAGTTAAGGAAGACAAATGTCCTTTAAGTTGCAACAATTTTACCCTTCAACCTAAACACTGCTCAGAAAATTTTTTATAAGTATTCTGTAGGCTCAGGATAAAAAGCTATAGAAAATAATTAACTTTTATAACTCTAAATAAATCCTTTTCCTGGAAGTTTGGCCTTTAAGTCCTAATTATTTATTATTTAAAATCTCTTACAGGATCCCTCAATTGACTAGGAAAAATCATGTACAATGGGTACCTTCAGTAGGGCAGATTTAAGAACATAACACATATGGCTTTAATTTGTTGTTTAAAGATTGTGAGGAAATAATTGGTCAAGTACAAAAATGTTTGGGAAAGAGGGGAAGTTATTCAAGATTTAATTAGTGAACATGATAAAAGCTTTGACTGAATCTTCATTATTATATGAATAGCCAGACTTTTTGCATTTTACAGGAGTAAACTGGATGACGTTCTATAGCCTGTGCTACACAGGAGGTCAGGCTAGATGATCTAATAGTCCTTTCAGCTCTTAAATCTATCAATGACTGTTCTGTTGCATTCATGCACTAAGTTTAGTGGTTGGAATTTCTCTTTTAGAAGTCATATTTATGGTCTGGGCATCACTGTTACCACTTCACCACAGATAAAGGAAGCCAGTTTACCATTACAAATCTCATTTTGGACCAAGTTACAGGATTACGTTTTGTAGTAGTTCCACCAAATATAGGTAACTTAAAAATGCAATCTGTAAAAGAGTTGATTGTATAGTATTGCCCTCCCCACCTGCCATAGCCCCTCTGTCCCCCAAATAGCCAGAGGCAAGTTATGAAAAAAAGGCAGTGCATTACCAGTAGTTACACTAATGTAATCTATCTCAGTTATGTATAAAAAGGCCAATCATAACAGTTTAATATAGGATATACTTAAAATATGATAAGTTCTATAGGATTCCTGAATTTAACCTGAGAATCCTAATAAACCCCTGGCTGTAGAGTCTAATAATACTGAAGACAGTGGAACATATTGCTCTACAAACCGCTCCTTCGAGGAGTTTCAAAGGAAAGAGCTTTGCTTTTCAGTGGATGCTAGTCTAAAGTCTGTAATTGCTGGCAAGTCATCTCTCAATTCCCAAGAGAAAGAAAGGCATTTCCACATTTCAGACATGCAGGTGTTTACTCTTGAGAAGGAAAAGGGCAAATGATTCATGGACACTACTGGAGCTCTAAGAGCCCCCCACGAGCACACCTGTGATAGTAATCAGGTGTGGTTCGCTGGCACAGTTCAAAGGCAGAAGCTGATCAGTTCTCCTTATTACAACACACCAGCTTTATAGCAGATTTTAACCATTCAATTACTGACTCAGATTCCAAGGCAATGCATTTACACACTTAATGGTGGTACATGACAGCTTATGGCCAAGCCATCAAACAATTCAGGATGTCTTTTGACATTCAAAGGGTTAATTTAACATAATGGCAAAAGCAAACAGGCAGGCCTGTCCCAATCCCCAGCCCCTTCAGGAAAGGAGGCAGGGAAGTTTATATTTTAATTTCCTGAAGTTTCACTCTCAATGTTTAATAGCCCAGTTAAAACAGATGTTCAAGGTCCTAAGCTTTACCGTAGCCATTTAGTAGATGATTTCAACAGACATTTATTTGAACTGAATTGTGAATGATCATCTTAAATATGTCTTTATAATGTGCAGGAAAAAAAAAATCTTTATTATGAAGCATAAACGAGACAAATGAAAGACGGAAGAGAAGTAAGCCAGACTCAGACTACCATGTTAATCACATCAGGCTGATTTTAGTTCTCAAAGAGCCAATTCTGCCAGACAAAATAAACTTGCTAAGAGACAGTCCAATTTGTAAAATCGTATCTATTAAAACATTATTAGAATATAGCTATAACTAAGGTAAGAGAGGGCCAGGAGATTCATCACTAAGATTTAGCAAATAAAATTCACTCTGTCCTAAACAACGTCCATTCTTCACTCTTCTAGAGAAACCGGCTTTGCAGATGGCTCAAAGATTGTTGTTATTTCCTATCTTTTCCCTTTAGCCTCATAACCTCCCTCATGACCCCACGAGGGCCAAATCATTGGTATTATCTTGTGACCACTCTGCCAGACATAGTGTAGTGGAGAATAAACGTCCTGCCTCAGCCACTCTCCCTCCACTATTACGTGCATGAAAAGTCTGATATCGAGGGAACTCCAATGGCATCCACTCCATCTCTCTGGGGTATGGCACGGAGCAGCTCAGGGACTAGCAAAGATGAGCCACTAAGATAAGAGGAGAAGGAGCTCTTAGCTCTTTTGGTAGAAAACATGAATGAGAGAAGGTGCTGGCTGCCTGGAGCAGCACCTAAAGATAAGAGCCTTGGAAATCGTCAGCTCACCGTGAGAGTTCACTGTGGGAATACCTGAAACAGCCTGATTCTTTGGGTGAAAAACAAGCACTGACAAATTTTCAGAATCCTAGCAATTGGGTGATATTTTCTAAATGAAGCATACTTAAGCACTGGGAGGATCTGAAGGGTTAATGGTCGTGGTTGATACACTGTGCTGGGATCTAACAAAGATTTCAAATTAGTCAACAGCTCTAAAATTAGCTACCCAGCCTACCTAAAAAAAGAACATTCAAGTGCATTATTTTTTTTAAATTTTATTTCTCACTGTCTAATTTTCATACCTAGAAAATGGCTCATTCTGGAATTTCCGAGTGTTTATTCAATTGTATTCAAAGTTTTAAAAACAAAGCATTAAGAAAAAAAGTTCAACCCCTCCCCCACAAAAGATTTAACAAGACCAAAGCTTATCTCCAATGAAAATTAAATTCTGCCAAATTGTTCTTATGTTACAAAACATGGATGTTTTGGGGGTTTTTTTAAAAAAAAAGAATTTTGAGGGAGGTATCAAAATCATGCTTGTAACGGAACATCAAATAAAACCTAAAGCCTCAAATTTTGCAAAGGGATTCAACTTGGGCACTGTCTTCCTGAAGCCAATGAAACTCGGAGCAATCTGATCACTTTCGCAGGATGCAATCTTGACTGACTTGCTCCCTGATGAACAGAGACCCCTGAGAGAATCAGTAACCTCAATGAATACTCATTCTCAGAAAGATCAAGATAGCTTTTGCAACAGAAATTTAGAGTCAGGAAGGATGTGGGATTCCAGACCAAGAGAAAGTTGGATTCACATACAGTATTTACAGGAGTTGTTAGAGAAGAAATTCTGCTGCTTTGAATTTAACTAAACGGCTTTAAATTTACCAATGTGACCAGAAGACTAGGAATGAGAGGGAAGCCAGCAATCCCAGCCAGTGGCCCAGAATAAAGGAGAAAAAGGTTAGTCAGCATGTGAATAATTCCCCACCCCATAATTGCAAACCCATGTTTCAGAGAGCTAACGTTGCAGACTGAAAAGAATTTGATTAGTGGCAAGCATACAGATTTAAAGACTGTTGACTTAGCTGTAGAATGCAAGGTAAAGAGCAGGTACAAAATCAAGAAGAAAGTATTTTTTCCCTCAACAATCTAATAATGAAAATATATTTTTGAGTAAAGATAGTAACCCTTATTTTCACGTTCCAAGACTTCGAAGAAAGTAAACATTGGCTGTGAAGTCACAGAAAAAAGGGAACATGGGCATAGAGAGCTTAATTTTCCACTGCCCTACATCTCATGTAGTTATTTAGATCTGTGTAATGAAAGTGTAAAATATTATCTGGTTGTACTTTACATCCATTTTGCACAGGTGTATAGGAATAAACACACAAGCATAGCACTGCAGAATCATGCCCAAAATGTCTAGGAATGCTCAGGCTACCACCACAAAACCCCAAAAGAACTCCAGCAGACTTCTCAAATGATGCAATGAAGAAAGGTCAACACCCTCTTTCGTTTTACGGGCGATGTGCCTCCTCGTAGGGCAGCCTTGACAATGACAGGTTTTTTTAAATAATCTCCAGTGACGTCTAGCTTTGAAGAAATCTGACTGCTCAAGTAGATGATGAGGTATTAATCATTCTGCCCCCTTCTAAGTCACGTCTACACTGAAAATAAAGATGTTATTGTTGCACAGATCACTAGCATGGGTAACAGTAGATGCTTAAATGGGGTAGGGGGGCACGTCAGGATGGGCAAGTAAGCGCGTGCTGTGCATTGGATTGCCTGAGTACGTACAAGACAATACTTTGTTCCCAGCGAACAAGAAGTTAACTACCTCAGCCTCTTCCATCAATCCCACAGGTTCTCAGGGCAAGGATTATTCATTACCTACTTGAGATACAGAGAAAATGAAACTTTCAATTACTTCAGGGCTTCACATGAATGCACTGAACTCCAGCCCAAGAGAGTTTTTGGTCAGTCTTTTTTTTTTTTTTAAACCTTGTTACAGGATTGGTTTTCTGGTTATAAATATTATCCTTCAAAGAAAAATCCTGGCTTGGTGCTTTTATTTCTCCCAAGCCAACCCAGGTAATCGTCCAGCAAGTGAAACCTTATTCTTCCTTCGGAGGCTCAAAATTGGTATTTCCAAAGTCATTTATTGTGATAAACGTTCAAGCCATAAGTTGTGAGATCCATTACCAATGACTCTGCTTCTCATTTACTCTTCAGCCTCTTTATCACCTCTTCAACCATGTAAAGAGGTCTCAAAGGAGCATTAATTCTTATATTTACATCCATTTTAAGGTCCTTTACACAGCTCTGGCACACGTAAGAGAAACCTTCATGTCGATGGGAACGAAGCCCAATATCTTCATATACTTTCTGGGCAAGTTATGTTGCTACGTAATTTTAGTCCCAGTGAAAACTTGAATGACTATGGAGTGAAGCATCTGTCCTCAATATTGAGTGGTTTATATGAAAATAGACTAAAAGAAATGAGCAGCCCCTGGAGACAGTGCAGAAAAACAATTTTACTACAAGAAAGTATAAATTCACTGGTGAGGCAGATCCTGTCGGACTCTGTGATTATGACCTCCACAGGTTGCCTGTAAAACCAAAGAGGGTGTGGACCTTCTTTAATGCTTATTCACTGTGAAGTTATAATAATGTAAATTCAAAAATAGTTCCCTTGGAATAAAAAAAGAACAGGCAACAGGACATTTGAGTCTCTAACTTTCAAATTCCCTTTCTTAGCAAGGGATTGTTGAGCAATCTGCCAAAAAAGTCCAACAGACCTAGACTCATAAATGGGAGTAGCAGGCAATTTTACTGAAGTTTACTTTGAATATTAAAAGGAATTAGGGTGCAAGTACGCTTCAAATCAGGTCCAGTTAGCTCTCCCATGTTCCCAGCCCCTTACATACACCCTTATGCTAAAAGCATCTCCCTGCTTCAAAGCCAGTGACACAAAACACATTTGGAGTTTGTAGGCCAGGGCAGTTTGGAGAAATGAGTAGCCAAAAAAAAAAAAAAAAAAAAAAAAAGTAGGAAAGGTTTCAAAAAGGGAAAGTTTAAAACAAGCAAAGAAGAACAGAAGCAAAGAAGCCTGTTATTTCCAGGCTTCTCAGATTAATTTTACCCTGGAATGAGTAATATATAAAGTTTCTAGGGGATGCTTTCCTTTTGGAAAGTAAAGAGGACTGGGCTCCTCATTCTAAGTCTATCTACTGAACAGCTATTATTGCTCCAAAATGCGTCAATGTTTTAGATGAACTTAAAATGGAAACCAACCTCTTGATAGGGAAGCTTCCAAGCTCTACCTGTGAAAGTAAGCTCTATTCCCCTAAAGTGTCACTCACAAGAAATTGTGCAGATGTTCAACATATGATCACACACTTTCTGGGGTCCTTGAACTTGTGTCCTCCTTGCGGGGGGGGGAGTGGGGTTCAGATAACCCTGAGCTCTGCTTGCCTCCTTCTTGTACCGGTGTGTGTGTGTGAGAGAGAGAGAGCACATGTGTGAGTGAGAGAGAGAGAAAATTATGGGTGAGGGGAGAGAGAGGGCAGATGGTGGTACTCTTCCAAGCCCACTCTCTTGTGACAAAATACACCGTCGCTCAGTAGATTGTGCAGGTCTTCACACTATGGTCCTCCCTCTTTTCATATGCTTTGATGAGCAGAGCAACAGTTGTTAATGGTAACATTTAAGTATTGCATTAGTCACCTGAGTTAGCACCCCCTGAGATGACTTTCCAGGTCACATCTCTGACAGCTAGAGTCTCAGGTTCTGTAAATGCAGGCACTGGATCAGCCAGCCTTGAAAATTTGAACCGACAGCATCTCAGCAGCCACTATAGCTAGAAACTGTTTTTCATGAAAGCCTGTGTTCTAGAACAGTAGTTCTCAAATGTAGTTGATCGTGCTCCCCTTCTTTCTGTCTGTAGCAGTTTACACTCTGCCCCCCCACCACAAAAGTATAGCTATCAATAAAAAACCCAACATGCAACTCTTAGTAAATATCAAAACAGTAAGAGATTGATTCAAACAGACCCAAAGATCCATTGTGACGAAAGCAAAAGCAAAACTTCAACTCTGATTTTCTCCCACGAAAGCTCATGCGATAAATAAATCTGTTAGTCTTTAAAAGTGCCACAAGACTCTGTTGTCTTCCTACAATAGACTAACACGGCTACCCCTTTGGAATTTGACTACAATTAAATGGGCATACCACGTTGGAGCGAAACAGATTAATACACAGACCGGGCTGTCCCTGGGCGGGGGTGGACCCAGGGCCAATCAGCCTGTGCAGGGTCCCCAGATCCATCCTCAGAGATGGCTTTTGGGGTAGGCGAAGCAGGCGCACGCCTAGGGCCCCAAGGAGTGAGGAGCCCCTTCGCCTGCTTCGCCCATCCCAAAAGCCGCATCTGCCTCAGTCAGCAGCAGGCGGAGGAGCTGTCCCCTGGGGCCAGGGCCAGTGGCAAGGAGCTACGGCTGGAGGATGGGGAGCTGGGGCCACAGAGGGGGGCTCCTGCAGGCATATGGTACCTTTCGGAAGTGGGATTTGAACCCAAGCCTCCGGAGGAGAGTGCATCCTGAAGGAAGCGCTCTCTACCGGTCGGCCACCCCGCACGCGGAGGAACAGGCCGCTGGAAGGGGGCCCCACAATGGCCCTATAAGGGGCCGCACAATGGGCCTTCGCCTAGGGCACCCAATAGCCAAAGGCCGCCTATGTCCATCCTACCCCCCACCGCCACGCTGGAGGGGGCCGGCACGCCATCCCAGAGACTCTGGGTCCCTTTGCACCTGCCCCTCCCCTGAGATGGCTACTCTACCCCCAAGGGTGGGGCAGGTTGGCCCAGAGACCAGGCTCTGTTTCTCCACCCCACCCCTGGGCTGGCTGCTCCACCCTGGGGGTGGGGAGAGCCAGCCCAGAGGCCTGGCTTTTCACACTCTTACTTCGCCCTGCTGCCTTTGGCTTGCTGCAGCCTCTGGCCGCAGGGCTGGAGCAGGGCAAAGCGTGGCAGCAGGGGGCAGCGGCGTGGGCCCTCTGTAACCATAGGGCTCGGGACGGTCACCCTGCTTCCACCACCCCTCCTCCCCCAAAGGATGGCCCTGTATACTGACGGCAACAACTTTGTCTAATGCTATATACGCTTAACAGAAATCTGTCAAAATGCACAGTGCCCGCTGAGGACCTGATATGTCTGAGAGAATCAACCTTGCTAGTTATTCTTTGCTTTGGGTAAAATGTGAGCAATACTCCCCTCCAAAGCTTGTCTCGCAGCCCCAGAATATAATCTGTGCTCTACCAGGGCGACCCATCCCCCATTTTGGGAACCTCTGTTCCAGAACAAGGCATCATGAAAGAGGTGCCAGCTCACTATTTTCAGATAATGTTGGGCACCCAACCTAAGAACATAAAAACAGCCACACTGGGTCAGACCAACACTCCATCTAGCTGAGTATTCTGTTTTCTGAAAGTAGGCAATGCCAGGTGTTTTAGAAGGAATGAATAGAACAGGTAACAATCACATGATGCATCCCCCGTCACCCAGTCCCAGCTTCTTGCCAGCAGAGGCTAGAGACATTTCAGAGCATGTTATTGTCTGCTTTCCAACTCTTTCCTAGCAAGAGACTTGCATGACAATGTAATGTTAAACTACTGCTAGCATGGTTTTGCATCCCTGCCCTTCATGGCTAATAACCATTTATGGACCTATCCTCCACGAACTTATCATTCTTTTTTGAGCCATGCTTTTGGCCTTTACAACATCCCCTGGCAAAACGTTGCGGTATGAAGAAATATTTCCTTTTGTTTTATTTTAAACTATTGCCTGTTAATTTAGTTTGTTCTTGTGTAACGAGGAGTAAATAACATTTCCTTGTTTACTTTCTGATCTTCTTTGGAGGCTCTTTTAAAAGCTGTCAAATCAGGCAGCCGTAAATCACTCATTATTGCCTTTGGAAATCTTGGCCAAAGAGTTTGTGCTCTGGTGTCAATGGATTACATTGCACAGCAAGTTGAGATGTTCCTTTGGCAAATGCAGGTATACTGCTCTTATATATTTCTAATCACAGAGGCCACAATCAGTTTCATGGCCTGATTCTGTTAAGCACTGTACAAACACAGTCTGCACTTTGGGACAAAAGACACTATCAAAATGCATTTAAAAAGGCCTTTCAGTCCATAGTGAACTGCAACACGTAGACTTTGTGCCCAATCCTTTTTTTAAAAAGGAAGGTCAATGACAAAAAAGATGGATTGGCTTCAATGGGTGCAAGAGTGGTCCTCCAAGAGGATGTATGGACCACTCTTTACCTCCAAATAAGATGGATTTTTCACTTTCCATGCCGTGTACCAGCAAGGTAAGCATGTGGGGAAACTTAGCCAGTACAGAAAATGTTTATTCAGAATTCTGTTTACTAGTGTAGGACATTTAGCTTTGGGTAGGAAAACAAGGTTTTAAATGGAAATAATAAGACTACTCAGTTTTTACCTCTTCAAATATTTTTTCCTGGCAATATTCTGGACCTTTGCATACAGAGAGCATTGATCAGTCTCTCAGTTTACTTTGCTTTGATGTACCCTTCATGAAAAGTGTGTAAAACAGAAAATATAAAGATGTACATACTAGAACCTCTCTTTTGGGACACTAGCAACAATGGGCGCTCTAGCTGTCCCATTCAAACCAGACCAGACAGAAGTCCATAAAACAAAAAAGCTATTCTACGCTGTAACCATGGATACATATTCTGAAGATTGACCATTCCATTTGGTGCAATGAAAAAGCCACACAGTATTTACGTTTCCCATTATAAAATGCCTGTAATTGGGTGGATTCATGTTTATCACTAGTTATTCATTTCCTTGCCCGTCTGACCACTGCTGATTTGCCCTCTCATTTAAAGTATTCAGCTCTATCAGGGATCTGTTTTGGTAATAGCTTCAATCTGTTTACTCACCTGGAAGGGGGAAAAATGTTACATGGTTCACTCTGCTCCCTCCTGCAATTGGAAGCTAACCCCAGACAATGCTGTTTTGTCTAAGTGGAGGGGACATTAATAGCTCTGTTGCTCCTTTCTGTATCAAGACTGTTCTCAGCAGTCTATAGCTAAAAGCATTAAAACGAGGCTTATTATTAAAAGGGTCTAAACTGTGGAGTTGCTGGGAGCTACAGTTTAACAACCTGTCTGGAACAGGCACCGTGGAAACAGAAGAGCCTGCGTCACCCTATAACAATCTAGTGACATGCAACATTTTCTGTCTGGATTAAAAACATACCAACCTTTCGCCCCCTTGACATCTGTTGTTCCATTTTATTCCAATACCACCTCTGTATTCCTCTGACTATACTGTGGTCAGAAAATTAAAGAGTTCAGTTCATCACCTTTTCAAAATCGCTGGCGCTAGAACTATCTAGCCACATATCGGTGGCTGGAGTTTTTTACGACGCCACATTTTAAAGATGCCAACCCCCATGCTGTGCATCCCCCCTCCCCTTTTTGAGGCAGTCATTTCACATCACCTAAATTAAAGATCAAGATGTCTTTATTGAAGAATTTCACCTTCACAGTGTGGGTAAGGAGGAAGTTGGCATGTTACCATATTTTACAAGATCATTCAGTATAACGGGACAAGGAAGAGAGCTCAGCTTGAGCCCATTCTAATAATATTTATAATGAAAAGCAACAGTGCTTAGCAGATGACTGCTAGAAGTGAGACGGAATATTCAATATCTACTACTATTTTATTCTCTTTGCCTCTCTTGCTCACTGTGGCATTTTTTAAAAAACGTTACAGCATTAGCATGTGGGAATCCAAGTATCTAAGCAGAAGTAGGAACAAGTGGAGAGGAAAGGGAGACAGAAACTTATTCCATTTCAAAAGTGGGAGAAGTGGTTTCTGGAGACTGGTCTGGGCAGCACGGAAAAGACGATGAAAACTGTTTTCTGGACTCCCATTTAGAACAATTCCAGCTATTTATGAGTGTGTACATTTACATCTAGCACCAAGTGTTTCTGATTAGCAAAAAAATCAAGAAGTCAACAAAAACAAAAGAAGAGAAGGATGGCCTTTCTAACATGTTTGAAGTGCTCTAAGCGCCCTTAGTTAATAAGAGCAAATAATTTCTTTTTGAAGCTGTTAAGTGTAAACAAAATGGATAAACTATTACTGGCTTCTACTTTCCCACTGAGGGAAAAAATTATATCCTCGCTCCCCTGCTTGCCACCTCATTTTTAAAGGCAACCGTCTAATCACTCTGTGCACTAAGTTATCTTATCTAGAATATCATTTGTTATCTTTTACCTTTGCAAATAATATATGACCTTCCAGTCATCTAAAATGCTTCCTCAAGACTCCTGCTGGCCACTCAGCAAGCCTTCTATCAAGCTAATGAGGTTCCTAAAATGTATCTTTGTGTGACGTTTTTGCCTATACAAGGGGGAAAGACTGGCTGAAAGCCAAGAGGAAAAAAGAAGTAGGAATACGTAACACACACACACACACACACACACACACACACACACACAAAAATCAATTCAAACCTCTAAAAGAACCAAGTTGATCAAGCGGTGGTTACTTTGTTGTTTGTGTGTCTACTATTACCCCAGTTAAGGGAGTAATTTTTTTACTATTATTATTGGTATTGCTGTAATGCCTCTGAGCACAAGGCATGAACCAGGACCCAAACATGCCAGGTGCTGTACAAATACAAAAGAAAAGATGGTCCAGGCCCCAAAGAGCTTACACCCTAATGCTATCCACTTCTGTAGGTGGGCAAAGCAACCAAGCACTGGAGAGATTTATTCTTATGGTCTTTCATTGTTCAAGTACCTTTCCTTGTAGGATTTAAGAGGTGTCGGTACATACAGTGAGTGGCGTTAACAGGACAGGAGTCATTCATCTCTCCTGATCTCACCCGTCTCATAAGCTTCATAATCTTAAGAAAATTCTAAGAATGTATCTGCATAGCCATCAAGCTGTAGTACACACAACTTCACAGAGAATGTAAGCACAAATCTGATATGGAGACTATTTTAAGTTACACATAAGCTTTAACAAAAGGGAGTTCAATTATATAGAGAACGCTACACTACAGACAGTGACAAATCTACAACAGTCCTTCGTGATCCTCACACATTTCACATGAAACAAAACAAAGATTAAAATGGGGTAGAGATTTTAAGCACACAAAGTAGAGAGGAAGTTGAAATTTGAAAGTTAACGGTGAATAATGCAAGATGATAATTATAAAAATGGTGGTGCTAACAACCATACCAAACTGAATTGCAACATTAATGTTCCGTATTGACATATAGTGGATAATTTATACTTGCACCACAGAAAAACTATGGAAAATCTGTTCCAAAGGGGTAGCCATGTAAGTCTATTTCAGCCAAACAAATAAAGAGTCCTGTGGCACTTTTAAAGACTAACAGAGAAGATTAAGGCATTTATTTTCCTCCCATTCTTTAAGTTCCCATCTTCAAGCACCTGACGAAGTGGGATTTTCTCCCATGAAAGCTCATATAATAGATCAATTGGTTAGTCTTTAAAAATGCCACAGGACTCCTTGTTTGTTTTCATGGAAAACCTGGTATCTTTTATACCAGATTAAATCTGAAAAAACCCTCCATTTAAATCTGATGTTAAAAGGTGTGACAGAGCCGAAAGAAATTTGTTTGACATTAATGTAGGATGGCCATCAGTAAAAAGGAACCACCTGAGGATCTGTACCTTTATTAACACCAGCAAAAGTGGCCAGTAAGGAGGATTAAAAATTCCTATAAGACAACTTTAGTCTTTCTAAGTTCAAAATGGTTAAGTCATTTGATTTCTAGTCTATACGTGGAATGTGACTATGTCACTTTTTGAAATGTATTGGGAAAATGCCTAAAATATGTGAACATATTATGAATTACTGGAATTAAAAACAAATAGATTTGTTTAATATGTTGAACTGCCTCTTTGACCAAGGATTGTACATACCAGGTCTCAATCTTGGATGAGCAAACTGCCTTGAATGTTCACCATCCTTCAACCCTAATTTGACCAAGATCCCTTCACAAGCCATGCGCCAAACCACTCAATCATTTCTTATCTGTGGTACAATAGGCCGGGTGCGAAAGGAGGAGGCATACAGAGAACATGAGTCAGCTCAGCAGGTTGAGAGAGCTCATCAAGGGAGGAGGAAGTTTTAATAATCCAGAGGACTTTACAGAAGCATCAGAAGCGGGTTGGAGCCCACGAAAGCTTATGCCTGAAGAAATTTGTTAGTCTTTAAGGTGCCACAGGACTCTCATTTTTTGCTGAATACAGACTAACACGGCTACCCCTCTGGAACTCATCTCGATATTGAAATTAGTGATGGGAAAGTCTAAAAAAAGATTTGATAATCCAGTCAGGACAAACAACTTTTGGAAGCTCATTTGAATTTCCGAAACTTTTGAAAAGCACCTACTACCCACTCCAGAAAACATTTATGAAGGAGATCTCCTTGGTTTTTATGGAAAACCTGGTATCTTTTATACCAGATTAAATATGAAAAAAAAAACAACTCAGTTTAAATCTGATGTTTTCAGAGTGACACTGAAAGAATTTTACCTCAGTCAGTGCCATCATGTATAATTATAGGCCCCATTCCTACACAAAGATCAACCGGTGTAGACTCTTGTTCCCACACAGAGGCCTACTGAGGTCAATGTGACCCCATCCAGGATTGAGGGGTTGTGGACCCCCTGTGCAGCATCAGGGACATAATTAAAAGATGGGGATGGGACAGAGAAGAATTAGCTTTGCTCTTTCCAAAATAAATGCATCCAGTGTTAATATATTTCCTAGATAACTGTTCACTAAACATGAGGAAATCCTATTGCATCCACCAGTTGTGTTTTCAAAACACGCAACAGGTTTTTTTTTGTTTGTTTTTTTTAAATATAAATTAAATATGATCCAGTTCCTGCAGGAGATATGCAACCCTGCTTCCAAGCTCAAAAAGAAAAGAATCCCTGAAAGTATTAGTCTCAATCTCTTGTCCAGCAAACATCTTTGTCACCTCTGCTGAGTAAAAAGAATAAACTTCACAAAAGCTATATTTTAGCGAACCACTGGGACATCAGACATAGCCTGGAAATAATTAAGTTGCATTAAGTTTTAAAGATTTAAAAGGTTTACAGAGAATACCAATAAAATAAACAGAAAAAAAGTCTGTGTGCATAGTCAGCTGTTTGCTTCAATTGACTCATCTTCCCCATTAGCTATTTTGTTTCCTTATGTTCATACCTGCTTTAAAAAAGCCCTTACTTAAACACACAGCTAGTAGCAATTCAAAATCTCAAGTATTAAATATTTTTTCATTTGTAGTGATTCTGGATGACACAGCATATGCCAGTTCCAGAGAGTCATTACATCTTTTAAATTGACTAGCACCCCTGATCCCTGCAGGTGCACTGATGACAACTGGGAATCCATTCAGCTGAAAAAAGTCCATCTACCCAGATCTTAATGAACAATCAGAATCTAGTTTTGTAATAATGTTGTGACAAGACAGACATGTAAAACAGATCAATTCACTGGTGTTTAGAGATTATATTTACCCTGAGTGTGCACTCAGGAAGAAATAAGTACTCAAACAGTATTAACTAACCTATGATTTTTTTTTTGGCACTTTCGACATACCTTATCTGTGGTTGAACTATTTTTTTTTTCTAATGTAGGTGTGGTACACTATATGCTAGCTCAGGAAATATTTGCTCCAATGATGTGAATACAATAGCAGTATTTTGGCCCGTAGAGATTTCCCATGTTTTTCCCATTAATACAACAAAACCAAACCGAGGGTGTATTAATACAGTGTGCGTGTATTGCACCTAGAACAATTGGACTATGTTCCCAATTGGGACCTCAAGCGCAACCCAAACACCAGCAATGGACTGTGAACTAGCTGCTATTAATAAATTTACCACAGCTAACAGAATATCACCACTTGAAAAAAACGATAGCATTGTGCAATGCATGCCAAGTATACAAAACATTAGGAAGAATTCCATCAGTGACATGGAACTAAGCCAGATAACTATTAGGAAGCCAATTTTAACATCTTTGCACACAAAAGTTTGATCACCTCAACTCTACCAGAGTTTTGGATTAGTCTATTCACCTCATTTATCTCTCGTTGAAACATCATAGAGGGTGGCATCAAAGCAGACGGGACTGCCATTGTAGCTCAGAGGATGTTAGGCCCCTCCTTCACACCTATGGATTCACAGCTGAAGTATTGATACAGTTGGTCAGATCTCAATCATGCTGGCATTTGCTCCTAGAAAGAAGTAGAGAACCTTTAGAATAGCTTATCAAGGAAGCAATGTAAGCATAGCCACCCAAATCCCAAACAGCCTGCAAACCAGCCAATTTAGTTTGCATGGTGCAATTTGTCTATGGGATGCATGACATTTACAGAAGGCTTGCAAGAGATGTTTCAAAGGACACCTTTGAGAGTTTGGTTCAGGACAATAAACTGTTTAACCCACACAATCCAGCAACATGTTGACAAAAAAAGTTTTCCAAGGTATATGTTAAAAGAAATGAGATACTGTTTTATATATATAGTACCAGCATTATACGCAAGCATTTCTTCACCAAGACAACTGTTTCAGAAAAAAAGAGTTTTCAACTTGAATTATACTAACAATTTCTAAAGTACAAACATGTTGTACAAACAAACAAAAAAAAATAATGTTTTTGTCTTGATCTGAAACAAGACAATGTAGCTGCTTTCAGATCCATAATTGTAAATTACAGATGTATTTTAGTAATGGAAAGTATGTCACCTCCCCTCCAAATTGTCTAAGTACTGTAGTAGGATCATATTAACTGCATAATTTTTCACCATCAAAATGGAGTAACTACTGGTAGGTCTATACTCCTAGTCTCATCATAACAGCTTTAAAAGCAAAAAAATGCTTATTCAGGAATACAATGAAATACTTTAAAACTCCCCAAAGTTCTTCAGAAACAACCCAGTGCTATATTATATATTTTCTTAAAAAAAAATAGACAAGTAATATAGTGATCTCTGCTTGCCCAAGACACATTGAAATAATTTGGCAGGTGAATAGAAGTACAACAGCTCTTAATTTTTAGTTTGCATTCATTCTTTTCTGTTTTTGTGCTACCACACCACTCAAACTGATTTTTGTCAAGTATGATAAATGTATTCTCCAATGTCCTCTACTGGTCTACAGTTCAATTGGTTTACTAATTTTTGTTTTATGAGGGGGAAAATTTATTGGAACATTAAACCTTTGTCTTCTATTCCAATTAATATATTATTTCTAACATCCTCATTTTGTCAGGTATCTCTTGTATGGTTTTATGTAATTTCTACGAATAGCTTCATTGAGTGCATTAAATGATATTTTTAAATGAGTACTTCAAGTCTGCTAAAGCATTTCAAAATACTGCACTAACCCTTTTTCTGAAAGATTTGAAATCAGACTCTGCTAACTTGTGGCCTTGTTGATGTTCCAGCTTTATATTACCATTTGTGCAGTTCCAGAATTGGTAACAATGGCGATGGCGTGAGTACAGACAAGGCTTTATCATTTTTACCATTTTGTCATCTCACTCCTACCAAAGCTGCCTAGATGCCATGCTGGCAAAAATGCTACCACTCGTACAGTTGCGGGGTGGAAATGCAACAGTAGGAGATTTAAGAAAAAAGAAATGTAACAGACACCACCACTGTGTCTTGGTAATTAACGTACACATGCATTCAATACAGTTGCAACGTTGTATGCAACTAGTACCATGCGTGAAAGTAATAAACCTCAAATGTTCTCTGGCTGGCTCCCCATGGAATATGAACTACAATTGAAAGAATCAGCATTGACTAAAGTCCTTCATAGAATCAGCACTAGGTACCCAACAGATGTCCTCTTCGGTGGCAACAATGATTCAACCTTGCACAATGGCTAACTTCTAAAGTGCTTGAACATCATGGGGAGATACATGCAGTACAGATAGACCTTTCTGAGGAGATGGACCAAGACTCATGCTCACAGACAGAATGCAAGCCACAGACCTTATGGTGCTCAGGATTCAATGCAAAACATCGAGGGCCAAAAACTCAAGACATTTCTCCTACATGTTTTGAAGAAGGTGTGGAGAGTGATTGTTTTACAGCTATTTCAATCCTTGGAACATGTGCCATACTACAATAATGGATGCCAGACAAATTTGATTACATTAAAATATGATTTTCATGCCATCATTAAAGTTTTTCCTACAACCTCCCCCCCCCCCCCCCAAAAAAAAAGAACTAAGGTACAGAGGAAGAGAGATTTGTTAGTCAAATGCAGGAGAGTTATTACCAGCTTGTGTGTGTTTTCCCTTATTATATGTGCAAAAAATAAAATAAAGAATGGTGAAAAGAAATGAATTTAGTATGCTCTGTGAAACTGGTCTATGATAATGATCAAATACCAGGATCTCAGCTCCTGAATATGGAATTTAGCAGTGCCATTCACAAAAGCAAAAGCCTTTAACATCCCTATATAACGATGTATATTAATGGAAGCAGACAGGATTTAAAGGTTTTCTAGGCAAACTTAATGCTGTCTCTACCTAACAGTGCCTTTCCTGGAAGACGCTGTGGAAATTTGCTCCCAGTGATGGGATTGAGCATACAACAGATATTTTTAAAAACGGTAATTGATATTTATCGGACTAAGTCTACAATGTAGTCATCTTGACAAACCCTGCCAATAACTTTCCTATTCTTAATTCACTTTCCTCAAAGCCAACATATATTTAGCATGCCAAGTTAGAGCAGATAGTAATGTAGGAAAGTTGTATATCACATGCTTTTCTGAGTTCGTCATGTCTTTTTTTTTGGTTTAAGCTCAGTCTCTATGTGCCATTGTGTAAAAGTTATTCCTCCCTCTTAAAAAAAGGGTCATCCTTAAAAGCTTGCTTCAGTTTTATACATAGCCCAGCATGCCTTACATCATATATAACTGAAATTGACAATTTTTGAAGCACTAGGGTCAGTTTCTCTATCTTATTTATATAGCTATCCACTGAGCCCTCTTTGCTCCTGCTAGAAATTAATTATTTCCATACAGCATTTTACTCAGATATCTGCTACTGTCCTCACACTGAGGAAAGCCCATGGAGACCTAGCCTTCCCAAAAAAGGCCATCATAGGAATTTAAATAACCAAGAAAGAGCACTTTAAAAGCTCCCAAGCCCTTTGCAAAACACAATTTAGGCTAATTTATAACTCATTGATTTTTTGGACTAAACATGACATTCTCTGACAGATGTAGACAGCAGATTATCTCTCTGAATATTAGAGTGTGCTTGGGGTTTTTTTTTGTGTGGTTTTTTTTTTTTTTTAAACCAAAAGAAACTTCATTACTGGATAAACAAAAATATGCCAGTAAAGATCTAGACCTTGGCCACTAGCTTTCCCTGCCATTGGTTTGAGGGATTTTCTCCCACGAAAGCTCATGCAATAAATAAATCTGTTAGTCTTTCAAAGTGCCACAGGACTCTATTGGTTTGATAGACATCATCATTTTCTCCCTAGCCATGGTAAGCATGGCGTAGGTACCTCATGAGATCTTGCTTCCTGATACGTTCTCCAAAGATAGGGAAGAACTGTCAATTCTCTCTCTTTGCACATTGCTTCCCTTCTCTTTTTATTCTCCAAATGCTATTGCTTTTGGAAAATAGAGTTCGGGTTTCTAATGAGAAAAAAGGGAAAAATTCAAAACAAATGAGCCAAAAACTCTGTTTTACTAACTTTGAGGAAAACTGTCCAGCTTGGAGCAGGAGAATTCACAGAAACCTGATTGCCAAATAAGAATTCACCGTCTTCTATTCTCCTCCTTACACCAGCCAGGAGCTGAGCGAATAGGGCCTGCCCCAGCCCTGGGGCTGGCCCATGTGGCCTAGGGGCAGAGCATGAACACCTCTGGTTCACCCTCATGCCTCACCTCCTCCCCCCAGCGCTGGCAGGGGCAGCCGGATTTGGCAGGGGCCATAGAGGCTGGAGCCTGGGGTCCCCTTTCAGGTTGGGGCCTGGGGATGGGGGTCTGTCAAACAAGAGTCACTTTGATGTCATGGTCACAAGCAGCACTTAACCTAGACAGGCAGATGGACAATCCAATAAGCAAAAGATATGGCACCTTTCTGTCCTCTCCTCATTCTGAAAGTTAGTTTGCATTTGAGAGTGAAGAACTAATTGGCACCTTTTTTTTTTTTTTTTTAAATGGCATGTCCCTGGATTAGGAAAACCAAATACATAACCTGAATTTATGAAGACCAAGTTCATGCTACACAAAAGGTATATTTTTCACTCCGCAAATTTTCTTTTAGAAAATAAAAACTTTACAGGAGATGGGTTTTCACGGTAACAAAATGTTTTAAATTAATTTATAACTTAAAGATAGGTTACACTGGTTATTTATATGAGGCATTTAAGGCCTTCTGCAGTCCATACCTGACATGGATACTTGTCCTATATAAAAAGCAGTGTGTCTCTATCTTTTAAGTAACAGCCAAAAAAATATGAACCTTTAAATTTAGTAGTATCAATCACTGTATATAACTAATATTCTGTGGAATAATACTTAAAAATAAGGAAGCATGAGACATGACTACAGCTTTCTGTTATTAAATCTTGGAGAAGTAAGGAGAGATTGTAAATTTTGAGTGTAATCTGTATTGATAAATTAAGAAAGTTTTACAAGTTATGAAAGGGTTCACACCCCCAGCAGGTGAGCCTCCTTGTGGCAATGCTTGAGAACTAGTTCTTGCCCATCTGGCGTCCCCTTCCATCAGTCACTCCTGCTTATGAGTCCTTTCTTTCTTTGTGACTCAACTCTTTGACCAGGTCATTAGATTGTCCTATGCATCTGGATTTACAAAGACCCATAGGACACGCTGTCTGTACCCTTTTTTAAGCAGTCTTGCATTCCAATTAAAGGCCCTGGGCAGCTTTCTCAGTGGCTAATGGGGAACCCAGGACCACCTGCTCCTTTGGGTTCTCAGTCTAGACCCTGCTGCTCTTCCCCAGGGCTCCTATCTCCCGCTCCTTGCTTTCCTTGCTTACCTCTGGCTTTACCACTGGAGCTTCCTCCAATCACCATGGCTTCTTCACCCCCTAGGTCTCCTGTAAAACTGCTTAGTCCACACAGGACCCAGGTTTACTCTCTTTCTGGATTTCCTCTTTGACCCAGGTCCACTCTCCTCCACCTGCAGTGACTGCAGACCTCTTACCTGCATCCCCCTCCTGCTCTCATTTCTTAGCTTTACACTCCTAACCCAGCCAGACCTCATCTGCCCCAGGCCCTATCAGTCCCTGGTTCCTCTCCAGGTGCAGCACCTAATATTAATTGGCCCCTGTTGGCCCACATTACCATGCTCCAGGCTCGAGTGTGGTGTACACCTCATTGCAGAAGTATTACAATTAGCTTCCGATGCAGTTGTAGCCGTGTTGGTTCTAGGGTATAAAAGAGACAAGGTCTAAAGAACACAGTAGTCTCTTGATTCAATGAGCCTCACCCCACTGCTCCTTTTTCTTCACTCTCTTTCCACTGAACACCAGATTTCTGAACTCATCTTCAAAATGCACATGGGTTACTGGAGAGACTGTCTGACTCTGTGTGACCATAGCCCTCCACAACACCTGCCTTCCACTGGAGCAATTCAGCTGTCAACCTCAGGAGTGAGGGTGGCATGATCAGAAGACAAAACTTTTTAAAAGTCTGCTTCCTAAAGAGATCGGAACGGCCAAAAACCTGAATGAATGAAACCAGAAATACATCCACATTTCAGAACATGCAGACAGCATGTACAGGAAAAAGATAGATTAAGGTTCATAGAAATATTGAGAAGTAATGGAGAGAATGAATTAATCACAATCATTGATACATGGAACTCATCTGTGGATGCATATATTGGCACCCACACAAACAGCACATGCCCACAGAAAACAGGACCTGAGAAACAGGGTCACATCACACACAAATATATGCATAATTTCTGCTGAATAGGTTTTTCATAGAAAGCTCATCTTAATTCCTAAACTAGCCTAGCATGCCCAGTGACTAAATGAGTAGTGACTAAGGAGCTCATCTGAATTTAACAGCCCAAATCAGCACACAACATAATTCTATAAAAGCATCAATAAAATACTGAAACCTTAGTTCCAGTCAGATACTCATGCACACGTGACGTTAACATAAATCAACAGCCCAAAACCATGTGTACTTCTGAACTATTTTGAGTAACTAATTTTTATGTATTTTATATATATAACCTTGGTTGGAATCCAGACGGTGATGGTGGATAACTACGTTTCCCACCGGAGCATTCTCCTAGAACCATACCCCTTCATCTTTCAGATCATCTTCTGGTTGATAGTACACCTGGTACGTTTTTGAAGCACTGGTTGACAAGAAAACCTTTACTTGGAAAGATTTTAAGATTTAAGTTTCCAAGATCTCTCCCGATTTAACAATCTGATAGTACATAAAAGCTGAAAATATATAAGAAAACTATTTGTTAGTCTTTAAAAGTGCCACAGGACTCCTTGGTTTTTTTAGAAAACCATTGTGTATGTAAATTATAAAAGGTCAGAACACCAACTAAGCAGGGGTAAAAGTCAATACTGCCTGCTTATACTGTCAGACTACTTGACTTACTTAACAGAACTATTTAGGGTGGGACGCGTCTGATACATGACCAGGCTCTTGTACGTGTGTGTATAATATATATTTTACACACACACACACACACACACACACACACACACACACACACACACACACAGAATTATGTCAATGAAGTTACATGGGTATAAAATTAGTGACAGTTCAGAATCAGGCCATGAGCCTCTGGGGGAAAAAAATCCAGGAAATAGGATCCTCATTCAAAATTTACTAGAATGAAAAAGGCACAGTGCCAGAAAACACAGTCTTTTATTAAAGAGGAACAAGCCTGAACCACAAAAGGACAAGGGTAGTTTCTCACTAATGACATTTTGACAGCTTGCTGTATTATGATGCATTGAAAGAGTGCCAAGAATTAGTGAGCGGATTCATATACATCATTAAAAAAAACAAACCCTATGAAATGACAGGTGTTTAGTAGAAACATTGCTCCAATTACTCCTCCCGTTTTTAGGCATGCTTATCTTTACCATAAGCATACAAAGCAAACAGATAATTATACATGGGGAAAATACATAGGTACCATACCTATAACGATGAAATCACAGATTACAGATTCTTCTGCTTTATGAATGTTACATGACTAATCTCTACTGGATGCTGTTTGGCCACAAGTCACTATTCAGTATCTAGAAAACTTCATTTATTTATCTGTTGATGCCCATGTTGCAGCCTTACAAATGTCTAAGAGGGGAACTTCCAAAGGGGTAGCCGTGTTAGCCTATTGTAGAAAAACAACAGAGTCCTGTGGCACTTTTAAGACTAACAGATTGATAAATCGCATGAGCTTTCATGGGAGAAAATCCCACTTCGTCAGATGCTTTGAAGAAGAGGGGAACGTTATTCATGAAGGCTGCTGAAGAGGCTACTGATCTGGCAGAGTGTGTCCTGATGTTTATAGGAGGGTCTATGCCTGATTGTGTGTAGGTTAGATGGGTACATGTGGAGATCCATTTTAAGAGGTGTTGCTTGGAGATAGCATTGCCTTTTGATTGTTCAGCGATTGAAACGAAGAGCTTAGTGGACTTTCTGAATGGTTTAATCCTGTCAAGATGAGCAATTGCTTTTTATTTAATGTCCAATGTGTGTAAAGGAGCCTGCCGCGCATCAGTATGTGGCTTCAGGTAAAAGGTGGGTACGTATATTGTCTGGTTCATGTGAAAAGTTGAGGTGACCTTAGAGAGGAACTTAAGGTGTGGTCTGAGCAAGACTTTATCTGTGTGAAACACTGTGTACAGTGGCTCTGCCATGAGTGCTGCAATCTTACTAACACGTCTTGCCGATGTTACTGCAATTAGGAAAATGACTTTCATTAACAAGTGTAGCATGGAGCATGTGGCCAGTGGTTTGAATGGGGGTTTTGTAATGGCCCGGAGGACTAGTGTGAGGTCCCATGGTGTAGTGGGAGGCCTCACGTCTGGGTAAAGGTTTTGGATGCCCATCGTAAACCTTTTCACTACTGGGTGTGTGAGTAGCGATGTGTCTTGTATTGGCTCGTGAAATGTGGCTATTGAAGCCAAGTGCACCTTGATAGTGCTGTATGATAATTTACTGTGTTTTAACATCAACAGGAAATCTAACAAGATTGGAATGGAAGCTGTATAAGCTGTATGGGGGTTGGCGTGTCTCTGCTTGCACCACTCAGCAAACCTACGCCACTTTTGTAGGCAAGTTTTCCTCATTCCCTGTTTCCTGCTGTTCAGGAGGACGCGTCTCACTGGATCGGAGCATTGTAGTTCTATGTCACTGAACCATCCAGGAATCACTCTGTAAGGCATAGTCTGTTTAGGTGGGGATATAATGTTCAACCTTTGTTCTGTGACAGGAGGTTTGGAATCAATGGCAATACTATTGGTGGTTTCGAGGACATCCTGAGCAGGTAAATGATGTAAGTGAACCACATTTGTCTCAGCCATGGTGGTGCTATCATGATCAATCTTGCCTTTTCCTGTCTCAGTTTGTGAATGGTTTTGGGGATCATGGCTATGGGAAGGAAGGTATACAGTAGCGCCTCTTTCCACTGTATGATGAACTCATCTCCCAGAGACTCCTTCCCAATTCCTGCCCTTGAACAGAATCCTCTTGCATTTTGTGTTTGGAGGTGTGGCGAAGAGGTCCATCGCAGGATAGCCCCAGCATTGAAACATTTTGTTCAGGATGCCATTGTGGAACTCCCACTCATGATTTTCTTGGAACCTTCTGCTCAGAGCGTCGGCTGTGGTATTCTGGTCGTCTGGTAAGAACATTGCTGAGAACTGGATGTTTTGTGAAATACACCAGTTCCATAATTTGATTGCTTCTGCACACAGGGAGTGTGATCATGCTCCGCCCTGTTGGTTTATGTAGTACATGCATGCCATGTTGTCTGTCCTTATCTTCACTGCCTTTCCCGCTATGTGGGGTAGGAAGTGGCAGCAAGCATTTCCGACGGCCCGTAGTTCTAATAGGTTTATATGCAGGGACTTCTCAGGATAGACCACTCGCCCTGAGTTGTGAGCTGTTGTAAAATGTGCTCCCCACCCTAGAAGTGATGCGTCCATAGTGATGAGCATGGTTGGTGGACGAGGAGTCAATGGCATTCCCATAAAGGGATTGTCTGGATACATCCACGTGTTAGTGACTTTTTTATGTTGTTTGGGATTGAGATAACTCAATGTACTGCATGTCTGTGTAGTTTGTCGTTACCCTCTTCTGCAGGGGCCTCGTGTGTAGTCTTGCGTTTTGAACAACATAAGTGGTTGCTGCCATGTGTCGAAGGAGTTGTAGGCACATCTTTACTGGGAATGTTGGACTTGTCTGGATGGTTCTTACTAATGTTGTATCGTGTTGAATCTGTCCATTGGTAAATATGCTCTTCCATTGACTGTGTTTATGTGAGCATCTATAAAATGAATTTCTTGGGCAGGCTGTAGGGTAGATTTTTTTGTAGTTTATTGTGAGGTCAAGTGCTCGAAATAGTCTCTGTTGTGGCTACTGCTTTGCAGGTTGCCTGGTATGAGTGTGCTTTTATTAGGCAATCGTCTATGTAGGGAAAAACTGTCATGCCTGATTTTCATAGATGCACTGTTACAGTGGCCATCATCTTCAAAAATACCCTTGGGGCAGTGCAAAGTCCAAAGGGTAAACCGATAGTGGTTGCCTTGGATTGTGAATTGTAGAAATCTTCTGTCGGTGGGATGCATTGATATATGAAAGCATACATCCTGAAGGTCGAGGGAAGCTAACTAGTCCCCGACGTCCAGAGCAGGAAGAATTGCAGATAGAGTTATTTTAATTTTTTGATTTTGACATATTTGTTCAGAAATCTGAAGTTAAGTATAGGCCTCCATCCCCCTGGTTTTTTTCCCCATCGACGCAGCCGAGTAAAGACACCATGGTAAGGGGGAGTAAGTCAGTCAATGGGAGATACGCATTTTACTGTATGTAGTTTGGGTATCTTCCATTGACCTAGCATGGCAGTTTGGACTAGGCCTAAGACTCTTTTCCTTTACCAGGCCCCCCTTATTACAGCAATTTGATAGAAGAGCTTGCATAAGGGGAACAACTCCCTTCTGCTGAACAAAGAGCCTTGTTATCTTACTACATTTGGTTGCAAGAACAAACATTTTCTCATGATTAATGAGATAATTTTACACCCAGAGGATTTTTTAAAGAAAGTAACAGAAGTGGAGGAAAGGGAACAGGAGGACACCAAGACAGAAACGTGTACACCTGGGCCAAGTTCTATGCCAACTATTAAGCCCCCCACCAATTTAGGCACGGACACCATATGCATGACAAAGTCAGCATTAGTATATGCCTGCATTCCATCACAGAAGGCCTTCACCTCCCCCCCAAGCAAATAATACCAACTATAGACAGGGGGATCTTTCCAAGTGACAATGGCACATAGGTAAACATGTATTCATACACTATGGATTGTCCTAAAACTCCCTTTCACCTCTTCTGGTGCAGAGGGTCTAAAGAACAACCTCTTCAGTGGGGGAGCAGCAGAAGAGCCAGTATAGAAGCAGCTCACCTCTGTATTATCTTCCAGGTATAATTTCTCCTGGTGGGTACCCACTGAGTGAAACTATATTCCTTAACCACTTTTAACTCAGTTTCTCCATATTAAAAACAGGGGAGGATAAAACAACTACCTGCTACACTGAGACATTGCAAGACTTAAATAATTAATTTTTGGAAAGCTCTTTGATGCACTTGGATGGAAGGCACAACAGAAATGCCAATGACAACATGCCACACCTAAAACTGGATGCATAACCTAATTATCCCTTGCCACTGTGCTCGTTCCACCCCCCCCCCCCCCGGCCAATATTTACAACCAAAAGTGCATGCAAAGTCAGTCCTGTTGCTCCACACATTTCACAATATTTGTGCCAAGTTACATTTCTCAGTTTTACTGCACACTGAATGCATTGTTTAGTATTTGTGTTCATATATGCACACAAAGTATTAAACATGTTTTCATGTCTCACTAAGTTTTCCTATTCCAAAGGGGTAGCCGTGTTAGTCTATTGTAGAAAGACAACAGAGTCTTGTGGCACTTTTAAAGACTAACAGATTTGAATCTGTTAGTCTTTAAAAGTGCCACAAGACTTTGTTGTCTAAGTTTTCCTGTTATACTACTACATGTATTTGCAATCTCTAGGCACCAATGTAATACAAAAATACTCAAAAGCACGTTTGTTAAAGACACTGATTATATATACACCCAAAAGAAACCGCTGCAATGGTTCCTGGTAGTTTTGTATAGTATTTTATTGTAGCAGTCAGTCAGTCAATGCAGGAGCTATTATGTGCTAGCACACATCACCATAAAATACACAAATACAGAAGAGAGAAGATGGATCTAATTCTGTTCTGTTACAAAAAGAATGTAGTTTAGTATTATTACAGTAGTATCAGGTACTAATAACATTTCTTTAAAGGACCACCACCTGCCACCACAAAAATATTGTCCTCTGGTTTCACCACCACCATAAAGACCATGTTGCACTAAAAATCATGAACAGGTAGCTCTGAGAAATGTAATGATATTTCTAGTAGACAAGAACTGCAAATAGAAAGTGTTCTTGAAAAAGCTAAATGTGAATCCAATTTTTAAAAGAGGCTCCTGAGGTGATCCTGGCAATTACAGGCTGTTAAGCCTAATTTCAGTACCAGGCAAACTGGCTGAAACTATAGTAAAGAACAGAATGATCAGACCCATAGATGGATTTGATTTACTGGGGAGGAGGCCACATGGTTTTCATAAAGACAAATCATACCTCATCAATCTAGCAGAATTCTTTGAGAGGGTCAGCAAGCATATGGACAAGGGTGATACAGGATATAGTGTACTTAGATTTTCAGAAAGCCTTTGACAAGGCTTTTGATACAGTTTCCCACAGCATTCTCGTTGGCAAGTTAAGGAAGTATGGGTTGGATGAGTGGACCGTAAGGTGGATCGAAAACTGGTTAGATCAACGGGCTCAGCGGGTAGGAATCAATGGCTCGATGTCTGGTTGGCAACCGGTAACGAGTGGAGTGCCCCAGGGATCGGTCCTGGGGCCGGTTCTATTCAACATCTTCATTAATGATCTTGATGATGGAATAGACTGCGCGCTTAGTAAGTTTGCGGATGACACCAAGTTAGGGGGAATGGTAGATACTCTGGAGGGCAGGGACAGGATCCAGAGAGACTTGGACAAATTGGAACACTGGGCCGAAAGAAACCTCATGAGGTTCAACAAAGACAAGTGCAAAGTCCTGCACTTAGGACGGAAAAATCCCATGCACTGCTACAGGCTGGGGACCGATCAGCTAAGTAGCAGTGCTGTAGAAAAGGACCTGGGAGTTATGGTGGACGGGAAGATGAATATGAGCCAACAGTGTGCCCTTGTTGCCAAAAAGGCCAATGGCATATTAGGCTGCATCAGTAGGAGTATTGCCAGCAGATCGAGGGATGTGATAATTCCCCTCTATTCGACACTGGTCAGGCCGCATCTGGAGTACTGTGTCCAGTTTTGGGCTCCCCACTACAGAAAGGATGTGGACAAATTAGAAAGAGTCCAGCGGAGGGCAACAAAAATGATTAGGGGGCTGGGGCACATGACTTATGAGGAGAGACTGAAGGAACTAGGCTTATTTAGTCTAGAGAAGAGAAGACTGAGGGGAGATTTGATAGCAACCTTCAACTACTTGAAGGGTTGCTCCAAAGAGGAGGGAGCTAGGCTGTTCTCGAGGGTAACAGAGGACAGAACAAGGAGCAATGGTTTCAAATTACAGCTGGGGAGGTCAAGGTTGGATATTAGGAAAAACTTTCTCACTAGGAGGGTAGTGAAGCATTGGAATGGGCTATCTAGGGAGGTGGTAGAATCTTCATCTTTGGAGATTTTTAAGGCTCGGTTAGACAAAACTCTGGCTGGGATAATTTAGGGGGAGTGGTCCTGCTTTTTAGCAGGGGGTTGGACTAGATGACCTCGTGAGGTCCCTTCCAACCCTATGATTCTATGATTCTATGATTCTAAGGCGCCTCCCAAAGGGTTTTAAGCAAAGTAGAGCAGTCTTGGAATAAAAGGAATGTCCTTTTCTGGATCACTAACTGGTTAAAGGATAAGAAACAAAAGGGTAGGACTAAAGGACCTGTTTTCAGACTGGAGAGAAGTAAATAGTGGTGTCCCCCAGGGATCTGTACTGGGATCAGTACTGTTCAACATATTTATAAATGATCTCAACAAAAGAGTAAGTAGTGAGGTGGCAAAATTGGCAGATACAAAGCTACTCAAGATAGTTCATTCAAAAGTAGATGGCAAAGAATTACAAAGGGATCTCACAAAACTGGGTGACTGGGCAACAAAGAAGATGAAATTCAGTGCTGATAAATGTAAAGTGATGCATGTTAGAAAATGGAATTCCAACTATACATATAAAATGATGTTAGCTGTTACCATTCATGAGAGAGATTGTGGAGTCATTGTGGATCATTCTCTGAAAACATCCACTTCAATGTGCAGCAGTAGTCAAAAAAAAGCTAACAATGTTGGGAATCATTAGGAAAGGGATGGATAATACGACAAAATATCGCATTACCTCTTTATAAATCCTTGGTGCGCCCACATTTTGAACACTGCGTGGAGATTTGGTTCTTCCATCTCAAAAAGATGTACTGGAATTGAAAGATACAGAAAAAGGCAATAAACAGGATATGGGGCATGGAAAAGCTTCTATATGAGGAAAGATTAATAAGACTGGAGTTTTTAGCTTGGAAAAGAGAGGACTACGGGGGGAGGGGGGATGGATGGATATATGATATCGGGCTATAAAATCAAGACGGGTGTGGAGAAAGTAAATAAGGAAGTGCTATTTACTCCTAGGTCACCAAATTAAATTAATAGGCAGGAGGTTTAAAACCAAAAAAAAGGAAGTATTTCTTCACACAACGGACAGTTACCCTTTGCAACTCCTTGCCAGACGATGTTGTGAAGGCCAAAGACTATAACAGCATTCAAAAAAGAACTAGAAAAGTTCATAGAGTATATATATCCATCAATGGCTACTGAGCAGCATAGGCAGGAATTGCTGTTTGCTAGAGGCTGGGAATGGCTGATGAGATAGATCACTTCACGATTACCTGTTCTATTCATTCCCTCTGAAGCACCTGGCATTGACCATTGTCAGAAGACATGATACTGGGCTAGATGGGCCAGTGGTCTGACTCAATAAGGCCATTTTTATCTTCTGTTTTTGTTTGTATAGCTGCCCCAATATTTAAGAAGATAGGGATGCACAATTACTTTTTACGCCAAAATCTAAAATTATGTTTTATCAGGAGACAGTGTCTTATTTTGTAGCAGTGAGCAGATTTGCTGAATCTTGACCTTGAGTTCAGTACATGCTGTACTAAAACAAATAAATTTGCACAAGAAGCTAAAATCATGTGAAACTTTACCAAATGACTGAGCTAAGCACGTTGACTCAAGGAAAATTGATTAAACTCTTATGACCTCAAAGATGTATGTCTGTTTATCTCTTACCCACCCCCCAACCCATTACTCACCCCAGGATGTATTTGGCCTGAAGCTGCAATCTAAAATAAATTCCTGTACTCTGCATTCAATTGCTGGGAGATTACTAGGATTACAATACATAATGCCTTTGTTTTGATAATTGGGGTGGGAGTGGCGATAGGAGAAGAAAATAAAAAAGAGGAGGGATACATATACAAAGATACTGATGTGCTCAGTTCCTTGACAACTTCTCATTACTTAGATCTTTTGAGCAAGAGAAAAATATTTGGTAACACCACACACATTTAATGGGAAAATAATCTTCCCAGTTAGTGGAAAAGATCAAAGCGCTTGCAAAATTATCTAACAAAATTTCCAGAACTGACATAACATTGTGTCAACAGAATTTCTAAACAGTTGAACAGAGAGCCTCCAAGTACAAAAAAAAGGGACCCAATCCTGCAAAAACTCTAAAGCAGACAGGCCACTCGCTTGAAGTTAAGCACATGTGTGTTTGCAGGGTTAAGTATATTGGTTAGCACTCCAGGATATGTCAATCAACCAAGCCACTATTAGCCAGTTTAGAGACATTCGTTTACAGACATCTACATTCTCATTGCACCAAATAGCTCTGTTTATTCTTCACTAATCAGCTATGTTAGTAACAAAAATCAAATCAGTACTTCTTTAATATTTATAAATATCTGTGGCCTGCTCTATGGACCACAGAAGTTCTGTAGTTTTACCTGATATTCCAGAAATCCATTAGACACTTTCTACAAAATTCTATTCACTCACAGTAGCCATCAAAAAAAGAAGACATTCACAACTGAATTTGAGAGGGCTTATGAGGATATGATATGAAGTGCCACCTCAAAGAAGAAAAAAAAGTGTCTCTACAATATTTTTTGAAATGGGGAAATCTGCAGCATGCTAAATTTTTTCAGATCTAATGACCAATCAATACAGATATATTTGAAAGCTGCAAAAAATATATTGCACTGAAATTTCACCATGGCATTAGACTGGTATATCCATCAGGATCAGTGAATAGAGAATTATTTAATTAAAGAAGCCCATTTCTTTCATCTATCTACTCAAGACCCACTTCCACCATGATACCTTAACAAAACTTGCTCACTCTCAGTGACAAATTTGAGGGGTAATTTGGAAATAACTTAAAGAACCTACTAAATCATTTAACAACATGGCCTTATCGAGATGTGGTCAACCGCCAACTTTAGCATTTACTTCTCGCTTCTTCAACTTGAGAGCTTCACTGAGCAGGGACCAGATGTTCTCTTTAGAATTTGCCTAGAACGATGTAGCGCCACCTAGAAGAGTTAGAAATCCTGCGGGATCTTATTAAGTAGATGGCATTTCAGGACAGTTGGGCATGAATGAATTAATTTTATTCTATGAACTGTGTTATTCAATTAAATTAATGTCGGCCTGAGGGGAAAAACTGTGAGCTTGACTCTTTTACCAGACTTCATTACAGTGAATATGATAAAGGGATTTTGGCAATCTTCACTATTTGAATATATTTTATTGCACTGTAATTGAATCAGTTTAACAGCAGCAAATCTGTAATTACAATACAGAACACAAAAGAAATTCCTTCGATAACAAGGAATGTAAAAATCTTCAGACATTTACAAGACAGAAGAAACAGGAGCCCTGCTTAGGTTTTAACATTGCTCTACACCTGCCTTTAAAAGGAAGTGGCAGATATTAACTGCTCAGTATGGTTTGAATGACAACAAATGGCGCAAACACTTAAAGACATGCAATATTGCCATAACTTATTGGAGTGAAGAATCTATTTTATCCACATAAAATATGCATCTCAGAGCCCTAAATCGACCTTAATTCCATTGATTAGAAGCATTTTATATTGGCGGGAGCAGAGGTGCGGTAAACAGGATCCTGTTACAGACGTGGGGATTTCCGTATGAAAATGAATTCCTGAAGTTTAAGTAAAAGTTGTCAAGATTCTGAGCAGGCAGTGCCAGAAAACAAAGATAATTCACCTCATCTAAAGCAACATGTACATGGCACAGAACTCAGCTGTCTGTTGTACAGTGAAGAACACCAAAATACAACCCATAACCTCCAGTCTTCATGCTCATGCACTTCTTTTCTCTCGTTAGGAGCACATCTCAAACATTGAGAGGAAGTCAATTTATATAATTGAATATTGAAAAAAACATTTTAAAACCAAGTTTATACCATGTACCTAAATGCAAACATGGCATTAGAGTTTTTAAAGTAAAGAAGGAGGGGAGGGAGCGAATCTATAAATGGAAACCTTGTATAAAGCAACAGTTCCCAAACTGTGGGTCGTGACCCCAAGTGGGCTCACTTTGTCAGCAGATGAGGTCACGGCATCCTGAGTGTGCAGAGGACGCCATTTTATCTCACTTCTACAGGAGTTTCCTCCCGGTCATTAAAGCATATTGTCAAGAAATGGGAGGAAGCTTGTGGCCCAAGCTACACTTCTACTCTAGTTTCCAGGGCGGTCAGTATAGCACCTTTCACAGGACTTAACTTTCCAGAGATAAAATTAAAGGCAGATTCTAACCAAAAGCCCATAATCAGAATTTTGCAGCAGAGTTGGAAATCCAAACCTGTGTCCATACCTGTATTTTGCAAAAAGCCTCTCTCTATAGAGGGATGAGCCAGTAATTTCTTAGCAACAGTACATGGTCCACTGCCACTTTTGATTTGGTAAATAACTGGGCATCTCTTGTCAGCTCATTTGATTTAAAAATACAGACAATTTCTCTTGTAAGTGGCATTTTCTCCAACCAACAAAGGCCTCGTCTACTCTTGATGCCATTTTCGGGGGCAGTCAGAAAGAGATACACAAGTTATTTTATGTAGCTTGTGTATCTCCCTTTGACTTTCTAATGCCTACTTCTGTGGTTCGACTGCACTAAGTCAAAGGGAAATGTTTTCCCTTCCACTCAGCACTACTTTGCTTCTGGGGGTGGAGTTACTGAGTCAAGTTCTGGATTGACCGATCAGGTTGACTGTTCAATCGAACTGGAAGATTGAATTGATAGCAGCGAATTTGCTGCCATCAGGATAGACTTGGCCTCAGTCTCTACTCAGATGGGATTTTGCGTATGTAACTCCTGAGTGGGCACCAGTGAAAGTTGAGAATTTGAGAACCAAAGGAGATTGTGTCTCAGATCTCCCACTGGTTTTCCCAGTGAGAATTTCATCATACTTACTTCATAAAAGACAGGCTTGGGAGCGAGGACCAGATAGAAACAATGGGATGGAATGAAACGGATATCAGGGACAACCTCCTCTTTAAGAGTGGCTTAAATTTTACTTGGTTTATTTGGTAAAGCATTAAACATTGGCCCTCAAAATTATATTCAAAAGTTTAAACTGGGCATCTTACTTCAACAACAGTTGTACATGTGCAAACACTAGTTCATTAAGGTGAAAGGCCAAAACCATGTTATTGAAATAGAAAAATCAAATCTGCCTCCTTTCCTTCTACAAATCCTGCTGCTCCAACACCATTCACTTAGATCTCAGAGATAGTTATCCAAAAGGGGCTTTGCTGAAGCTTGGGTATAAAAGGTTGGTGTTTTCACTAGAACAACTTTCCACCTTCACAAGATTGTACACATCACCTTCTTAATACAAAAGAGATAAGTGAGAAATTCATAGTTGTAATCTGGAGATGGGACCTCCCTACACTGGGAAACAATCAGTACTATATCCATAAAGATACAACATGTGGCAATTTCAACGAACAAAAAATACTCATGTATGACTTTCCAAATACTTGGAAAAGCAAACAGCTCATGGCATAGCTGCTCTGTGAAGATACAACCTTTTATGTCAACCATTTTATTGTTTCTGCACAAATTAACCCCTGTATTTAATTTTGCACCATTCACAGTCTTCTCCCTTCTGCAGCCCATCACTTGCTTTCTTGTACAAAAGCAGCTCACACTACCCATTTTTTTTTTTTAAAAAGTACCCTCACATTCCATAATATTTTCCATGACATGACAATCAACAGATGCTCTCAGATTGAAGGCCGCTTTACATCATTTGCATTCACAGCTCCGTTTTCGCTCAAAAACATGACATAATCAAGCCCCCTGAATAGGACCATTGTGTTTAATCAGGGAAAGAGCATTGCCCTGGCCTTAAGCAGTAATACTGTGTGTACTATAGAATTGCTTCTAAATCCTTTTTTTCTGATCAAACACACTCAGCAACAAGTTTAATACAAAATGCAAAGAGACTTGCATTTTGTCCTGCCTCCATATACAAGCTGAATAGTTGCATGGACTCTGCGAAGACACTACTTTGTCTGAAAACAGGCACAATTGACCATTCCTCCTTTATTGCTGCTGCTGAATTGGTTCTTAAATAGTCATCTGGCGCCATTTACCTGCTGTCAGCAAAGCACCATGGTACAGTATAGGGAGCCACTCCTGGCAGTAGGGTCATTAAAGCTGGTGGGACTACTCAAGTAAGGACATGCAGGATCAGGACCCAGTTCCAGAGCTGGATTAACCAGCCTGGGCGCCCCAGGCTTCCCCCAATGCAAGGCCCCCCCTGGCCTTGGCCCCTGCACCCCATCCCCCCCCCAACATGGCAGCCTGCAGGTGGGCTGTCACGGAGGGGGCGAGGGGAATGGGGCCAGAGGGCACCGAGCCTTGGAAGGCCACACCATGCACCAGCCGGCCACTCTGGCCTGCCATGCCCTGCCTACAGGGCAGATCAGCCAGCCCAGGGGAAGGGTGGGAACATGGACCCCAGACTCTGGCCTCGGGCCCTGCCCCGCCGTGCCAGCAGGGGTGAGGGCAGATCAGGTAGGAGTTTTAGGGGCTGGAGCCCAGGGCCTCTGCCCTTATAGCCTCTGCATTAATTTGACCCTGGCCAGTTCTCAGAACAATCTCATGTAAGGAGAGCACTTGCTGAAGAAACAGGGAAGAGGTCATAGAATCATAGGGTTGGAAGGGACCTCACGAGGTCATCTAGTCCAACCCCCTGCTAAAAAGCAGGACCACTCCCACTAAATCATCCCAGCCAGGGTTTTGTCTAACCGAGCCTTAAAGATCTCCAAAGATGGAGAATCTACCACCTCCCTAGATAGCCCATTCCAATGCTTCACCACCCTCCTAGTGAGAAAGTTTTTCCTAATGTCCAACCTTGACCTCCCCAGCTGTAATTTGAAACCATTGCTCCTTGTTCTGTCCTCTGTTACCCTCGAGAACAGCCTAGCTCCCTCCTCTTTGGAGCACCCCTTCAAGTAGTTGAAGGTTGCTATCAAATCTCCCCTCAGTCTTCTCTTCTGTAGACTATATAAGCCGAGTTCCTTCAGTCTCTCCTCATAAGTCATGTGCCCCAGTCCCCTAATCATTTTTGTTGCCCTCCGCTGGACTCTTTCTAATTTGTCCACATCCTTTCTGTAGTGGGGAGCCCAAAACTAGACACAGTATTCCAGATGCGGCCTGACCAGTGTCGAATAGAGGGGAATTATCACATCCTTCGATCTGCTGGCAATACTCCTACTGATGCAGCCTAATATGCCATTGGCCTTTTTCGCAACAAAGGCACACTGCTGGCTCATATTCATCTTCCCGTCCACCATAACCCCCAGGTCCTTTTCTACAGCGCTGCTACTTAGCCGATTGGTCCCCAACCTGTAGCAGTGCATGGGATTTTTCCGTCCTAAGTGCAGGACTTTGCACTTGTCTTTGTTGAACCTCATGAGGTTTCTTTCGGCCCAGTGTTCCAATTTGTCCAAGTCTCCCTGGATCCTGTCGCTGCCCTCCAGAGTATCTACCATTCCCCCCAACTTGGTGTCATCCACAAACTTACTAAGCATGCAGTCTATTCCATCATCAAGATCATTAATGAAGATGTTGAATAGAACCGGCCCCAGGACCGACCCCTGGGGCACTCCACTCGTTACCGGTTGCCAACCAGACATTGAGCCATTGATTCCTACCCGCTGAGCCCGTTGATCTAACCAGTTTTCGATCCACCTTACGGTCCACTCGTCCAACCCATACTTCCTTAACTTGCCGATGAGAATGCTGTGGGAAACCGTACCAAAAGCATTGCTAAAGTCAAGGTATACCACATCAATGGCTCTTCCTGCATCCACACTGTGTTCTGAGACAAACACCCTACAAAAGATCATCTGAGCCATAATTCAAGTATTTTAATGAATTCAAACAGCCCTCAACATTTCACACTCTCTTATTTGTCTAATCATTCCATTGACTTTGGTTGCCAATTTTGTTTGGAGATATTTCTGGAAGTTTCATCACATGGCATTATATTTAGAGATTAATCTTTTATTCCTGAAGACTCCAGGATGATGCTGGAGAGTGCCATTCATCTGTCTTTGGACCCCCCTCTATTTCTTTTGAATAGGGTGGATTAAAAAAAAAAAAAAAATCAATGATTTAAAAAATTTAAAAACCAGGTTTTTTAATTTAAATCAGATTTTTTTGATAAAATGATTTTTGAGAAAAAAAACCTATCTAAAGAATATACATTATAGCTCAAAGATATCTCATCATGGAATAAAGGGATTATAAATTCTAATTCTATAGTCTGAGACAATATAGTCGAGTAATGATTAAGAAAAGTTTTGTAAATGAGTTCCAATAGTTCATGGATTAGGGACCCAATTTTATGGGGTTCCAGCAGCTTCTGTATAGATTATTTAAATTAATCTTTCTATCTGCCTAATGAGACTCAATGTTCACTTTAGAAGATACCATCAGACATGCTTAGTTTTGTGGTTTTCAAACTGTGGATTTATCTCCCCAGAGATAACATGCTTGTTAACAGCAAATTATTTTAAAATAAATAAATATATAGAGAAGTGAGAAATAGCAGACCTCAACCCTATTGTCCCTCTGCAAATTTGTGTACACTGAGTCAATCCCTTACCTCTCTCTAAAAGTGAAAAGTTTCAAAAAGTTCAATGAATAGAAGATTGTTGGGGGTGGAATACATCTGGACAATTTTGTCAAAATATTATACGTCTGCTGTTGAAGAAGAAAATACATAACATTGTTTATTTCATTTACCAAATGTAATTAAAGCAGATATTTATGACATCCTTGGGAGGTGAACTATCTCCAATTCAACAGGTTAATATTTGGAGGATGTTCTTGCCATGCTGTATTAGGAGGAGACCACCACCAGACATTTAATTTTTTTTATTTAACTAACACAACAATCACTTATTTTCTGATATAGCTATAAAAGTAACCTGAAGTTTTCAAAATAAATCACTGCTTAAAAATGCATAGTGCGTACCTTCTAAAAATGAAACCTACACCTATCTCTGAATTGTGAAGAATATGTATTACGGTTCTAACAACCAACCAAAACATACTTTTATGTAGAAAACCATGATTAATTTGAGTCTTCATGACTAGTGATTTAAATCAGCTCCACCCCACTTTTGATTCTTTTCAGATAGGTGAGTGCAACTGAATATGGTATTATTACATCCAGGTGTAGACATACAGCTAATTTATATAATGACATTTTAGTTTGATGCATTCTTTCCTAATCCCCTCCTTTATAAATCCTAATGCTGTTTTGACTGCCTCAGTACATAAAGAGACTTTCAAAGCACTGTGCATGATGAGACCTAGGACTTTTTTTACTGAATGGTTAATTTAAAACAGCACTTGTTATGAGCAGTTCGAATTACTCCTTTCCATGGGCATTACTTTGTATTTGGTTAAAAATCAACCAATTGTTTCTCCTGTTGCACTCTCCAATAGCTTTGTCGTCTCTCTCTTGGGCTTCTCATGGCAAATTAGGAGCATGAGCCTACATCATTTTAGTGTAAAGATACTTTTGCCATGGATGTGAATTGCAGGAGAAGGCACTAGGAATTGGATTTTCTTAAGTATTTAACATTAGTTTTACACTGCTCCTCTTGAAGGCAGTCAATGACAGAACTCCCAGGACTTCAGTGAGGCTAACAGATCAATTCTGAAGATGCCACCTGAGATTTTTGAATTAGATATTTTCTGTTTATTAGGACTCCCTGAATGTTTGAAACCAGTGTTATTCATCCTGCAATGGTTTGTTACTGATGACCAGGAGAATGCTAGAACTGCTTTTATAAAAATAAACCACAGAAGAATTTGAGTAAGGTGATTTTCCCTCCCCCAAGAAAAGAATTAGATAGCAAGTAGTAGTCAGAAAACAAATGAACACTGTACCAACCTTGCCCATGTTCCCTTAAGATACATAGAAAGGACCATCGGTCACCTTAGGAAAATGCTATAAATGTTTGTGGTAGCAATGCATGAACTTATCTTAAAAGTCTCTTCCGAATCATATAAACATTCCATCATGCATGCAGGAAGATAAACAATAGCATATCTGATTAAGGAAAAGAATTTTCTTGACCTTATTTTCTGTGTACAAAACAATTACTTCCCGTCCCTTTGGGTATTAAACCAGATTTTTATCTAAGAGTCCTATTTCCTCACTAAGAGAATTTCAGATCTGAAGAGCACATTTTACAAGCTTTATGCAGCTTGAAGATGCATTTTCAAAGGACAAACTCGGATTGATTTGATAAATGACATGAATTCATAACACAGTTTAGGAAAAAGCACTTAATTGCTGTGCCAGAGGGAAGAGTGAAATCTACGAACCACAGAACAAAGCAGTTAGCTTGGAGAAACTTGATCCCTGTGTTCCTGAGTCCTGGCCTCCAGAAATAAAAGGATCCAAACTAGTCCAATATCTTTTCCTATTCAGTTCTGGATTCAGTTAAGAGAGCAAACAGTTTGCTGTTCATAATGATGACCAGGTTCCTATCCCAAGCTGAGTTTCCAGAGTTCAGCCTTTCCCCCTCCATAATGCAACTCTCAACACTGAACTTTATTTACCATTCTGTCAGCAATTCCTCTAGCTTGGTTAAATCCCTCCTAATTTCTTCATAGTTTTTTCTGGACTTCACTAATCTAAATAACTGTCAGCTCAAATTTTACTACTTCACTGCTCGACCCTTTTCCCAAATCATTAACAAATGTATTAAAAAGAATGGACTAGTACAGAATGTCTGAGTCAGCCTGCTGATAACCTTTTGTTATGATGAGAATGGGCCGTTTATCCCTAATCTCCATTTCGTATCCCTTTAGCCAGTTTTTGATTGTTTACATGGTGAATGCAAAATTTCAGAGAACCTTGTTCAGAGACACTGAAGAGTTTGATGCTGAGATTCTTAAAAAGTTATCGAAGTGATATAGCTTACAGGCTTCCTGGATACATACAAAGAGGATCCAGGTTACAGTGTGTTTGGAAATGGGAGCTAAGAGGGGGCTAGATCTTGTTAGGAGTGGGAGTATTTTGGTAACACACATGACATCATTGCAATCCGTGCTGTAAAATTACTGTTCAGGCAAACCTTGGATTCAGTTAAGGAAAAATGTTAGATGCCTGAACGTCACGTAACAGCTGGCCCTGTCTCCATCTGGGGAATTTAATTCTGTAATTTATCTCAGGGCTTAACAAAATTGGCTCCTAACTAGGTGCCAGCAGTTTTATTTTTGGTCACCAGAGAGTGCTCGACTGCAGCATTTCTGCAGTGGAGCAAGGCACAGGGCTACAAACCCTGGTCGCCATGGCAAACTGATGCCTAGGATTTGTCAAGCCCTGATTTATCTATATGTTAAATTCAGGATGGGAAGAATGAAATCAAAATCCCCTTGGCTCCTTTACCAGTGGAGGATCAAAGACTTTCTTTCAATTTCCAGAATTTCTTTAGCTTTCATTTTTAAAAAGTTGCATTGCACCAGTTCATATGTCTTTGAAATCTGCACACTGCTGTAGTACATTTGCAGCTGCCAGGAGCTTCTCCCAAGTAAACATGAGAGATGCTGGAGCTGGATGCAGCCACAGAACACAGTGATGTATTTGTGGTGTTGTAGTTGTGTTGGTCCTGGAACATCAGAGCAACCAGACGGGTGAAATAGTAAAACCTCTGTGAAGCTTGAAAACATGTCTCTCATCTACAGAAGCTGGTCCGACAAAAGAGCCTCACCCATCTTGTGTCTCACAAAAATTTGGTCGGTTGCTATTGAGGACTCTAAGGCAGCTGTGAAATAGACAGGCGGCATGTTAGCTGCATTTCGCAGCTTGGGAAATCTTTGAGTTGAGCTTGTGTAAATGTCAGTTAGAAAAAGCAAGCTCAAGCAAATAAACTGTTCCCTTCTTCTGGGGAACAGTTCATAAACTGGGTGTGATTTTTTTCTTAAAATTTACTTGTTCATTGTGTTACATTTGTGAGCTTCTTGGTGCACAGACTTTCTCTTCCTGTTTGGAGTATACAGCACCACCTGCCATGAGTTCTAGACTGAGTCCTCTGAACAGTGTTTTAGAACCCCTATTTTGATTCTATTGGTTTTTGCAAACTGTCCACAGAAATCTCTCCACTTGCTGTTTGGTCATTTTAATGACACAGTCTAGTTTTTATTCCATGTCTCAGTGACCTGGCCATTGACACTCTCCTGGGAGATGCAGTTTAGGGAAAGCCATGCAGTAGAAATGTAGATGTTTATAACTTCTTTAGGACAATTAAATATTCTACCTGTTCTGTTTTTTTGTACAAACACACACATTTGGCTACATACATTCACTCTAAATTTAAAAGTAGCTAGGCTCCTGCGGGAGTGAAGGAATGAGAGAAACCGTATAAACCAGACTAAACAATTGCCTCTCTAGGAAACTTCACAATCAATTTTCTGATCACATGAAGAGAAAATAATTTTGTTCCCTGGATCCTTAGGAGTGACTGTAGCCTCACAATGAAAAAAAGTGTTTTACTGATTTCTCTATAATGCTTTACATTTATGCTTTTGCTGAGAACTATCATGATGTCATGTGCATGTGTGCTTAAATATGATCCATGCAAATGTTCACTGACTCCCATGGGAAGAATTTGAGGTCATTGCTATTTTAAATATTTATAAAGAGTTAAAACAGTTACAATAGTTGCCCCTGGATCGCACTGCTGATATTTTATAATAGTGTTACACTTCCTTACCATTTACAATGTTTTCCCCTCCTCTCTAGCTCTGACAAAGACCTAGCAAACAGAAAGGAATTTATTGACTATACTGGGAAACAGTGAAATTGACTCAATGTGTGGTGGTATCAACTAAAGAGCACTAGTGTCATAGGTAACACTGATTTTAAATACGGCCATGTCCTTCCAACTTACTTCCTGTCATATTTACCTTTTTCTACCTTGAGTTCCATGGAGAACATCTTCCAAACTTTCTGATCAGAATGTTTGCCACTTCTGTGTAATTTTAAAGTAGATTTATCTGACAGAGAAGATTTCTTTGTTGGGCATATACTAAAAAAAACCCAAAAACCTAAAACAAAAAACAAACAACCCCCCCCACCTCATCATTTTGTAGTTGCCGCTACCTAAATAATGGCACGATCACGCAACAGTCTTTAGCATGTACGCAACTTCTGTACACATATAAACCACTTGCTGAGTTGAGCAATGAATCTTAAAAAAAAAAAAAAAAAAAAAAAAAACCCACAAAAAAAAAAACCACCACCTTTTTCAGGGACAAGCTTTGGAACAGATCTGCATTTAAAGATCCTTAATGAACTGAATGACTAGCGTGAACTTCCTGGGGTAGAAAATGGAAACTGGCCTCCCACTTCCGCTTTCTAGTAAATATCGTTGGCAATCGCAGCTCCTTTAATGCTTCCGAGACAGCCCATACTGAATCCGCTATATGCGCTCCTCCCAAAATGCATCATGGGACACAACTGGCTGAGTCATGAAGCTAAAGAAATTGAGGAAAGCAAAGTGGAGGGTGGGAACCATCCCCTCATTCTATTTTTGATCTTTAAAATGTTCCCAAACCAGTCTTGATTTTGAGTCCAATACTAACTGTATCCAGGGTTTATAAGTGCACAACAGCATCACATGAGACGGACAGAAAATAATGAAAATCTTAATTTATCAGCCGTGGGATTTGGGTTGTTCTGGGCCACTTGGTTTGTTAGCCTTGTATTGTGCAAAGATCAAAGGTATGATCTTATTTCTGGGCTGTCGCTGTTCATCAGATAAGTTTGTTTGTGGCCTTGGGTGGAGGGAGGGACATGAGAATAGAGAATTTAAACCCCCTCGTTAAGATAATTCTTCTTTATTTTCAATTGTTAATTCTTGCCAAACTTTAGCCAGCCTAACTACACAAATTAACAGTCCTGCAGAGATCATTAAATGAGTAATTAACTGGACCAATGCAAACAAAGTAATATTGCATCAGAAAGTATTTTCCTATTTCCAGTTTATTTAGAGAAGTTGATAATGTTACTACATCTGCAGCAGTGTGAACCTGAAACCCATTAAACAAGGTCTTGACAGTCTAATGTACAGTGATAGCAGGGAGAGATTGGCAAATGTCTATTAAAGATAACACCACTTAAATTCCCATTTACACACCACGGCAAGGGTCCACATAAAACTATTCTCAAACATTACATTTGTAGTTTGGGGTTTGGCTTGTTTTAGTTCTGGGCTTCCTTGTCTTCAGTATTTCCAGTTTATTGCATTTCGTGGTAGTTTATTCTGCAGGCAAATTGAACAGCTGTTGGGGGATGTGTTGTTTAGAGAATTGTGATATACTGTTATCATGCAGCTGTTTGGTATCTGGTGAAAAGTATACCATCTAAAGTTTAAATGCAAACCGGCTTCCAAAAAAAAAAAAAAAAAAAAAAAAAAAAAAAAAAGTCACTTAATTGTTCACTTAAGAAAAAGAGCTTCTAACCTATGAAAGGAGCATGACTCTCCCCTTCCCAGCCCTCCTTCCTGTTTTTGTTTGAAAGATTGTATTAAGAGTGAGTTTACAAACTTCATATAAGCTATCATGCATGTCAGGTCTTGCTGCTTTTCAAGCTGGGAAATGTTGGGTAGGAGAAAGAACTTCCGGCTCTCTTCCCACTCTCCCTATGTGTGAACATTTTACACCTTGAAGGATGGGATTTATTTATTTGCCTTCTGTTGTCCTAACTCTGCATAGAAATAAATAGTGCTAATGGTAAGAATTCTTAGTTTTAGACTCAAAAACTGTAGCTGAAAGTTTGACATTTTTCCAGTGAATTCTACAAGCGGACCATGCTGTGAGTAGTATTTCAGATATTCTAAACATATTACTCTTTAAATCACACTGTGTAACTTCTTGGTTTTGGATTATGGGGTGAGGTAAAGAAAAAAACTAACTGATCAATTTTTCCATGGTTATGCTCTTGAAAACCCTTTATGCACATTAGTTACCCTATTTTCACAAGTATTTTCACTACTGAAGTCAACGGAGGTTGGGGGTTACCTGTATGAGCAAAGTTGCATACTTGTTTAAGTTTTGCAGGACTGACACTTTAGTTTAATTGGTGCTGCAGAACCATCTTCAATGAACTATCCATGGTGACTGATGAAAAATTTCCATTCCCCTCTCCACCCACTCCATGTTCATTCAAATCTAGAGTTCCTCAGTAGACATCAGCAGTTGGGATATGTTTTTAATTAATTTATTTTGGAAGCATGAGCAGCTTTTTTAAAGTGCCAGAAACGGCTGCAGATTCTGGAAGCAGCGCAAAATGATAATGCATTTTTCTGTCTTCACTGGCTTTTCTACAAACTAAAGTTTTTATTTTAAATTAGCAAGCAACTGCAGAAAATGACTCCCTTCACTCAGACTGTAAGAGAGATACTTGATTTCCTGTAATGAAGTTCAATCTGCACATTTTGTAAAAAAAAGTTCTTAATTGGAGTTCCATCTACACGGGCAAAGCTGTACAATCTGCTGCCAATCAAAGCCTGCAAACAAGCTAAGTAATCCAGAAGATCAATGTCCATTTTAGTTACACTACAATAGTCCCTGCAGTTAAATCACAATCTCATAGGTTTTGCATTTTGTGCAATGAGTTTGTAGAGTTTGGTTTCCTCATTTTCCTCTTGTTTTCTTGGTAGTTCTTTATCGTCATGTTTATATCTGTCTAGCAAGGCAGTGTTGAAAAAAAATGTTCATCTGATCTGACTGAATTAGTAGCATCTGCATCTCCAACAGTTAGGGTTTTTTTTCTTTGTTTTAAATGAGTGAATTAATCAACAATGAAAAGGATGTTGAAATTGACTCGTTTGAAGAACAAGGTTTGTTTTTTGCCGAGTGTCAGTGAAACATGGGGAACATCCATTGAAATTATATATTCTAAGGTAGTTGTAGTTGAAAGGTGTTATGAACTGAAAACTTGAGTTATAGCTTTTTGGAACACTAGAGAGAGGCAACTATTCTCAAATTAGTCTTATGTTATTTGGATTATGATGCTATTCTGATCTGTTTATCCACTAATTTAGCATGCAAAATCTTTTATACTTCAGTAATTAACATGAAATGTAGACCTATCAAGTAAGCACTGCAACATTCTATTAAGTTTAAAGCAATAAACATTACCCCAGGCAATGTTACCAAATTGTCCATTCACATCCTGCATTACAGCTTCCTTGCCACATCAAAGTAACACCCCGTCCATTCAACATAGCTCATCTCACAACACATTGTAAAAACGACACCTGATCTCTCTAATGAATCACTCAATTCCTACCTGTCCCGCTGCCTGTATTGTACGAGAACTACAAATTACCCAAGAAAAACCCAACTCATAATTTACCTCTTGGTTCTCCTATCTAAATGATCAAAAGAAAAATTCTAATGGTCTAGGAAGATACAAGAAAAAAAAATTCTACCACACTATCGGAATAATGGATACGGATATAATTGACAAAATAGAATAAAAAATTTAAAAAGTTGTGTCCCATGAAAACTTAGCTGATGCAAACTGAAATAGTGTATTACACTTTGTTGGTAACAAAAAGTAACCATGAGACCATTTGCTCATGTGCTAGCACCACAGGCTGAAAGTAACAGTTCTATACAGTGGTTAAAGTATAATTTGACGGGCCCCGGAATCCTCCCAATCTCCGGGCCCGCTTCCCGTATTGTCTGGACCCCCTGCATGCATGTGCGGGCCCCAGCCCAGGTAAGCATTTGCAATCACTTCTCAGTACCACATGCATCGGTTATCGCTCCATAAAAATATTTATAATTTTATATGGCATTTATGTCTATAGCAATTATTGTCACAAACCAGCAAACACTGCATAACACAATAAGTATTGTGATTAACAACGGTGGAGTGTAGGACCTGCCAGCAGCCAGGGCAGGGCGGAACATGCGTTCCGCTGGATTTTTCTATTTTTAGGGGCCCCGGAACTCTGGCCCCTCAAATTTGTGGGCCCCAGAACTGCATTCTGGTGCATTCCCCCTTACTTTAACCCCTGGTTATATATACACAGAGATTTGGCTGCCAAGATCAATTCCTCAGAACTTCTAAAATTCCCAGCCATGCAGCCAGACATGAATTTGCAGGCCTTTGTGTTCTTCTGTACCAAGGATTTAAGTTATTGATATTTGTAGTTTAATATAATTCCTGTTCTGGAGGGAAAGGAAAGAATGAATATACTTCAAACAATTTAACATTATATCACCCCAGTAATCACCATTAACCCCGCAACCATAGCTCAAAACCAAACTTCAGCAAGGCAATGCCATGATTACCGTGCCTGCACCAATGACACAGATTCAGTGGCATGGTTGTCTATGGATGATAGATAAGCAGAAATTCATCTGGAACCTTTACAGGTATTCCATGCTAACAGACAGGACAACTTCAAACTAGGAAGTATGACACATTATACCCACATCTTTCTACAACAAGAAGATGAGGATATAGGTTCTTTTTCTCCCCACACAAACACCCTCAAATAAAAGGAGTAGTCAGTGTGAGCAATACAACATTAACTGGACACTTCTGGTACAGTATACTCATTGCTAAAATTGGTATTTGTGTTAAGCTCAGTAGTATTAAATAGTCAAAGATCCCTAGTAAGAAGTTATGATATGTTGGCCTATATAGAGAGAGTCGAAATTGAAAGTGGAAAACTCACATGAAGATTAACTATGAGGTTACAACCAACATCTCCATAATAAAAAAAGATACCACCATACACTTTTTTTAAAAATCTAAACAAGAACCAGCCAATGATCAATAATTTCCAATAAGTCTTTGGTTACTGCTACCATAGGACAGGCTGCCAAGACATTATTTTATATGTCCTTGGCCAAAACAAAGACCACCACAAACAAAGGAAAATAACATTGTCTCTTTGCTAAATTTTACCGTTCTCCTAAATCTCCAAATGTTATATCGAATGGCCTCAATTTTGATTTCAATCCAACTTTTTTTCCCCTTACTCCTGTGAACATTACAGTACGAGGTATTTTCCAGCAGACAAAGAAATCAATGTGGTCATTAAACAGAGTCTGAAATTCAGCTTGCGTAGAGAGGTTCACACAGTACTTCAGTTCATTAAATAAGAAGAAGTGGAACTTATGTAATGCATAGGCCTTCTGCACTTCACTTCATGTGACTATCAAGCTCACCACCAGCATCCTTCTCATTAAGTGGTTTTTTTTGGTTTGGTTTTTTTTTTAATCACTTCAGGGAACTTTGCTTGTTATATTCCTAGTCAGAAGTGGAAGAGGATGCTGGATGTCTAAACTTTGTACCCACAAGTTTTTATTAATAGGTAAGATAGACTCCAGTTTGTATGTAGCAAGCCAAATACAAGCTAAAAATATTCCCATATGCTTGCTGGGATCTAACATGTTTTTAAAAATCTTAACATTGGTACAGAAACTTTTACTACTCAGTTCTTTTTCAGTATAACTACAAATGGGTTTTCTTGTCTCTGCTCGTAATAGTTCCACCACACAGATCATTGATATTACCACTTGTATGAGAATCACAGGCTATGAAACTGCAAGGAATACTATTTAGCCCTGTATTTCCCCACTAGAAATGGGATATTTCTAGTCAGGAAACTTCCCTGATATTTTTTAAAAAAAATAAGTGTCTTCACATTTGCCAGTACAGGATTTGGTCTATTCTAAACAGGGTCATGACAACATAGCTATCATATCCAAACCAGATGTCTGCACACACTGTAGGAAAGAGGCAAAATGTGCCATCCAACCGGCATTTTTTTAACCTGAAAAGACACACAAGTCTACGGGTAATGTTTTTATCAGAAGTAGAAGAATATTTGTTTTTGTTTTAACAAGAAATTATTCTTTCCTCTAGAGTAAACACAGCTTGAACTAAACTACTCTCAGTTTTATATCCACTAGATTCATTGCCTGTATTGTGGAGGTCAAAAAGAAGGCAGTCATAGACTTTCTAAGAAGAGGATGCTGCACACAGAACGTGATTAGCAAGTTGGTCCATGCACAGCAAACTGTATCTCCACAGAAACTTGAATAGATTATAGTGATTTCAGAAAGAACATTGTTCCACCAGAACAGCAGAAAAACAGAGCCATGGCAATCTGAAAATGGAGTAGCCGGTTGAGAATGGAGCACGTACAAATTATTGTTGTACAAAATAGACTTTGTGGAGTCTTGTTACAAATTTGTAAAATAATATCCACATTTTCTGGAATAATAGGAACACATGACTGCAGTAGAACAAATTTTAATTCCATAGCATATTCTTCAGCCCAACACCACCCAAGAATTTGGAATCCAGAGATACTATTAATCAGCTGGGGGCTTGGGGGTGGGGGAGAACGGGAACAAGGAAGAGGGCTAGAGATATTAGAGCAGACATTTTTCAAACTTTCCATATTTCATCTTTTTTCAAACTTTCCAACTTTGCCTTTTGACTAAAAACCAAACCAAAACAGTGGACCCGTTTCACACATTAGCATTTATTTGCTGTAATAGTACTGAAGCAGTGAGAATGTGCTGGCAATATTTCCATTTCTTTTAAAGCAGTTATACCATCAAGTTTAACCTAGAAAAACAAAACCCAAATCCCTTGAAGCAGAAACAGCAGTCTTTTTTCCATGGAGCACTACTTTCCTTTCTGGAAGCAATCTTGTCTTCCTCATTGGATCAGGCCTGATCCAAAGTTCATTGAAGTGAATGTGGATCATGCCATTGACATAAATGGCCTTTACATTGTTTCATAACTTTATGAAAAAGTTCCCCAATAACTTGAAATTTTTACCACAGTCCTAACACTGCAGTCTTGTAGAATGTAATGTTGATATATTGCCTAATAGCGTATGCAGACGCAATGTTGCAAAACACACACGGTGAAAGGTTGTATTTTGACCATTTCTTAAAATAGCTCATGAGCAGATTTCTTGAGAAATAAAATAGATTTTTCCCTCAAATCATCTAATTCCAACAATTAAAATGGGTGCGCCAATCCCACAGCTCTTTCATTCAAAAGAGAAATGATACCTTGATATTGAAGGGCCTTTTCAATTCAAAACCTAGTCAATTAAAAGTCATAGTTGTAGCTTCTGCTAATATCTGCAACCACATTTTATTACTTCAAGATGTATATTTCCCCTCCTTTGTTGCTGTTCAAAAGACTCAAAGAAAAGCGGAAACAGACTATTCCAGGGAAAACAGTTAAGCTGACTATACACAAGAAGTTAATCCAGGAAGCAAACATACTGAAAAGAACACTTTTTTTTCCAGTTATAAATGTCTGATTTTGGTTTTTATAACAGTCTGAAATTTTTAAACACTGTCCCTTAAAAATACATACAGCTTTCATTTTCTAAAGAGAAACAGCTAAAGTTGGCAAGCCCAAACTAGATTTTTATTGCCATTTTCTAAATTAACTGGTCCCACTATGAAACTATTTCATTCTTTGGCTTCTATCTCAGGGTTTTTCACGATTCTGTTTCTGCCCCACCCCCCATTTGAAAATATTTCAGGCTGTGACCACTCCCCCAAACCACCACACCATGCTTACTTCTGCACCACTGCTGCCATCAGAGCACCAGCTGCTGCTGTCCAGGCACGCAGCTTTGAAGGGCTCTGGCTGCCAGCCATGGCATGCGTGGGGGCTGACAGTTTGCAACCCTCCCACCCCCATAATAACCTCATGACCACCAGTTTGAGAGCCCCTGTTCTGTTACTGCCCAATCAAAATCAATTATTTAGGGAAAGTGGACATGTGCTTTCCAATCTTAAATCACCAAACTATACACAGTATTTGCAGGGGGGCGGGGGGAAGAGGGGATTGTTAATCATATTAACTTTTGCATTTACCCCTAAGGCATTGTCATATAAAAAGTTAGCACAGTGATAGGAGGCTATGGAATACTGCTGAGCTGCCAGCACTTAAAATTTTTGATAGCAATATATCACATCTGGAAGTGAATGAACAAAACATCTGGAAACTGAAAGACACAAACCAGTGAAACAATTCCAAGGAGGAAAGCTGCTTAAAGAAATATTGTTCTATTGGTTTAAATGAGAGAATTCTTTAACATTGGCCATGTGAAGTTCAATCAGAGATTTCACAAAACCCTGTTACATTATGACCAGGCCTTCCTAAAGCAATTGGCTCCTCATTAGGACACACTGAGCTGTTCAGCACCACTGTGTGTCTGCCTTGTTTATACCCCATGTAAATTTTAGGTTCTAAACAATTTCTCCTTTAACTCTGCATTATAGATTTTCTAAAATGTCATCACTGTGCTGACTGTCAGAAAGTCTAACAGTTGTTCAATTTTCTTTGCATTTCTTAGCACGAAAGCAATTATCCTTTATATTTATAATGCACTGCAAAACTTTGCAGTGACAAAGGTTTCATCTCCACTAGATCTCTTAGTACCTCTTTACAAGTGTTCCTTGTTACCTACTTGCACAGACCACTGTTTCAGTAATTAACGGTTTCTTAGCTCAAACGTTTTGGCTCAAAAGGGGGTTTTCATTTTTAAACCATCTGGTTTGAAGTAGAGGAGAAAGGAAATATCACTGGTCACTCTTCTCCTTACGTTTTTCATCTGAAACTCCCTCCGTGTAGCTGGTAGTTACTGACTCCCTGCAATAATTTTATATTAACAACTAAACATCCAAATTCCCCCACCCCAACGATGCAAGCGAACATCACATTGCTGAATTTTAAAAAAGGAGGAGGGCTCTCTGAAGTACATTTAAATATTTCCTTAATTACTTTGGCTAAATGCTGAAACACACACACACACACACACACACACGATCATATATTGCTTATAGCATTTGGTACAAGACAGCAGCTGCTTTTGAGTCATTAACGTGATTTACAGGTTTGTATGAAATACATATTTGAAGTATGGACCCATGCCAGGATTTAGATAATTGTGTATTTAGAAATAAAAGCACAGTAACTAGTTCTGTTCCGAGACTCAAACTAATGTCAGTGCCTAATCTATTGCTGAAACCACTGGAATATTTTATTTTAATGATACAGTATACTCATACTAGGAACAAGGCTGCATGGCATGCGATTTTGATTGCCAAATTGAAACATGATTCTGAGACCTTATTAACTCATTTTAAACCAAATGGTACAATGTAACAAATCAGACAGCATAAAAAGATTATTTTTCTTTCTAGAGACCCAGTCACTTTCTTTTCCAGTAGTTTCATCTACCAGAAGTCAACAAAAGCCACCCACACTTTTAAACAAAAAACAACAGAGGATAGGTACTGAGACTAAGAAGCTATATTTTCTTAAACTTTTAAAAGATTATAGAAGTTAGGGGGAAATCTCAAAAGAGCTGGTTCTTCTCCATCAATGGAAAACAGGGATCTTTGTAGAAGTGAGGGGACATAGGAAACCTAGGAGAAATGCAGCTCTTTAATCAGGGGAGCCTATGACGAAAGCGACTCCTATCAATGGGAGGTTGAAGAGGAGGTATATTGATAGAAGAGCTACAAAGAAAAATCTCCCACTGAACATCCAGACAGAAGTTTTCAAGTCATCACAAAAGGGGAGGGGGGGGAGTAGACAGGAGGAAAATAAATGGAGGGAAAGGAACAGAATAAGCCTCTCTGTCTCCTGTTCCACTCTGGCTCTACCCCTCTCTTTCCTTCTCCTTTAGTTTACCTTCAACTCTTTTGTCTTCATACTTTTCTCCAAGTGACTGTTCTCTCACTCGTTCATACTTCAATGAATGAAGAGCAGATGGGAATGCACTTGAATTACAGCCCCTCCTCTGGTCCTGTCCTTTTACAAGTTCCACTAGAATATTTATAGTGCAGTGGATAGCATTGGCACTAAGGTCTCAGTCTCTATTGAGCAAGCTTTTCCTTTAAGTGACAGACAGGAAAAAAAGAGGTGGCGACCCTTAAACTAGGACTTTTCAGTGTATGTATGCCTCCGGTAGAGAGAAATAAAGAAATCCAGGGACAAGTATGAAAAAACTGGATTGGCCCCAAGTAAATCAACACTGGCAGCAGCATTAATGCCCATTCATCAAAGAAATGACCACTACTTAGCCCAGGCAGATTTAATTGTTTTGATAACTGTGTAGTGGGGGGGAGGGGGGGGAGAAGACTCCTCTAACAAGGACTGGCCAATAAATCTGATTGGTGTCGAGCTATTTACTATACCAGACCCCCGGAGTGGAACATGTGATGCACACAAACACCATGCTCTCTATATTCCTCCACACACCAGTTAATGAAGCAGATGAAAGCCTGAGACAGTCTTTAGGAGAGGGTGACTCAGTGACCATTTCAAGCTCTCACCAGCGTGGGGGATCCAGGCAGGGAAAGGGTTAGCCACTGGTGGCTGGCGCGCCTCACCTGGCTCGCCCACCCAGCTGGGATGGGAGCAGTAAGTCGAGGCTCCCTTCACCCCGGGACATCAAAGGACCATGTGGCCTCAAGGCGCAGAATAAACTTCCAGCCACTGGAACCATCTTGCCGCGCCACGCGTCCCTCGGATCCCAGCTCCAGGGCAGGGAGCTGCTAACCGCGCTGGAGTTCTGGGGGTGCCGCAGCGCGCGGGCACCCAGCGACCCCCGCCACCCTCCCCGCCCCAGGGGAAAGCAGAGCCCCTTTGCCCGCTGGCGCGGAGCCTGGCTTCAAACTACCCCGCCCCAGCTAGATCCTGCGGGGAGCGAGTCCCGGGGCCCGGCCCCGCTCAGGATCACACCGGGGCGGAGCCGAGAAGGGCAGCACGGCCGGACGCGCTCTTCCCGGCCCCGTTACCTGGGCTGGCCGGGCACTCCGCGGCGGGGAGCCGCATCCTCCGGCCCGCGCGCGGCTCCGAGGGGAGGGCTCGGTCCGGGCCAGGGTGCTCCGAGCGCCCTCCTCCGCTGCTGCCGCTCAGCGCTCCGGCCGCCGCCGCCCCTCTCCAGCCCGGCCCCTCCCCACCTACCGCCTGTGTCCGCCACGCTCCTCCCGCCGGCCGGGGCCAGGTGCCTCCCCCGTCGGCCCTTCCTCCTGCTCCGTCTGCCGGACACTCTCTGCCCCGTCCCGTCCGCTGCCGCCTGCCCCTCATTAGCACCTTTGTTTATTAAACCAGCCTCGCCCCGATCCCCTCCACGTGTGCCTCTCCCCCGCCACCGCTGCCTTCCCGGGGGGAGCCCTCTGGCTGGGGCTATGGGGTTTCCTGGGAGCCCGGCATAAGCGCTGATTTCATTAGCCTGCCATGGGGGAAGAAAGGCGGAAAGCACTTGCTTTATAAATCCAATCGCCTACCGTGCCCTCCTGTCCTCTCATGATTCTTTTAGCCACAGACTTTATTTTTCACTTCTGTCTCCTTGCCTTTCCCCTTCTTCACAGCATGAACTCCGGATCCGCTTTCCTCCATTTCCACTCTTACTTCATGTAACTCGTACTCCAGCGGGCTCTTCTTCGTGCCTGTCTCTAACTCAGAACTTCACAACCCTGCTATCTGTTTAGTCTGATAATCACCATATTCCCTTTCTCCGGCCGGGCATCCCTAGGCTTCATGAATTCCTAAATCCCCTTCCTTGCTAGAGGCTTCCCACTTCCTTACCCAGCAACAAAGAACCCTGCCTGGGTTTAAATCGAGTGCAGTTCAGTTTGAATTTGTGATAGCAACTGATTGATCCTTTATGTGCATTACTGTATACAGCTTGCAAGGGCTCTTATTTTGTGTAGCCTGTTGGAGCAGACAGTTCTCAAAGGCTGGTTCTATTGATCCCCCCTTCACACTGTCTTCTAGCTATCAAGTTTTCCAGTGTCCCCCTTGGGGGGTACATGCTATGAAATAATAAATCCTGCTTTTCTACCTTGATCCAAAATGTATTACAGCAGTACCCAACATTTAGTTGTGTCAGCATTTCCTTGCACACTCCGGTCCTGAGGCAAATAATTATATTACAAAGTTTCAAATAGTTCATACAACTGGTGCAAGCATTGGGAAAGAATTAGACTGTTTAGGATTTTTTTCTTTTTCTTTCTTTTTCACATTGGGGGAATTATTTTCTGATGACACTGGCTGATATTTTCCGCAGTTTGCATTTATGTAATGTCTACAGTACAGATAATGTGGGGAAGAGTGTAAACCTCACCCCATTTTCAGCACTTGTGACTTTGAAAAGAGGGGGTTGTGGCAGTTGGTTGATAAGGATAGAACAGCCTACTTGAGACCAGCTGGATACAGAAAGGTGTGTGTGTGGGGGGCAGGGGAAATTAGGGGATAGGGGATGTTACTATATTTGAGAGCTAATACAGATTCGATTGTCCTTCAATAGGGCTGGATCAATGCAGGGGCTTTCGGGGCTGAAACCTTGGGCCCCAGGCTAAAAGGGGCCACCGCCACCCCCAAAGATACAGCCTCACTGAAGCTGGCACAATACTGGCTAGGCCTGGGGGACACTGGGAGGAGCCTGGCTGGTGCTGTGGCAACCAGGATCTTGGGGCCAGAGGCTGTGGTCTATGGCACTCCCACCCTTCCTCCAGTCTGGCTGGTTTGCTCCAGAGGGCAGGATGGGCTGGCATGTGGCACTTGCACTCTAGGGCTATGTCTACACTGGCAATTTAAGTCGACTTAAGAAGGCTTAAGTCGACTTAAATTAACCCGCGTCCACATTAGGCTTTCATTAAGTCGACTTAAGAAATTCCTTAAGTCGACTAAAGAACGCTTAAGTCGACTTAATAAGAACTGCCTATTAGGTCGACTTAGGCCTGCTTAGGTTGACCTCACCCTTCTTTAGGTCGACCTAAGCCCAGTGTGGATGTTTAAGTCCACTTTGTTAAGTCGACTTAAGAGTGGTTAACTTAAAGTTAAGTCGACTTAGTCCACTTTGTTAAGTCGACTTAATAAGGTCGTTTTAAAGTCGACTTAAAGTCGACTTATTAAGTCAACTTAACAAAGTGGATGTAACTTTTCCTAGTGTAGACATAGCCTAGGATTATGTCTACACTACAGGCTCTGTTAAGTCGACTTAACAAGGTCAACTTTAGGTTGACTTAACAGAGTGTCTACACTTAAAGTTGACTTAAGTGGACTTTGTTAAATCGACCTATCAAAGCCTGTAGTGTAGACATACCCATCCACACTGGCTTTAGGTTGACTTAATAAAGTCGACTTAAGCCTTAAGTTGACCTTCAGAGGTGGTGTTATTAAGTCGACTTAAGGAAGTGCTTAAGTCGACTTAATAAGTGCCCAGTGTGGATCCTGTAGATCGACTTAAGCATTGTTAAGTTGACCTAAGGTGCAAGTGTAGATGTACCCTAGGACAGTGCAACCTCAGGCGGTGGCACTCCAGGATCAGCAACTCTGCCAGGCTGCCATGTTGGGGCCCCTGTGACTCAGTCCCCTCTGCCCAGCCCCTGGGGGGCCAAGGTGTGGCAGCTAGATAGCTCTCCTGGCCCTGGAGTGCCACTGCTAGAGGCCACACCATGCACCAGCGGCCCCCACTCCTGGAGTGCCGCAGACCTGCTGGGGCAGACCATCCAGCCTGGGGGGAGGGTAGCCTCTGGCTCCAGGGCCCCAGCCCACGCCCCCCCACCAGTGCTAAGCAGCAGTTGGCCTGTCTGCAGGGCTTGCCAGCCCCCTGCCCACAGCACCATCCTGCCCCCAGACTGGATGGTGCCATGGGGAGACCGGGGCCCCCAGGATCCTTAATCTGGTGCTCTCCTTCTAAAGCTAAACCAAATTGTGATCCATAAGAAACAACAGCATGTGAGGATGATATATATCTTCTATGCACCGTTAAGCCTGTGAATTTGCAAAAAACAACAGGAAACTTTGCATTAAACCTCAGCAACACTTGTAAATGTTCATGTGAGGAGGGTAGTTGCAGGGTGTGATCCCGCCACCCTCTTCCAAAGTGTGGCCCAAGGTATATGTTGGGTATTGAGCCCCAATAAAATCAATTTAACAGTTAAGAGTGGAAGCTGAAGAGGAGATATTCAGCAGTGTTTTCTTTCCACTTCGTAGTTTAGAGTGTAAGTTTACATTCACCCAAAATTCAAACCAGAATTTGGAGTTGCTGGAACTACATGAAGAGCTCAGGCCAAAACTTGGGGAACCAAAATGGATCAGGTTTTGCACAACTTTGCTTATTTGTACAATGGAGAGTTTGAAATTGGAGCCTTTTTATGACTTGAGAGAAGCAGGCTATTATTCCAGCTCTATGTGCTACATAAAGGAGGTTAAATGTTTCCATTCTGTAGGCTTTTTTTTTTTTGCCATAAGCTTTTAGTGTCAAATAACTTACTTATTTGTATTGCAGCAGCACCTGAGGCCCCAGTCATGGACCAAGGCCCTAGTGTGCTAGGTGTTGTATATACATCTAATGAAAAGACAATTCTTGCCCCAAAGAATTTGCAATCTAGTGGCTGCAATGATGAGGTTCTGTTTTGAAAGATTCTATAGCTTTAAGAGGTATTACTTATATTTAAAAGAAGGAATACATATAAAATCATCAGTGCCTCTCAAACCTAAAGAAACCCACTATGAAGCATATCAAAGTCTTTTCATGTAGAAAATATTTCTTACTGTGTTTCCAAAGGAAGCAGAAGACAACACCAGCTCTTTAAATTACACCCATCTCTGTGCGCCATCAAGATAAAAATAAACTCTGGAATCAGAATACTGATGACTGTTATGTGACGGGGTTTTACTGTTACAAAGTTCATCAATAACAACATCAGATCTCTGAACGTAATATCTGGATAACCATTTGCTGTTAGGCCTTAGGAAGAAGTCAGCACTACTTGTCTATCAAAATACCAATTTACATTTTTAAATAGAATTGTACATGGAATTGCATGCCTAATTCACATACTGAAACAGTGTTACTGAGCACGCAGATTGCATATTTGCACAATGAAAAGGCCAGTTACATATTTAACTGTCAGTTTCCATGCTGAAAAACATGATTTGCACACAGAATCTTGGTAAACTGTGCATAAAATCCTGTGCATTCAAGACACACTGTGATAGACTGTATCCTATGTCAAGCCTTTTTATTAGCCTATGATAAATTTTGTATGAAGTAGGCCATGTGAAGTATCATTTGAAAACTCATAATCTGCTGAACATTATTGTCCTGGTAAAACAGTGGCAATGTTGCAGTAACGTTATAATATTCTACTGTATAACATTGCTGTGACATGTTCCAAAGTTAAAAAAGGAGCATCAACCAGTTCTTCAGAGACAAAAGGTATATTGACACCCAGCCAGTATTAGCATAATCAAATAGACTATCACATGGCTAAGTGGCCATTCTTTAGCAGGAAGAAGGGTCTAAGCGAGAACTTGCATATTGGCAGTGGAATAGCTGGGGAGGCGTGGGGGGCGGGGAGGGGGCGGTTCCATTAAACAGACTGGCTGTCACCTGAAGCCCAGTTGGAGGTAATCTTCAAAGAGGGGAGAAGAGTATGTGAATGTGAAACAGAGGCTCCCAAATCACTTCTCTCCCCTCACTTATATTCACAACATTAATGATGCTTCAAAGACAAAGGAAGCATCATTATACTGGGGATGGAGGTGGGGATCCTGATTGAAGCAATCCAGCCAGATTGCCATAACGTTATGATGAGAAGAAACTTTTTGCTTTTCCATTTACTTAGCCTGTTAAGTTGTTAGTTTGTGTTTTGTAACCAATTGTCTCAGTACTTGCAAAAACTTCAACCCTATCTATCTTTCTGTAGGTAATACACTTGTCTTTTTGCTTTAGCTAAATCATTGTGTGTTTGGGAACTTCCATTTGAGACGATGGGGTTTGTGCATATCATGTTTGCTGGCGAAATGAGTGGCTTTCTATGAGCTTGCGTTGTAGAGGAGACAGTTGGGCACTTACAAGATGGACCTTTCTGATGACAAGTCTAGGAGTTTGCTGCTGTTACCCTGGATGTAATTCATGAGTGACTGCCTACAGCAGTCAGGTAATTCATCTGGGAGTAATTCTGCATGCTAGAGCCTAAGAGTGAACTGACTCAGAGTGGTTCGCAGAGCAAAGCCATCTAAAAGGCATCCCCGAGTGGGGAATTGAGGGGATGCAGTACTTCACCAAACCAGATTATACCATGGGTAAGGCCATTTTGATGAGCACACGGAGTCATGTCGGGGAGGGGCAAATATGCCCAATTTTCAAAATGGAGTTCCCTGTCCGTAATTCCATATAAAAATGCATCTGGTGTTGTCTCAGTATCAGACAGGGGACAAAACTATTGAAAAAGAGGACTGTTTGGCTTAAAACCAGACAAATGGGATGCCTAATCAAAAGGGTGGTCGTTCAAATGCTTGTTTGGGACAGGTGATGGCCTGTGTGGTTAAACCAGTAATAATCTTTCAATTGCTATTAAATCTTTTACAAATTTGAGACCTATTTACTCAGCATTGTAACAGTGACTTGTTGTTTGTCCATATCTAATACAATCAGATAACAATCATTCAATGCTGGCTGTAACTATAAAATAAATTAGATCTTCACTGAGTGTTAGGAGCAGGCAAACACTTATTAACAAGAGACGACTAGAAATCTCTGGAGCATATTTGCATAATCATATACAGATGTACTGAATGTGATTAAATATGGAAGCAGTTTTGAATGTCTTTAAGCCTGGAGAAATGCATACTTCAATAATATGTTATCTAAATTCTATGCTCTGATTTTTGTAAGTAGATTTAAATGCTAAGTACCCTTTACCTGTACACCCATACAAATGTCTTTATAGTTAATTCTTAGAAATAGATACAGTTTCATCATTTCTAGAAAATTAATCATGAAAATCCCATAGAAGCTAGGCAGTTAATTCCCCTTCAGAGTGTCCTGGAAAAATTATTCTGTTTTTGATTTAACTGGAAAAAAAACAAATCCAGGAAATTCAGAATTAAGACAAACTCTTAACTCAGAAACTCACTGCTCCCTCATTTGTTTATGTATCATATTAGAGAGTTCTTGATGTCACCTAAGATTTGAGATTTGCCATCTTCAGGAGCAACAAGTTTTGTTAAGGAAGAAGTTTCAGCCTTAATTGGGCTGTCTGCTTCAAGTCAGATCGCAAATAGTTTTTCTTTAATAAAGCGATAAGAAAATCCTGAACCTTAAGAAATATTTGAGGTGAGCCTCACCACAGTTAACTGTACTAGAAAAATATTTAGTGTGGAGATTGCTTAGATGAGCAAATGAAATGGTCTTAAAAATTAACAGCTCTTAAAAGACTGCAATTTCTCAAAACACTGCTGGTTATGCAGAGTAGCTATGGCTCAGGTGAATACTATAAAATATAACTACTTACCAAGGTCTGATCTCTTATCCACTCTAGGTATGTAAAACCAGACTGCTAGTTACCAATTGTAAGTTTGTGACAGGTCTGCACCTTAAGACAGATGTGAGCAAATACCCGTAGCCTGCAAACATTATTCTTAGACAAATCTTTATGCAGATGGGAAGGTCTATTAAAAGAAAGCCACATTATCCATATTGCTACTGCATCTCGGTTTCAATTCAGAGTATTTGCCTACTACCTTTCCTAGCTCCACCTTATATGGCTTCCTACAACAGATTTCAAGAAATCATACACCATAATCTCACTGTTCAGCAGATCTTCCAAAATCTGTAAAGATCTCAAGGTAAGAAACTGAGTTTGCTGTGCAGGGTCCTTCTCTGGCCTGGATCCTTACATTTTCCCTAGTCAGATGCACCAAATTTGGTTCCCTTTTGTAGAATATTCAGACCCTAAAAGGTTAGCAGTTTGGGCCTGATTAGTGAGGAGTGAGCAGCAGAGCAGAAGAAGAGCTCTGTGTCCTCCACAATCTTGTCACTCTCATCTACAGGAGTTGGTCTCATAACAGTTTCGGGACTCACAGACTTTCTGCCACACTCAGCTTGTACACAGTGGCTACATCTACACTGGCAATTTAAGTCGACTTAAGGAGACTTAAGTTGACTTAAATTAAGCTACATTCACACTAAGCTTTCATTGTCGACTTAAGAAATTCCTTAAATCAACTAAATGAAAGCTTAAGTTGACTTTGTTACTACCACTCATTAAGTCAACTTAACCCTTAAATTGACTCCTTAAGTCGATTTAAGGATGTTGTGGACATGGAGTAACCCTTAAGTCGACTTTATTAAGTCGACTTAAGGGTGGTTAGGTCGATTTAACAAAGTGGATTAAGTCGACTTAAAGCTAAGTCAACTTAGTCCACATTGTTAAGTCGATTTTAATAAGGTCGACTTTAAGTCGACTTAAAGTCGACCTTATTAAAGTCAACTTAACTTTTCTAGTGTATACATAGCCAGTGAGATCATGCTAGAAGCAAGTTTGTGTGTCTGTGTCATTGTTCCTGAACTATGAACGTTCTATTTCAGGGTGTGTGTGGAGAGCTGGGTTTGTATGGGGTTACTGGGAAGGCATCTGGGAGAAGGAAAAAAGTAAGCGAGGGCTGGGGGCAACTACGATCTGTCGGGGATAGGGAAGCCTGGGGCCAGGACTTCTTTTTTTCCTATCATTTCTGCTTCCTGTAGCCATCTGCTCCTCTTAGTACTTTCCCAGCTCACATCCAGCAGGCAGAGCAGCAAAATGGGCCATTTGGCTGCCTGCTTCACCAGCGCTGCAGCAGCATTTGGCAATCAAGATCCACAATTGTAGGTCACTCCTGCAGCCTGCTGAATGCATGGTGTGCGTTGGCCTGAATGCACAGATTAGTAGGATTAAAGGGCCCAACATGGAATCATAGATACATCAGTGATGGGGTCTCAGGCTGGGTGGCAGATGTTATTGTGGGGAAGCTGGTTGTTCACACAGATAGTTCCAGTGCTGAACTGGCCCTTAGGATGTAGCTTCTTTGCTAACATTTTGTTTTATGCTGTGTGTGTGAGTGAGGCAGAGCGGGAGCAAGTGCCAGCAAGGAGGTGTGTGCACATTTTGGTAGTGGAGCCAGGGTGGTGTTGTGAATAGATTCTCAGTCAGTCAAGCACAGGGCCCTACGTTCAAACATTCTTCCTTGCAGACTGCTGCTACAGAGAATGACAGCAACCTTTCCTGAGTAGAAGGAAAGTTCACATGCCCCCCCAAAAGAACAGCATTAGCTGGAACATCGGGACACTGGTTGGGGATGCGCCTATTTATCATAACTCCTCAGCAGACTCCTAAGTGGGCGTGATTTGGAGTCTCAACAATAACACAAAGCTCTTCTGCCGGGAGGATTATTTGATGGCTCGGGCATGTTAACTTACCTCTTCTGTGGTGAATCTGGCACCATTGTTTTAAATGCTATTTGGACTGCAAACTCTCTCCTGCTTCACCACAGACAAGATTCTAAACAATTGACTCACACTGCCTTTCAGAAAAAAAGGTTTTATATGGAGCAGTCTGAGGGAGCCTTCTCTTGTGTATATAAAGCCCCACAAATGCTTTTGCGATGACTTTGTTTAAATTCCAGCTTTTTAAAGCATTGTGGGATAATTGCCAGTTGGGTAACTGAAATAGGTGCAAGTGACGTGTTTATCCGTGGCCTGCTAGGAAAATGTTAGAACATGTGCAATAGAATTTACTATCAATTATTAAATATTACATTCATTGGAGTGAATTTTGCTATGTTGGAAAGCAAGGCCGCCTCTTGAACTATACCAGTAAATTATCTGTCTCTTTTTCCTCTTCTAGCGCTTGATCTGGAGAGGTCTGAGCATCCTCCACTCCCATTAAATTCAGTGCGAGTGGAGGGTATAGAACATCTCACAGGATCTGCCAGGCTCAAGAGTCTGAAACCTTAACCATATAAAATAGGGGAAAAGGAGGTCTGTAATATTAGCCAACTACAAAAGGTTTGGATGCATTTAGTTAATGAAAGCCCTTGCTTGGAGGTAAGGTTGGGTCATTTATGTCTACAAAATAACAGCCCGGACAAGGAACATATGAATGCCAGATGGCTGGAACTGTTCCATTAATGAACTGATGTTTTCGTTGTTTTGAATTTGATTTTGTAGCTTTCTGCTTAGAATGGTTTGATTGCAGCATTAAAAACCTTTGATACCCTTCCCATAAATTGTTCAGTCCTATGCGTGTGAAAGAAGGTCTGCCTCGGGGCTCTGTTTTCTGCTGGTCTCAATGGGTGCATCTACACTTGTAAATTAAGTCGACTTAAGCTTGCTTAAGTCGACTTAATTTACTCTGCATCTACACTACACTTTCCTTAAGTCGACTTAAGCAGCTGCTTAAGTTGACTTAAGGAAAAATTAAGTCGATTTTCTAAAACCTCCTTTTAAGTTGACTTTCTGCTTAAGTCGACTTTCTAAAGTCGACTTAAGCCAGTGCAGATGTGGAGTACCCCTAAGTCGACTCTAAGTCAACTTAGGGGACTCCAGGGCTTCCCCACTGCCCACCCTGCCAGGGTGGCTGGCACAGGGAGAGCCTGGCATGCTCCCCCCAAAGGGCAGGGCAGAGCTCTGCCCACCCTGCCCCTATGCCCTGCCAGGGTCCCTGTC
>ML685886.1:3478133-3712934 GCA_007922175.1 Pelusios castaneus | reverse complement strand
TAGGCATCCAGTGTGGACGCTCTAGGTCGATTTTGTAAGGCCCCCCCAAGTCGACTTAATATTTGAGTGTGGACATGCTAAGTCGACCTAAATTAACAAGTGTAGACATAGCCAACGGGACTGGCAGGTGCTCAGCACCTCTGGAAATCAGGCTTGTGTATAAGTGTCATGTCATTTTCTAATGTACGCAGAGTCAAAGAACAATAGTTTCTTTTCAAGTATGGGATAAATTCATTCATGGTGTAAATCAATTAAAGGCCAGGAGAGTAGCAGGGAGGAACATGACCTTGTTTGTGTATATTTGGAGGAAACGCAGCTGGATCAGAGAGTGCCTTACATTAAAAGATTACATCACAGAAAATTTCATTTACCTAAAGTTAAAGTTTGTTGAAATGTATTTCTTTTTAAGGGACTCACTCATTATAGTTAATCAATGTCCAGATAAACCTCCCCTCGGTGCTGGATGCCCAAACATGCTCACCGATTGCATAGCTCCACCAGATATTCACTTTCAGCTTGGACACATAACAACAGAACAGGCCCACCTCCTCCTAGTCACTCTCAAATGCAGACCTGTCACTCTGACCTCCTATGCTTTTGTATTCAAAAGCAGTGTAGAAAAGACTTGAACTCTGCACTTATGTCTATATCCATGAGATAGCTGCATCTCGAGATGGGTCACCCACAACCCCTGGACCTGAGGAGACCTATGGGATTGGAACTCCTACTTGGCAAAGTGGGGAGAAGGGCCATGGGTATGTTGGAACTGGCAGGCGAACTGGGTAGCAATGCTTTTTGTTTGCACTGAGGTCATCCATGCACATCTATATCCAACCTGACTGGAGCTCCAGTCCCTGATTTCTGATCCTTTGTTTCACTCCGGTCCTCTGCTCATCATATTCATTCATCAAAATAAACTAATAAAAACAAAGTAATTAAAAAAGGAAGAAAAATCCTGCTCCCTGGAAGACAGGAGATTAAGAAAGATGCAGGTGGTGAGCCTGGAAACAGGGAACTGGGCTGTTCTTTGGGGCCAGGGAAATGCAGCAGGCAGTGCTGTGGCCCATTTCTGCTCCCCCTTATAGCATCTGTGGGATGTGCTAAGCTTGACAGTGCCATGCAGCATTACTGATCAAGTCTTTAGAGCAGGAGCTCGCTTTGGAGAATGAGTAGGTTCATCAGAGAGAGGGAGTAGAGCTGCTGTCTGTCCTTCTCTGGAGAGCCACCTGCCCTTCTCTCTGAACCCCTCTTGGTACCAGAACAGAGTAGAATCGCAGGGTCTGGGTACAGCTGCAGTGAAATTTGCTTTAGAAGCATAGCCAATGGCTCCACTAGAGCGGAGACACAGCTTTTCTCTCCAGAGAGCCTGACTCACAAGTCATCCCTCTCTTATGGGCTCTACTTGGTATACTGGACTTATAGGTGCAGATCAGAAAGACATTTCAAAGACTACAATACAAGTGTGAGAGACAATAGATGCTGACAAACAGAAGACAGGGGAGTACAATGAGACAATATTGGTCAGCAGTGCGCTCAGCACACCAGTGGTCTAACCTTTACGGTTTTTGTAGGCATTATGACAATGTGGACTCCCACTGGAGAAGATCATCTTGTCCGCAAGGAGCTGCTAATACTACTGGATGGACCTGAAGAGCTATTAGGGTGGGGGCTGTTAAAGTATTCTAGTCTGAAAACCAAAGAGGGGACAGGAGGATAGGGTGGGAGGGATAAGATGGCAGCACTGGAGAACGGAAGTTCCCAGGGAAGATTCAGTGCTCTGCCTACCTCCATGGAGGTAAATAACGTAGTTATGAAGCAGAAGCAATATAACAGCAATGCAGTTATTTAAAACCCACTGTCTGCCTGCATGACAGCTAAGACTGTTATAGAAGCCTGAATGAATTATTAGAATCTCAGTGGAAATTTCAAAAGGCAGTGATTTTAAATCTTTCAGATCTGTGCTTCTAAAGAGTGTGAAAAATAGCCAGTAGGTTAAAGGCAGCTGTCTTCCTCAACACAGTCTGCATTTGGGACTGATCTCTGAATTTCCAGGCTCGAGTAAGGGATTTAAATTGAAAACAAAAGACAAATTTGTCTATGGATCTTTTTAAAAAAAAATGTATATTTTATTTGCTACTTTTCTTAACTGTCACAGCGTTCTTAACAAGTGAGCGTTGCTCTTAGAAATATTGTATTCTGATTGGCTATCAGTATGATATTAATTCAGTGTTGCTGTCCACTCAAGTGAATTAATGTTTCCCTTTAAGCTGCCCAGTTAGACCTCATTTCCATTTGCTACAAGTCATGAAGAAAGTGTAGGCAGTCCTCTCACCTGCCTTTAATAATTAAAGGCCTTTGTCTCCTGCAATTAATCATTATTTCCAGTGACGAATGACTGTTTGTATTTGCAAACCCACACAAGTTATTGTTTTCTGAATTTGTTGTGTGCTTGTGTAAAGGTGCTTGTGTAAAGTGTTTGCATGACAGCAAGATTATAGTGTGACAGGGAACAGTTACAGAGTTTTTTTATTTCAATAGTAAAGAGAGATTTACTGCGCTTGTGTTCGTCTGGGCTGTGTAATATAGGGGGCCAGAGCGTCAGCTGGTGTGAAGGTGGAATAGCCCCGTTGTGAAGTGGAGTAATCTCTATGAGTTATGCCAATTTACACAAACTCAAAATCTGGCTCAGTGTTTTTAAGAGATCAGTCAATGGTAAGCCCATTTTTTCTTTCCTCATGTGGGTTTTGATCAATGCCACAAATTCCCTCATTGTACACTTGGTCTGTGATTTTCAAAGCTGCCTAGGTGTCTGAATTCCCATGCCCCAGAATTTTTTATGGGAATTGGCTGTTCAAATTGATGAGGCCATTTTAACCTTCCCACCTTTAATTCTGTTGAGACATAATTGGCCTGATTCTGATTTTGTTAACAGTGATGGAAAGCAGAAGTAATTTGACTTTTATCAACCAAGTTGCACCATAAAACTCATATAAACAAGATCAGAATTGTCCCCAATATTTAGATTTCTGCTTAATCCTAATAATATGTAAGAATAAAAACAAAAAGTGGAGATCATTTCTTACAATAAGGATATTACACCGATCTAGGAGGCTCGAACCTGTAATTTTATCAGGTAGAGTAAATGAATTGTCATGTGATTAAAGCACTTGCCTGGGCCTTAGGTGACCTGAATTCAAGCCTCCAATCACTCTCCTGAAGATTTCAAAGTAAGGACTGGATGCTTTTGTGGAAGACACATTTTAGTCAGACAGAAGGACTGAACTCAACACAAGATGTAGCTCTATGGTCTAGGTCATATACAGAAAGTCAGACAAGATGGTATAATGATCCCTTCTAGTCTTAAAACTTTATGACCAATCAGCATTGGCTTGATTCTAGGTCAGCCTGGGTGGAAGTTTATCATCTGTTAGCAAGAGGAGGAGATGACAAACAGTGATTAGAGGGGGAAATGTATGCTCCTCTCTAGAGAGAGGGCATTCATTTGGCACAACAGTGCAGAATATAGAGATTCTTACTCCTCACAGAAAAGGTAATTGAATATTTAGGAGCATAGGCTGGATCAAGTGAATTTATCTCCTACTACTTCAAGAAATTAATTGGGATTACTAGAATCATTTAATAGTATTCATTTTATTGGAGAACAAACAAAATTAGCAAATTTTCCATTTTTTCTTAGCACAGCTCCTACTTCTTCGAGTGCTGCTCATGTCCATTCAGATAGAGGTGAGTACAGCCTCCATGCACGGTTACCAGAATCTGTTTCCCCTCAGCAGTACCTGTAGCAGCGGCTCTGGCACTCCCTGCCTCCCCACGCACATGCGGCACTGCGTCCACGAGTTCCTTCTTTCTGCCTATGGTGGTTACTGAAAGGTAAGTGTTTCTATTGCCTTTAGTTATAGATGTAGTTAGTTAAGTGCCTGTTAGTAGTAGATAGGTTAGGTGTGTTTGAAGTTTACTGTAGCCCCCATCGGGGCTCTCTTTTGGAGCGGCATGCCCAAATCACCAGGCTTCAGGCCCTGCTCGGTGTGCAGAAAGGTGTTCCCACTCAGTGACCTGCACAACAGCTGCCTAAAATGTTTGGGAGAATCACACCGAAAGGACAAATGTAAGATCTGCAGAGCCTTCAAACCCCGAACACAAAAGGAGATGGAAATTTGTCTGAAGGCTCTGCTCACGGAGGCAACCTTGCAGCCGGCGTCAGAACCACCCCCGGACCCCGTCGGCACTGAGTACGTCATCGGTGAGATGCTCTCAGTCGGTAACAGCACCGACCCCACACCAGACATCCCCCTCCAAAAAAAAAAAAAAAAAGGAGGAAAAAGTACTGACCGAGCAAGGTCAACTCCCCCAGAACCTGAGTGGACTCTGCCCCGGAGCTGCAGTCTGACCATAGAATCATAGGGTTGGAAGGGACCTCACGAGGTCATCTAGTCCAACCCCCTGCTAAAAAGCAGGACCACTCCCCCTAAATTATCCCAGCCAGGGTTTTGTCTAACCGAGCCTTAAAAATCTCCAAAGGTGAAGATTCTACCACCTCCCTAGATAGCCCATTCCAATACTTCACCACCCTCCTAGTGAGAAAGTTTTTCCTAATATCCAACCTTGACCTCCCCAGCTGTAATTTGAAACCATTGCTCCTTGTTCTGTCCTCTGTTACCCTCGAGAACAGCCTAGCTCCCTCCTCTTTGGAGCAACCCTTCAAGTAGTTGAGGGCCAATCCTCACAGGCACCACCGCTAATGGAAAGGCCCCCAAATCCTGGGAGTGTGAGGGCCTCCATTGACCACCCGGCACTGAAAACACCGGAGGCTTTCCAGACAGCTCAGACTTTGAGTCTGAGTCGACCTTGTACCGAGTAAAAGAGCTAGGAAATCCTCAGTACTGCGGCACCACTCATCAGACCCCAGCGCATTGAGTTCTAGACGCTGACACCACGGCTGGCAGAAGAAGCAGTCCTCAATGTCATCGCGGGACTGCTCCCCAGCTCGGGACCAGAAATCGGGGCACTGGAGCTGTGGTGACTGCTCCAGGGACAGTGGCTCCTCTCAGGAGAGCAGAACCCACCGGAGCCATAGAGAGCAAAAGGATACCACATCAGCCCCCACCCGCTCCCCCACATGGCCCCAGGGACAATGGCTGGCATGGTGGCCATACTGAGGTTCATGGGCTTATCCACTAGGCCAGGGCCCGCAGTCACTGCAGTCGTTTGGGTCCAGTTCGCTCCACCAGCCCCCACCAGAGACAACAGCTCCAATACAGAGAGGTCAGAACCTCAGGGGGGGTCCCCCTAAAGGGCCCCAGAGTCAAAAGGGTGATACCCCTCCCGCTCAAGAACCCCATCAATCCTCCTCCCCAGATGAGGGACAAGGTGGTAGTTCAAGGATTAGAAGTGCCACTTGATGACTTCAAGGCATATCAAGACCTATTGAAGAGAGTGGCATCTAGGGGTAGAGGCACATGAAATGAGGGAGGCCACGGATGGCCTCTTCAATGTCTTGGCTGTGGCAGCCCCTGCATGAGTGGCCCTCCCCATCCATGAGGCGGTATTGAAGATTGTTATGGCCCTATAACAGATCCCCCTCTTCAGTCCAGCCAATCTCTAAGACAGCCGAAAAGTGGTACTACGTCCCGGCCAAGGATTTTGAGTACCTATTCTCCTGCCCCACCCCAGGCACCTTGGTGGTGGAGGTGGCAAACCAAAGGGACAGATGGGGCAGCTGGGTTTCACCCCTAAAAACAAACACAAAAAACTGGATTTATTTGGGAGGAAGATATATTCTACAGAGAGCTTCCAATTCCATATTGCCAATCATCAAGCCTTCTTTGGCAGATACAATTATAATCTGTGGGACTCGCTGCGCTGGTTCACCGATGCCCTCCAACAAGACCAAGCGGCAGATCTCCAGATGATCCTGAACCAGGGTGTAGATGTGGCCAGGGTGGCACTACAGAAGGCATATGATTCGGCAGACTCAGCAGGTTGAGCAGTCACCTCGGCAGTCTGCATGTACCATTGCGTACGGCTCTAGGTGTCGGACCTCTCCCAAGAGGTGCAACAAACTATACAAGACCCACCCTTCGCTGGTCCAGCCCTGTTTTTGGACAAAACAGATTATAAGCTCCAAAGCGTTAAAGATTCCAGGGCCACGCTAAGATCCTTAGGGCAATACACTCCCCAGCACATCAGGTGCTCATTCCACCCTCCCCCACCTCAGCAACCACAGTTTAGACCCCAGGACTCACGTTATACCTTCTACAGACAATGGAACAGAACTAGGGACACAAACAAGCATCAGCCAACGTTGGGCTCGAGCACGAGCACCCACTGCAATGCTTCACGGCACCCTAACAACCACTGATGTCCCTTTTGAGGGTGCACCCACAGACCCCCCCACAGTATGTTGCTGCTGATGGGTGTGCTAATGTAAGTATGGCCACCTGAGTGCCTGAGACCCCACTGTCCTGTCCCCAGGTTGGCTAGTGGCTGGCCAGGAGCCCCACAAAATCTTATAGCCCTGGGCCCACTAGAGCATTAATCCGGTCCTGCTCTCAATGGCTCATTCTTGCTGTCAGACAACTAAGCCATATGAGCCAAACCTTTTACAATTTTGCTCCATCCTCCATGGGTTTTCCTGTTTTATGGGGTATATTCCATTGAAGAACATGGAGGATAGGAGATAGGCACCTATGCAACGCCATGAGTCCCACCCAAGTGTCTGCAACTCAGGAAGAATTTTATAAGACCGTGATTTTACAGGGTTTCTTGATGATATAAATGCCAAAGCAGGCAGTGTAGGTCCAGCTTTCTTCTGGGAAGAATCACCATGATACCTGCTTCCATTCAGTTGGCAATGATGGGGCAAGATACACTGGCTGAATTACACTACAAGTACACCTCTCATTTGCAAAAATCCTGCTTTGTACTAGCTGAAGGTCTTGGCTCTATGGGTGCATCTACACTTACAAATTAAGTCGATTTAAGCTTCCTTAAGTCGACTTCATTTACTCTGCGTCTACACTACACTTTCCTTAAGTAGACTTAAGCAGCTGCTTAAGTCGACTTTATAAAACCTCCCTTCACGTCGACTTTGCTGGCTAAGTCGACTTTAGAAAGTCGACTTAGGGCTACTCCACATCCACACTGGCTAAGTCAACTTTAAGTCGACTTAGGGGGCTCCAGGGCTTCCCCACTGCCCTCCCTGCCAGGGTGGCTGGCACAGGGAGAGCCTGGCATGCCCCCCCCACATTGTACCAAGGTACAATGGGGCAAAGGCTGAGCCCCCTAGCACTTAATAAGGGGTGCCCCCTGCCACCGTGGACCTGTCCCAGGTCTACCTAGCCCCTACAAGTCGACCTAGGCATCCAGTGTGGACGCTCTAGGTCGATGTTGTAGGGTCCACTCTAAGTCGACTTAAAATTTGAGTGTGGACATGCTAAGTCGACTTAAATTAACAAGTATAGACATAGCCTATGTGACTCCCCACAATGCATCATACTTACCAATACATAAAAATACTATGCATACCTTGTCAGGAAATATTCGGTTCAGTTTCAGGACATGTCTTGGAACTTTATTTGATCGCCCTATCGTGTATATTTTAAGAATAGAAGCCACAAACAATCTATGGGTCAGATCTAGCCCTGACATATATGGGTACAAGTCTCGATTGACATTAATGGGTTGGCACTTGGTTAGGCCAGTGATGGATTTATGATAGGTCATAACCATCCTGTGGCAGATAGTGGGAAAAGGTGTGAATTCTAAAATTCAAGACAGAACTTGCTATCCCCAAGCAGGCATCTACATGAACACATCCCTAGAGCATGAGGGTGTGAAAACACAATTTTACCTGTGGACATCAACCTTGCTTGGGTGAAACAGTTCAGCTCCTTTTAACGAGCAGAAGACCCAAGACAGATCAACACTCAACCACTGTTAGCAGAAGTCAGTACAATCAGATGTAGCCCCTTCTTCTGTTCTTTTGGAAGCTATGTTCAGTAGAGTTCAGGAAATATAAGGAAGAAATACTGGTCTTTTCCTTCAGGGAAGACTGATTACAGTTGTATAAGAGACCTATTCCCAAGAATCATTTTCTATCTTCTATGAACATGCTTGTTGGAGAAAATGTAGAGTGACTCTGAGGTGAGCAAACTAATGGCAGATAAAGTGAGATACTCTTGGAAAAGAGAGAGAAAATGCTTGGGTATCAGATGCTCTATAGTAGAGAAACACCTTAATATAAAGCTTGTACATTTTACAGAACACAGTATTAGATATATGATCTCTATGTAAAATAATAATTGCATTTAGGAAAATTCCTTAAAAATTGTATAAACAATTGTAATGACTCACCAGGAGTAGCATCTCAGCTGTTCATTCAGCTCAGTGGTTGGACTTTTCTCTTTCTTTTAACTTTAACCATGACTAGGTCTTCATTTGTATTGTAACAAGCACACAGCTGTGTTTATGAAGCTAAATGAAAGATTACACCTTGTGAGGACAGTAATAACTAACAAGATTAACAAGAGCAATCTTTCAGGTTCAGTCCTGTCCCTCCAAAATACAGGTGTACTTCACTGTATATCTTTTATCAACCTAAAGCTGCATTGCTTCGCTTATAGACACAAACACATGAGGTGTGTCTCTCCCATAAGAGACTGGTCACATGATTCAGCACATAAACTAGTCTTTTCCCTGATTTGAGATGCAGAGGACTAGGTAGTCCCTAGGGCTATATCTACACTGGCAAATTAGTTCAAATTAAGGAGGCTTAATTCAAACTAACTAAAGCCATGGCTACACGAGGCTTTCATTAGTTCGAATTAAAGGCTTCCTTAATTCAAACTAATAAATTTGAATATGCTATTTGAACTAAGGGTTAATTTGAACTAATTAGTTCAAATTAACCAATGTGGCCATGTTAGTTCAAACTAATTGCTTAATTTGAACTAACCGGCCCATTGAACTCAAGGCAATTCTCTAATTTGAACTAAATTTTTCTAGTTTGAATTAAGTTAATTCAAACTAACTAAAATGAGTTCGAATTAGTTAGTTTGAATTAACTAATTCAAACTAACTTTAGTAAGTGTAGACATAGCCTTCTTTCCCACTTTACCAGCTCTTTCCTATAAGTCAATCTGCCAAAGGAACCAGTCTGCTTCCTGTAGCTCATCCAGCCTTTATAGGAAATGCCTGAGCCCTTCACAAAGAGATTTGATAATCCCCTCTCCCAGGCCCAAATGCCTGCACTTAAATGGGCTCTGCCTCAAAACAAGGCTGGCTGGCTTCAAATCTCCCCAGGCTCTTAAAAGGCTGTTACCAGCTGATCCTTTTTTTTTGTTTTTGTGGTGATGAATGCTCATATATTGGGATTCAAGATCAAGTCTCACTGTCAAGAAGAAACAAGTATTTTCTTGGTAATTTTAGATGAAACAGTTCATATTGTCATCCTGGTGCACAGAGTACACAGCACATAACTTTCGCTGGTGCTTAAAAGCATTTTCGTTGTACAGTAAATTCCCTGATTACCAGCCCTGAAATTTCAGCACATTACAAAGAAGTCTGGAGTCATATAGGCACCAATGGCTCAACACAAGTGGTTTCCAGATGCTCTTTTTGCCAGTCAGATCATTTTGGTCTGCAACACTCCTCTTGTAAGTGACAGTGACCCACAGCATCACAATAGTCCTTGAGCTGCTCATTCTGCAAAATGAATGCTAATAGCTCATAAAACTAAATGTAAGACTCTAAAGTGAATGAAAACAGCCTTTTGTGTTTCCTCTTCTGCTTCCCATTGGGTGGAACTGTTTGATTCACAGTCTCAGGGATTTTGTTATGCCTGAAAACAAACAGAGTCCTGTGGGACTTTTAAAGACTAACAGATTTATTTATCGCATGAGCTTTCCTGGGAGAAAATCCCACTTCATCAGACTAACATGGCTACCTCTTTCGAACTTGTTATGCCTGAGTTTCTCTGGATGTTCTCTAGTGTAATGCAGAACATAATCTGGACCCCAGGGAAGCCTGGTTCTCTCAGAAAGAAAGAATCTTTTCGTGTAACAAATATTTGGAAGCAAGGAGGAGTCCACACCATCAGGACATGCTCCTCTCTCCCCCCCTTCTCTCCCTTTGTCTCATTCTCTTCCAGATGGTGGTGGTAGGATCACTGAGCATCCTAGAGACTGAAGATCCTCAGCATTTTATCTCCTCCGTTTCCCCATATGCTGGTTCAGGCCAGGGGAGGGTTCGTTGGTGCAGCTACTGAAGGGACAGGCTGCGGGCAGGGGGAAGTGTGTGGTTCAGGACTGCAGCAGGCAGGGCTCTGTGGCTGCTGGGGAGGGCCTTGGGATGCTTTTAGAAGCATTCCTAGGAGTGTCCAAATTATAGTCCATGGAACAGGTCAGGATCAGAAAGTTGCAATGATGGATTAAAGCCACATTAGCATCCCCACTCACATAAGCTATAAAAGAGGTACCATACAGAATCTGATCTAGGGTGACCAGATGTATCCATTTTATAGGAATAGTCCAGATATTCAGAGATTTTTCTTATATAGGTGCAGGGCTGGATCAAAGCCCTGGTGGGCCCAGGCCTGCCCACTCTTGTGGCAACCCCCCACTGCAGTGGTGCCCAGCCTGGGGTGCATCTCAGCCAATGCTAGATGGTGGGGTCCAGGGCTTGTGGCCCAGCTGGTGCTGGGGGGAGGGGACCTGCAGTGTGACTGGTGCCGGAAGAGGGCTAATGGTACTGCAGGGGTTTGGGGTATGGGGCCCACACCTGTGGTGCTGCAGGGGACGGGGTAGGCACAGGGTGCATGGGGGCCCACAAGTCAGAGATATATCCGATATCTGCACTCATTGGATGGTTGAAGGCCTGGGAAACCTCTGCCTTTGTACTTCTAATGGCAGAGGAAGTGCACTGGTGTTTGATATAATTTCTGTGACTGACATACCATGTTACACACTATTACTTATGGAAACATTGTCCTGGTTTTTCCTCACACTTTGGAAAAACGTGTATTTCCCAGCCATAATGTCACAGCTATGAATTAAAGCCCTCCAATGACATCATAGCCAGGAGGCCTGATTCTTTTAGTGAATTGATAGTGAAAATGTCACACTCAGTTTTCACTTATACAGAAGATAGATCCATGTTGAGCAGAGGAAAAATGCATGAACTTAAAATACAGGCTTATGTGATCATCTGAACCTGTTTTTCAATAACAATATGAAGGCTGTGTTGGGATTTAAAAACTATCATAACACAGCTTGGAAACACCCTCTTCTCTGCAATCTGAAGTCTCAGGGACTGTAGGCTGCAAAACTGTAAAAAGCCAGGAAACCATAAAATAAGCACAGCTGTAATCCATAAAGTCCCCCTTCAGTTCTGAGACAACAGTTTAACTTTGAATGTCTCTGCTTTTCTTTTCTACTAAATGTTAATGTGAAAGATAACTTGTGGGGAGGTGGGAGGGTTGGGGGAAATGGGAAGACCAGAGCAATAAAAATAAATAAATCCACTTATTGCTCCCTCTTGTTTTAATCGACATTATTTTGTCCTCCACAGTTCAAAAAATTGCCGTGCACATGGATGTCATTGGATTGTGCAAATTGAATAGATTAGATACAGGAGAAACTTTGACATATTATATAATCTTGGAATATAAATGATTAAAAAGCAGGAGAAAAACTGAATTTATGTAAATAAAAAACCTAACTTGTCCTAACAAAAAGTCCTTGTTGTCTGAAATACAATCCCTTAGGCTTCACTGCCTCCTCAGAGAAAAAAGATTATCTGGAAAATAGACTAAAATATATAAATTCATTTAGTAGAAGGACTGCTCAAGTATTTTGGGATATCTCCATTTTACAATCATCTATATGTCCCCGGAATGAGGTGCAACACAGCTGGTTTCCGTATTGTTTATTGATCTAGGAGTTTTTCTACCTGGAAAACTCCACTGGGATTATCATTTTAAAAGACATCATTTTTCTTTCTTTTACAAAAGACCTTGGAGAGCCCCTGGTTATTTCATGATCTTGGACAAATACACTGTATCCCTTCTCTTCAAAAGAGGAGAAAGGTCCTGTCCAGAAAAATCAAAACATACACAAAACATTTTGGATCTCAAATCAAGATCTGGCCAATAACATCCTAAATCAAGGAGACAGCTTAGGGAAATAATCAAGGCTCACTGGCAGTCAAAGGTTAAGGGGACTGAAAGAATCAGAAACACACATATACAAACATGCATTCCTTCTCATTTTTCCAAGTGTCCTTCTTTCAAAATAAACACAGTCTCTAACCTCCTTTGCTTTTCATCTGTGTCTGTGCTTCAAAGCTTCAGCGGCTGTGTGTACACTGAAAGAAAGAGAGCAAAGTGATTGTGCCAGCTCTGATAAACATCTCCTTCATATTAAATATTGGCTGGATTTTTTTTTTTTAACATAAAAGAAGACCTCCTCGTGGCTTTGAAAGGTGAGCATAGGATCAAAGCAGCCTGTGCTGAGGTTGCCCGATGGGAATGTCATCAGTGCAGAAGGAAAAACCATTATTCTTTTAAAAACAAATATATGCATAAATAAAAACAGGCCCTAGCAGCTTCTAAAGGCTTAGGGTCTGAGCTTTATGGAACAGCAGGAACTAATTAAACATCTCTGCTCTATTTTGTCCTTCAGAACATTATACTTGCTCTCTGCTGTATCTGTGCAATAGGCTACCTGAGCACTCACGTAGCTGACTTATGCTTGAACACTTAGCTCTGTCAACAGACAGCTTTGCCCAGCTGTTCCTTCACTCCTCACTGCATCATCCACCCTTCAGTACCGGGGAATTAGGAAGTTGTTGTTTTTCATCCAGTAGTTTTCAGAGAACCCAGCTGAGATCAGGGTCCCATTGTGCTAGTTACTGTACAAATAGTAAAAGAAAGTCCTGGTCCTCCAAGCTGGCAATATAAATAGGAAACACGGGTAAAGAGTCAGAGAAAGAAAGTATCATTTTCCTCATTAGTGACTGAAGTACAGAGAGATTGAGTGACTTGCCAAAGGGCACGCATGAAATCTGTGGCAGCAGTAGGAATTGAAACCTGACCTCTGGGGTCTCAGATGAATCCCTTACCCACAAATCTGTCCCTCTTGCTGTATGCTTTGCTGACGAGAGGTGAGTAGAGGTTAACTAAAATGTAGCTTAATACACACAGGATTTTGTTTTTGAGCAAATACTACAAACAAACAAAACCCCAACCACACACAATTTATAAATTTAGCCAGTAAAAAGGGATACAGCTTCATTTATTTCACTGGAACTCTTCCTGCTTATACCAGGGCTGAATTCAGCCCACCAGGTTTTTGATGACACACTTGGTTAATAGCATTGTGTGTATATATATATATATACACAATCTACTCTCCAGTTGTGTACTATTACTCTGCTTTTCAGTTGCTTAAACTTTTTAATCTCCCTGCTGAGTTTCTAACCTCTTAACATTCTGGTTTGAGTTCGCATTTTTTAAGGTCATGCACACTCATCAGCATTTTGAGTAAGATGTGTTGGAATAGGTACTTAGAAAGCGACTGATTCTGTTAGTTTTATTTATGCCGAGTGCTATTTTCTCCTTTGGTTTCAATGGGATGCCTTGTAGAGGAAGATGATTTTTGGGTGTGAGATGGGTGGAAGAATCAAGCCTTGTGAGATATGAAGCAGAAAACGAATCTCATTCTTCAGCCAAAATGAACTGGAATTTCCATGGCAAAGGAGAGCACATTGCAATCTCACTGCTGCATTGAGCATGAAGAGAACTGGTCGTTCTCGGGAGTGTTGATGATTTTGATCTGTGATGTTTTACTTTACTGTGAGATGTGTTGTCTCTGTGTAGCTAATGTGAAGCATGATTCTTGTTAAAGATCGGGGTGTGATCCTCATCTCCATTCTAGTCCCTATAGGCAATATAAGAAAGGTGGCAGAGGAATAAAGCCCAGTAGCGGTAGGATTCCCCCAGCACAGGCACTACAGAAGACAACCAAGAGGCTGCCCTCTGAGCCATGATGTAAAAGGTATATAGCTTGGGGTATGTGTATGCAGCACTGTGGATCCTGGCAGCTCAGGGAGACTGCCATACCTTGGATAGGCCCCCCGGGCTGTCTAAATTATGCCAGAGGCCCCAGAGCAGCCCAGGATTAGAAGGATGCAAAGGTATCTTAAAGCCAGCATTGTGTTTCCTCTCCCTAGGCTGTGAGTTCTGTGCTGAACCTTTAAGAGGAGCAGCCCAGAATCTCATCCCTGCTTTACTCTAGCCTTTCGGTCAAAAAATAGCAGAATGCTTTCAAATTTGGCACAGCCAATGTTGCCACCGCACAGAATATTTTCACCAGCTATGGGAGAAATTAAAAACCTAGGTTTGTGAGAGTTTGGGTCCAGAATTTTTAAGTGCACTGATACTAAGAATCCTCCAGACATTTTTTTTTGGGGGGGGGCTTGCTCTGCTTAACTTTTTCCTTTATCTACAAATTTCAGAATGGTTTGATTCATACGGAGCAAACTCAGCAAGCCTCACACGGACAAATTTTGTATATCAAGAGTTTGCATCTTATTTACACAAAGGTCCCTTTGCATCACTCCCACTTTAAGGTCACTTTGCATGGACAGAATGGTATAATGGAGACTTGGTGTAAATGAGAAGCATTTGCATACAAACATTTTTGAAACTTTATATTCAGAAAATTGCACTATTTGCCATCTTGCGTAGGGGGTTGCTCTATAGGCAGGATCAACTCAACAAGTCCATACATTCCACCCCCCACCCGTAAATATACACAGTAAACATAGACATAATAAAATATAAATGGTCACATTTAAACACAAATTAATGTAATGTTATCATATATACACATAAAGAAACTGCTATTCTATGTATGCATTTATAGACATTTTTTATATCCACGTACATTATATATATAAAACCTTTATATCTATATCTCTATATCTATATCTTCACAAACTCCCTGGTTGTGTTTGTGACCTTGAGGTATTTTTAAGGTTTAAGGGGGGAAAGTGTGGTTGTAAGTGGTAGAAATAAGTGAACTGATAGTGAGTGGTCACATTACATGATAGTAGGGAAATATGTGGCTGGGAATGTGCACTTTCAGATTTATCCAACTCTTACCTTACTCTAAATGACACCTTTTTGCTCCCTGACATGTAAATGGCATCAGCTCAGTCTCCATTACTCATTGGTAATGCAAGTGTTAGCAAGTGCTTGGATTAGCACAGATGTAATATTTGCACCACCTTACACATTTCCTCATAATCTGGCCATGAGACTGTTTAGAGAGCAGACAAATAAGATGGAACACCAACAGGTATATATAACAATGAATGATACAGAGACGGTGAGTTGTATGATCCCATTTACCCTTTTCCATAACACAGGAGCAAGGGACAGCCAGTAAACTGAAAAGCAACCAAGTAATATTTTTATACAACACCCAGTTAGCTCTGGGAACCAATTGCCACAAAGCATCATTGCATCCAAGATCTGAGACGTTTCAAAAAAGGATCAGGCAGTTGTACAGATAATGAAAACATCCACATGCTGAATTCGGTCTGTTCTTTTGAAGGGAGTTGAATCCTTGCACTTTAGGGCATGAACCCAGCAGGGTTAGAAGGTCCCTTCCTTTATTCTGTAAACTCCTGTTGGGGACAAGACACTGGACTCATTTGATCCATGACAAATATTATGTGCCTAGACTGAAATCTTTGTGACAATCCAGTATGAAAGGTCAGAGAATATGGCCAAATCCAGATTCACTCTGCATGTGCTGAGACTCTGCGACCAGCGGGAGGGCAGGTTCTGCTGTGCCAACAGCATGGTCGGTAGCGGGATAAAGATGGATCATGGCCATGGACATGGGGAATTAGAAGTTCCCAGCAAGTCAGTTCCCAAGCAGCACTAAATCAGAGTGATTTTCAATACCTCCATCTGAGAAAATATCTAGGGCTCCTAGTGCCCCACTGTGACCACTACACTTATTTTACACTCGGTGTAACTGTGTTGACATCAATACTTCTGTGCAGTAATTCCCAGTTTACGACATTGCGAGATCATAATTGGACACATGGTTCTGTGAATTCAAAGGAGTTCTTGTTTAATGCAAGTCCTTCCTTTTACCTCTCTGTATGTCTACACTGGCAAGTTAGTTCAAATTAAAGAAGCTTAATTCGAACTAAGTTAAGCCATGGCTACACTAGGCTTTCATTAGTTCAAATTAAGGGCTTCCTTAATTCAAACTAATGAATTCAAATAGGCTATTCCAACTAAGGGTTAATTCCAACCTGTTAGTTCGAATTAACCAATGTGGCCATGTTAGTTCAAACTAATTGCTTAGTTCGAACTAACCGGCCCATTGAACTCAATGCAATTTGCTAATTTGAACTAAGCAAGTGCCATGAATGGCACTTGCTTAGTTCGAACTAAATTTTTCTAATTAAGTTAATTCGAACTAACTAAAATTAGTTCAGATTAGTTATTTCAAATTAACTAATTCGAACTAACTTTAGTAAGTGTAGACATGGCTTCTGTTTATCCTATTTAAAGAGGAGGGCTGAGCAAGCCAGGAGAGATTCTCCTTTGGAGTTTACAGCTGTTTGATTCCTGGCCACAATGAGACTCCAAAACCTCCTACAATGTGGAAAGTAGATGTTACAGTTGTTTCCAGTCGAGTTTCTAAAGGGTGGGGCAGGAAAGTTACGTGGGCAACTGTGTGGGCTTATTGTTATTTTTGCTATTGTAATTGATATTTTGACAGAGAGGTTTTGTCAGTTCATTGTGTGGCAGGCTGTCAGCTCACCTAACGGCACAGGATGTCTGACTCCAACCAAGACAATGAGCCTAAAAATGTAGGGCCAAATCTTGATCCCACTGAAGTCAGTAGAAGTTTTACTGGGAATTGTCAACTTCAGAGTGGGTGCTTCACTATCTATTTATTTCAATGGGGTTGGATTTTGGTCCTTACTGCAGGGACTTAGACAAAAGATGAAGAGGTTTTTTTTTTTTAAATGAACTTGCCAACCCATTTTGCCAACTTGTCATTTGGAGGAAGTCTGAGCTGTAGAATAAGAAGTGAGGCTGTAGGGAGACCCTCTCATTGGGATTCTGTGTTCTCACTTTGCCATACAACTCATTCACATTTCAAACAGTTGGCAGGTTTAAATCATTTAAAATTTGGTTCTACATGGATTAAGGAAAAATGACATCATGGAGTTCCATGATTACTGGTATTCCATGATTTCACATTGAATGTAATTGGCAAAACATTCCTATTTCTCTAATTGCCACCCCTTGGACTCTACGCGTCAAGCTCAGTTCTTTCTCCTCAAACGTGAGCACAAGCAATAAAGATTTTGCAGCCTGAACTAGTCCTTCTGTTTCACTTCATTGTTTTCACACTTGTATGACCTCAGTGACATCTGTACAATCCCACTGATTCCTGCAACAAGAATAGTCTCTGTGTTAGAACCAGCTTGACAAAGAATTCCAAGACACCAGGATAGTGGGAGAGATATCTTGCCACAGTGTTTTCTTAACTAGAAATGAAAGGATTAGATACAAGCTGCTGGTTGTACAGATTGTCAGTGTCAAGAGATGTTTCCTCCTTACCACAAGTTAAACAGAGGCTGCTTTATGAGCATGTGGCACTAGAGCAGGTTGAAAATTTTTCAGCTCATTTTTTTTTCTTTGAAAATGCCAATCTATCAAAACCAAAATCATTTTTGACATAATATCTGGTTTGAGGAATTTGCCAACTTGAAAAAATGTTGAGGAAAAGGTTTGAAGTTGTCAAAACATTTTGTTTCAAAATTTTGAAGCAGAAAAACTCTGTTTTCAGGTTCCAGATGACTTTTAGCTTAAAAATTTAAGCTAATTAGACTGAAAAAAGGTTACAAAAAAGAATTAAAGTCAATGGTAATGTAACATTTCAAACATTTAAACTGACCTGAAAAAAGGGTCAGAATTTGGGTTGGCAAATATCTATGGGATTTCAGCTTTTCATTGTGATTCAAGCAAGGAAAAAATTTCAAAAATATTCTTGGGATAGAAAATTGTATCCTACAGAGATCTGCATGGCCCTCTGCCTCAGCAAGGAACCCAACACTGTCTCACTGCTTTCATTAGCCAAGGAGACAGGGTTCTAAAGAGCAGGGAGTGTGTCCCAGGGGGTGCAGCACTCACAGCTTGTCAGATGCCTCTTCCTGGTCACTCTGGTGATTAGCTCTTGAAGTTGACACCCCCTTTTGTGGTTTGCATGCTGTCATGATATCTCTCTCTCACGTCTGTTGTTCCACTCTCATCTAGGAACCACAGTGGACTCTTCATGACTCAGCTGTCTGGCTAGATCACTGTGTGTTTCCCCCCTTCATTTCTCTGTCACTCCCACAGTGACCCAGTCTTCTCATTCACTTCCCAGCTAGTCTCTAAATGTCCTCCAGTGACTGGGAGGGGACCCCAGACCTGCCCTGTACTTTGGGTTCCAGTCCAGGGACCCTATCTTGTTCATACCCAGATCTTTCTAAGGACTCCTTCCAATTTCATAGCTCTACTGCCCGAGTCCCTCACACCACTCTGGGTTTGCCAGCCCAAATCCCTCCTTTCAGGGAGCAACTGCCCTTTCCTAGCACTTCTGTGGCCAGCTTCCTGGCTTATATAGGCCCCTCAGCTGAGTCTGCTTCCAGTGCCCACCCACCTCCCCAGCTGCTCCTCAGATGCAGCCTGTGGAGTTAATTGGCCTGCCCAGGCATCTTATCCTCTTCCTGTCCGAGATAGGATGGACATGCTATCCCATGGTGGCATAACATTCTCCAACAAATCCAGAATCTTGGTGATCAGCATTGGCCAAAATTTGCCAAGGAGAGAGACAGCCTCTGCAAACTTACATCAACTCACAGATGCTGCAGTTAGTATATCACTTGAGCACACTTGGCTTCTTGTGCCAGCAGCATGCGTAGTCACCAGGGGTATGTCTACACTGGAGGCTCCATTAAGTCGACGTAACAATGTTGACTTAAAGTCGACCTTGTTACGTTGACTTAGAGAGTCCATATTGAAAACTCCTGTCGACTGCCTGCGTTCACACTGGCAGGTGCTAGGTCGATGGAGAAGTGGTGCATTGTGGGTAGCTGTCCAACACTGCACTGGGCCTGGAGGCCAATTAGGTCGACTTAAGGGCTTTCCCTGTCTACACTGGCTTAAGTCAACTTAATAAGGTCGACTTAAGCATTAGGTTGACTGTAAGAGGTGGTTTTATTAAGTCGACTTAAAGAAGCGCTTAAGTCAACCTAATAAAAGCCCAACGTGGATGCAGGAGTCTGTAGGTCAACTTAACCTTCCTTAAGTTGACCTAAGGCTCCAGTGTAGACGTACCCCAGGAGTGCTTGTATCAATCCAGAGTGCAGTATAGCATGAGTGGGTATCCCATGTCACACATCCAGCACTCTATGTTTTGGCAATACATGATGGGGCCAAAATGAGTCATGATGGGAGGGATTGGGAGCATGGGAGCTTCCCAGTTTGCAACTGGCTCCATTCCATAACGTTATTGCTATCCCATCATTTTACACTTCTTTTTTCAAAATCCCAGAAACTCATTCGATCCTCCTCACTGTCTGCATCTCTGAGAAAAACGTGGAGCCTGCACACCTTTGCACCACTGTTATGAGTGTTGCAAGCACAGAGTACACAATCCAGGAGCATTTGTAGTGTTGCAAGAAGAACCAAATCAATGGGGAACATGACAAGTCTTTGGAAGCAGGGTTGCCAACCATCAGTAAATTTACTGACAGTAAAAATAGTGCAATTTTAACACTGCCAGCAAATCGGTAAATAAATTAAAATGTCAGTAAAATGGGTAGAAATAAAATGTATTATATTTTGACATTGTCATAATTTAAAATCACTTCTTATATCATAAAACTTTACTTTATCATTTCTATTATTTCACATACACAGAGAACCAAATTGATCAATTAAATGCCACTTTAAAACAATTGCATAATTCCAAATTCTTGTGTACAGACTACACGTGAGTACACACTTTTGTGACATTATTATATTTTTTATAATATTTTTAGTGGCCAGTAAACAATTTACCATGTCAGTTAAAAAAAAAATCAATTTCTTATTTTCATGTCAATAAAAACTAAAATGCAAGGTTGACAAAATTGGAAGACAGATGGCCTTCGGATACGGTGAGTACCAATTCCAGGTTGCTGGTGGCATTCATGGAGCAGCTGCAAACAGCTGCTGGGCCCAGAAAACAAGCTCTGACTGGGTGGGATCACAGTGTAATGAAGGTTTAAGATGCTGAGCGGTGGCTGCAAAATTTTCAGATACACAAGGCCACATTCCAAGCTAGCCTTGGAGATGCCAAAATGAGATCTGTGCTGACAGTGAAGATGTAAGTGGTGACTGCACTGTGGAAGCTTACCGCACCAGATTGCTACTGGTAAGTAAGAATCAATGCGGAGTCAGGAAATCCAGTCTGGTGGGCCATTGTGGTGCAAGTGTGCTGGCTATAAGTTTCTTCCTGCTCTCCTGATTTGGGACTCTCAGTTATGTGCAGGACTCAGTGGATGGATCGTCAGCAATGGGGTTTCTGAAGTGTGGTGGAGCGATAGATAAGACACATATCCTGTTTTGGCATGTCACTGAATACATCAACAAACTTTTCTATAATTATGCAAGCACTGGAGTATCTCTGGAGAAACTTTGCTGACATCAACACTGGCTGGTCAAGGAGGGGGGTATGATGGTCCCATCTTTAAGAACATGGGACTGTTCAGAAAGCTACAAGCAAGGATGTTTTTTCTTGAATGGTGGATTAACATTGGCTACCTCAACAACGGCAAGGAACAATTCAGCTACCAGCTCAGCCGGTGCAGAAGAAGGCAGTTGAATATGCCTTTGGTCATTTGAAGCATTGCTGGCATTGTTTACTCACAAGTTTGGACTTCAGTGAGCAATATATTCAATGGCTATAGCTGTGTCCTGTATAACATATGTAAAGCCAAAGGGGAAAAGTTTCCGCCGAGGTGGAGGTGGAGTAGCTGTATGCTGAATTTGAACAGCCAGATTCAAGGGCTACTAGAAGAGCCCAACACAGAGTTATCTGGCTCAGAGAGGCTTTGAAAGACCATTTTAACAGTGAGTTACAGTAGTGTGATGTTGTAGCCCTATCTAGCCCTGCTCATTGTGGCTTGATAGGAATTGTGTGGTGATTGATGAAGCTGTAGGAATAAAACATTGTCAATGCTCTGGTTATTTTTGCTTGTGACTGAGTTGTGTGGCACTGTGCTGTAACAGGTAATTGCTAGCTTTAAGAACTGCTGAGCAATCAGCCAATGGGAATTAACAATGATGAATCATGTTCCAAATAACAGAATTCTAATCTGTAACAAAATCAGTAAATAAATGAACAAAAACATTTACAACTTAAGAGTACAGACCTTATGAAGGGAAAAGAACATTCCTGTCCATTTCCAGTAGACATACACCAGCCATGGCTTGTCTGTCTATATAAAGCTGTGATGGTCTTTAATGCCCGCTGAGGTGGCTTCAGCGACCCCTCCTGGCACATGGAAAGGTGGTAGTGCAGTGTAGGGAGGTCCTGAGATGGAGTTCTCAGTGGGCTGCAGAGGGAGGCAAGCCTACAATATGGAATGTGCAGGTCCACAAGTGTCTGTAGCATCTGTGTTTGCTGCCAGAGAAGCCCCGTTGTGTCTTGGTGCATCTTCCTCTCTGTTCCTTGCTCGGATTCTTGGGCCTCTTTCTTCTCTACTCTTTTCTTCTCTAGGCTGTACACAATATTCATCCCCAGGCCCTGTACTCACAGTCTGATGTAACCCTGGCTTGAAGGATCTCTTGGATCATGTCTTCCCAAGTTACCTTCTTTCTCCTCCTTATCTGGCTCACGCATTTTGAGGGTGTGCAGGGGGAGACACTGAAGGCCAGAGTTGCAGCAGCTGAAGAACAGAGGTGCCACTGTCAGCAGTCACTACAGAAAATGAAAGTTAAGATACTGAGCTTACTTCCCTAAAGTTTTAAGCAGTATATTCTCACTTCTCCGCAGATGTGTGTGCGCATGGTGCCAATCACAGTACCAGCCCTGGAGAGTATTGTTGGCTGGGGATTGGGAAAATGAGGGAATTGCTTGGTTGTATGATTCTAATAATATAGAATCATAGAAAGTGGAAGGGACCCTGAAAGGTCATTGAGCACAGTCCCCTGCATTCATGGCAGGACCAAGTACCCTCTTAAACCATCCCTGACAGGTGTTTGTCTAACCTGCTCTTTAAAACTTCCAATGTAGGAGATTCCACCATCTTCCTAGGCAACTTATTCCAGTGGTTAATCACCCTGACAGTTAGGAATTTTTTCCTAATGTCCAACCTGAAGCTCCCTTGCGCTAATTTATGCCCATTGCTTCTTGTCTTATCATCGGTGGTTAAAGAGAATAATTTTTTATGGTCCCCCTCATAAACACCTTTTAGGTACTTGAAAATTGTTGTCATGTCCCCACTCAGCCTCCTCTTTTCCAGACTAAACGAATCCAGCCCTTTCAATCTTCCCTCATAAATCAAGTGTTCCAGACCTTTATTCATTCTTATTGCTTTTCTCTGGACTTTCTCCAATTTGTCCACATCTTTCCTGAAATGAGGTACCCAGTTGATTAGGCCCAGTTGAGGCCTAAGCAGTGTGGAGTAGAGCTGAAGAATTACTTCTTGTGTCTTACTTACAATACTCTTGTTAATACATCCCAGAATGATGTTTGCTTTTTTTGCAACAGTGTTACACTGTTGACTCATATTTAACTTGTGGTCCACTGTGACACCCAGATCCCTTTCTGCAGTACTCCTTCCTAGGCTGTCATTGCCCATTTTGTATGTGTGCAATGTGTGCTCTTTCCTAAGTGGAGTACTTCACAATTGTCTTTACTGAATTTCATTCTATTTACCTCAGGCCCATTTCACCAGTTTGTCTAAATCATTTTGAATTGTGATCCTATCCTTCAAAGCTCTTGCAACCCCTCCTTGGTATCATCCACAAACTTTATAAGTGTATGCTCAATGCCACCATCTAAATCATTGATGAAAAATACTGAACAGAACCAGGTGCAGAACCAATCCCTGTTGTACCCTGCTCGTTATCGCCTTCCAGCATGACCGTGAACCATTGATAACTAATCTGTGAGAGCAGTTATCCAACCAGTTTTGCACCTATCTTATAGTAGCTCCATCTAGATTGTATTTCCCTAGTTTGTTAATGAGAAGATGATGCAAGACAATACCAAAACCTTACTAAAGTCTACATATACCACATCTACTGCTTCCCCTCTATCCACAAGGCTTGTTACCCTGTCACAGAAAGCTATCAGGTTGGTTTGATATGATTTATTCTTGACAAATCCATGCTATCACTTAACACTTTCTTCTCTTCTAAGATGTTTGATAATTGATTCCTTAATTATTTGCTCCATTATTTTTCCTGGTTCATAGGTTAAGCTGACTGGTCTATAATTCACTGGGTTGTCTTTATTTCCCTTTTTATAGATGGGCATTATATTCGCTCTTTTCCAGTCCTCTGGGATCTCTTCAGTCTTCCATGATTTTTCAAAGATTAATAGCCAATGACTCAGATATCTTCTGAGTCAGGTCCTTGAATATTCTAGGGGGCATATCATCAGGCCCTGGTGATTTGAAGACATCTAACATCATACCTCCTTACATTAAGTCTTCCTAACATGAGCATGACTACATTATACTGCAATCAGTGATGTCCTCTTTCCATAGCAGACCACTAACAACCAGCTCACACACAGGACACTGGAGATGATAGGCACTCAGATAGTACAGCGATGAACACAGTCAGTGAACCTAGAAAGATATTTCTCATTTTGCACTTTGTGCAGAAGACCTGTGCTTGTGAACAGCTCTGGCTTTCTTGCTCTGTGAGCTGATGAAGATCAATAGTGGTGCTGCTTGGAGTCTACTCTTCTGGTAGCGCCCAACCATGTTGTTCTGCCTGTGATGAACCAATCTGCAGAGAGCCATTGGTAGCCACAGTAATGCTACCCTTCCCCCACTGAGCCATCAGCAATGTGGTTTGAACACTGGTTCTCTGAACATAAAAGCACATGCCTCTCTCAACCGAGCTAAGAAACTGAGTCAGACTCAGCAACCTCTGTGTCCCAGTCTGCAGTTCAGGGGATAGTGAGCCACACTGAGTGGCTATGGGGGAGCTTTAAACTGCAGTCCATCCAGCTGTGCCACTGCAAGGTCAGAGTGGAAATGGCAGGGGGAAAAAGATTTAAAAGGATCCATTTCATCTGCTTCCTCAATAGGAACCATTCACCTTTTCCATTACAAATTCCAATAAAAAAAATTCATGCTGAAGCAATATCATTCCCATCCAGCTTCCGATTGTCCCATCATGTCCCATTGTAGCCTTCAAGCACTGGAGCATAACAGGCAAAGATTTGTGGCAGGAAGAAACAAAAGCCAAGAGGGCTTGCATTGCTCTCCAATATCTTTAGAGAAAGAAGACGGATACATTTCTCTAGCGGGTCGAAAGGTAACAACTGTAACAAATTGCCATTCTGCTAGGGCTTTTCACACCACTTAGTAGAAATAAGATAGCCATGCTACAGGTGAATGCCTCAGGCTCCATGGGACAACACAGAAGTTTCACATGCAGCTAAGAACAATTAGTCATGGACAACCCTCAGAAGGTCTGGGTTGGGTCTAAAGAAGCTGCTGAATGTTTAGATGCCTATACCAACTAAATCAAATATTCTAAGGCTGCACAGCTGAGTGGGAAATCTCATGAATGCAGGCTTTTTTCACAACATTTCTGGCACTTAAGGCTGCTTTGTGGTGGGAAACTGCCTTTCCCTACTTCATGGGAACATCCAATTCTTCACCCATCTTGGAAAAACACACAGCCACACATTTGAAAAAAGTTTGGTCCTAAAATTGTGCTCAGATTCAGGGCCTCTTCTTTGACTGGAATTAGTTTGTCCATGGCTGTTCTTGGCCAAATCCTTCATTCCTTGCAGATCGCATGTTCACTCTGAAGTCATTGGCAGCTTGGGGGAGCCAGTAATGTAGAGTCAGTCTATAAATAAATGAAGAGGCTTTAGAAAGTAGAGTGAACTGAGAAAAATATCAGTAAGTAATTAATACATCACCCGCCAATTGTATACATTTCCAAACAGCAACTGAGTCAGCTCAGTGACTACTGTCCTTCAAGAAGTGGCTTTTTGGTGGACTGGCTTTTCTTGTCTAGGCTAATCTTAAGAATTTCTAATTAATCACCATTCCACCTTCCTAAATTATGAAGCTTCTTTCTCATCAGAACAGCGTCACAATCACCCGTATCAAGAATTTCCATCTCTCCATAAAAGAATTTTAGATTCAAGATACTGAGGCCAGAAACTAACTGACCTTCCAACTGCCTGGTTTGATTTCACCAAAAGAGTGAAAACGTTATGGGAAAAGGGGCAAGCTATTATTTCGTAGAAGAAACTACTGCTGATACCTGGGTGACCAAAGTGACCCTATAGGTCAACTGCAATCAGGTAAATACAATCAACTAATTGCAGGCGCAATCCACAAACCAACTTTATTTTTAATTTGGCATGCCCTGCAACATCTTGATCAAAATGGATTGCTGCCCAGGTCGTAGATTTTAAGGCTCGAGGGGACCACTTGTCTAGTGTGACCTCTGGCAAAACACAGGCCACAGAACTTCCCTGAAATAATTCTTGTTTGAGCTAGAGAATATCTTTAAAAACACAAACCAATCTTGATTTACAATTTGCCAGTGATGGAGAATCCACCACACACCTTATTAAATTGTTCCAATGGCTAATGGCACTTATTGTTAAAAAAATTCTGCCTTATTTCTGTCTGATGGATTGCATGCTAGGATCTGCAGTCACCAGGAACTGTTTTAGAAAGAAAAAGTGTCTGAAGTCTACACTATTTAATTCAAAAAACTAGAAATATGTACCCTGTGCTATTCTCAGTAGAAGAAAGTTTGAGCATCTGTTAGGGAGAGGGCTATGAAGAAGACTCTTTTCACTTAGGTGAAAGAAATTGTCTTTTGGTATGATGGAAGTACACCAAAATATTGTGTAAATGATATGTTTTGAGACAAAAGCTAGAGGCTATTTCAATGATAGGATAGGTTAAAAAAAGAAAGTGCCTGTACTTGGCCAGAGACCGGGAGCTGCTGGTGGCGGTAGGAGCCGGAGCCACGTTGCTATGAAAAAAAAAGGTGCCGGCACTCAGTAACCCTGAGTACCATCACAAAAACAAAAAAACCTTCTATGAAAGTATCTTGCTTGGCCTAGACAGTGGCTATACATTGTAACCATTTTTTAAATCACAGCTGTTATGTAGGAAAAAGGAGACTTAGGAAACTTGAAGCAAATCTTAGTGCCAACTCTGCTTGGGAGCCGTGCCACTGTTTACGATGAAGCGGTGTGCAATTTTCTCTGTCATGGAAGTACCTCCGTGAGGCCTACATTCTGCCCGCTTGGAATCAGGCACTAGAATCTTTGGTTTCACTTTAGAAGTGTTATACTAGCCAAAGGAGCAACTTCTGGTATTCATTCCTCTCCTTTTTGGAGCAGACCACGCACATCCTCACTGAGGCACTGCAAAAATTCAAGAGGCCCGTTTTACAAAATTTCACGAGAAAGTTTTGTCCCCTCCCTTCTTGCTGCTTAGTGTGATTTCACTTCCCTCACTATTCTCCAGCCTATCTAAACCCACACCCTCCAGAAAGGGGAAGTAGAATCTGGGGTGCGTCCCATGTGTACTGGAACCCTACTCTAGGGATAAATGGACACATGGCAGGAGACTGAACTAGCATCTGTGGAACAGCTTTGTAGCTGAGGGATAGAAGGCTTCTTTGCAACTCCTCCAGTATGTATGCCCAACTCCCACTAACTTTAGTGGAGCTGAATTTGCTAGCTTGGTTCAATTTTCTGCTTTATCCCAGATTCTGTGTAACCTTAGGCAAGTTACTTAGGAGCCTAAATACCTTTGAAGATCTGGGTCTAATTTCCAGGGACTTTAATGGAAGTCTGGAACCAAAACACCTTTGTGGATCTGGACCGTAGATGCTCTATGCCTCAGTTTCCCCATTTGTAAAATGGGAATGACAGCACTTTAGTATCCCCTGAGGTGCATTGTGAGGATAAACACACCACACACTGTGAGGCACTCAGATACTGGGAACACGGTTTATTTCCATTTAAATGTGTCCATGCCCCTTCCACTGTAGAAACAATGCACCTACCCATTAATATTTAGAACTGATGGATAACCAGGACCCTTTTGGCCTAGTCGTCAGAAGGACAGATATTTATTTTAAAGAGAAGATACTGGGCTAAATTCATTCTTGGCACAAGTGGTCATAACTCTATTGCTGTCAAGGGAGGCTGAATTTGGCCTATTGGTTCGGCATAAGCCTCTGTTCTGTACAATCACTACCTTGGAAAACTACCATCTAAGGAACACAGGAAACAAACAGAGCTAGGGGAGGGAGGTTTTACTTCTTTGGTCAAAGGCGTAAAAGTGGAATGAAAAGCACTCATTTGGAGACAATATCTTTGTGCCTTGTGTGTTGGTGAAATCATTCCACAGCCGTTCAACATCAGTAACTTAATCCAATATATGGCTCTCTACTTATTCACAAAGGGGACAACTAACTACACTAATTGTTATCATAGAATCATAGGGATGGAAGGGACCTCACGAGGTCATCTAGTCCAACCCCCTGCTAAAAAGCAGGACCACTCCCACTAAATCACCCCAGCCAGGGTTTTGTCTAACCGGGCCTTAAAAATCTCCAAAGGTGGAGATTCTACCACCTCCCTAGATAGCCCATTCCAATGCTTCACCACCCTCCTAGTGAGAAAGTTTTTCCTAATATCCAACCTTGACCTCCCCAGCTGTAATTTGAAACCATTGCTCCTTATTCTGTCCTCTGTTACCCTCGAGAACAGCCTAGCTCCCTCCTCTTTGGAACAACCCTTCAAGTAGTTGAAGGTTGCTATCAAATCTCCCCTCAGTCTTCTCTTCTGTAGACTAAATAAGCCTAGTTTCTTCAGTCTCTCCTCATAAGTCATATGCCCCAGCCCCTATTCATTTTTGTTGCCCTCCGCTGGACTCTTTCTAATTTGTCCACATCCTTTCTGTAGTGGGGAGCCCAAAACTGAACACAGTATACCAGATGCAGCCTGACCAGTGTCAAATAGAGGGGAATTATCACATCCCTCGATCTGCTGGCAATACTCCTACTGATGCAGCCTAATATGCCATTGGCCTTTTTGGCAACAAGGGCACACTGTTGGCTCATATTCATCTTCCCGTCCACCATAACCCCCAGGTCCTTTTCTACAGCACTGCTACTTAGCCGATCAGCCCCCTGCCTGTAGCAGTGCATGGGATTTTTCCGTCCTAAGTGCAGGACTTTGCACTTGTCTTTGTTGAACCTCATGAGGTTTCTTTTGGTCCAGTGTTCCAATTTGTCCAAGTCTCCCTGGATCCTGTCCCTGCCCTCCGGAGTATCTACCATTCCCCGCAACTTGGTGTCATCCGCGAACTTACTAAGCACGCAGTCTATTCCATCATCAAGATCATTAATGAAGATGTTGAACAGAACCGGCCCCAGGACCGACCCTTGGGGCACTCCACTCATTACCAGTTGCCAACCAGACATCGAGCCATTGATTCCTACCCGCTGAGCCCATTGATCTAACTGATCAGTGGCCAGTTCTCACTCTCAGGAATAGAACTTTGTGCCCCCAATACTTTTCTTTTGTAGCTTTTACTTTAGTCCTTGGAAAATTACTAAAAGTATTTTCTTGACTATAGTATAAATATATCTTGATTATGATGATCATGCTAGAATTTATGTTCCGTTTGAGACTTTTGAGGTATTTTTCTAAAGGAAATTTTACTTTGAATTTTATTGTTCATTCCACATAGAGTAAGAATATCCACAATGAATTGAGCTTTTGATTATGAGAATAAAATTCTCCTGTTGTCTACTATTTCCAAATTTCTCACTGACTGAAATTCCTAGGAAGATCTCTGTTCTGTGTTTTCTCAGGGTTATTTGGAGACAGTTTCTGCTGCCCTGAGGTGTGACTCTTTGACTTCCACTCTTATTTTCATGCTGCCTAATATTTAAAAAAACAAAACAGAAAACCCCGCAAGAACAACTTGTCGTCCATCACCCAAGACCTGGTGTTTGGAAGCATTTCCACTCTGGAGATAAGCCAGTGATTTCCTTTTCTGTGAGCCATAGATATATGAACTCCTAGTCTACAACACATTCTTCACACCACTCTTTCCCCTCTTCTTCCTCTCTTTTGAGCTTCTGCAAAATTGCCGTATAAGATGGCAATACACTGCATGTGGTTTGGAAACCGAAAGCCCAGCTTTGGCCCAGCACAAAAGAACATTTGCTCAGCACAAAAGAGCATTTTAGATCTGTTCCAGCTACATAAGGGACAAAAGGTTGAGAATTCCAGAGGAAGATCAGCAGGGTGTTATTCTTAACAAGGCTTTGCGAATGTTTTCTTTTACAGAGAAAAAGACCATTTTGCTTGTGCGTATCCATCCAACATCATCATTTAAGAGAAAGCAAAATCCTGGGAGGCAGATTGTCCCACTATATCCAAGTGCAAAGGGCACTGTTTAGATCTCCTTCCACCAAAGGAGGAAAGCTGAGCTCCCTTCATGGCACCATTCCCACCCACACCTCCTGGGACTCTGCAAGAGATCATTGCTGTAGAGATTAGGGAGGAGGAAGCCAGGGGATGGATGGACCACATTACCGACCATCAGTCCTACGGTAATTTCTAGGCAGAATTACTTTTGCCATCAAGATTCTCTGCACAATTTCCTTATCTGTACTCCTATGCCTCCATTATCATAATATCTGAGCAACTCAGCTTCTTAATGCATTTATCCTTCCCCACCCCAGTGAAGTAGAAGTGCTATTGTGCCCATTATACAGATAGGGGACTGAGGCACAAAGTCTTAGGGTTTGTTTACACAGCAATTAGACACCTGTACCTGGTCCATGCCAGCCAACTCAGGCTCAGGCTGCAGGGCTATTGCATTGCTGTGTTTCGGGGCTCGAGGTGGGACATGGAAAGGTCCCTGATCTCAGGCTCTAGCTCAAGTCTGGAAGTCTATACAACAATGAAATAGCCCACAATCCCAACCCCGCCATCCTTTTTCTTTGCTGTGCGGACATACCCTTAGTGGTACCCCAGCATCATTCAGTGAATCTGGGGCAGAACCAGGAATTGAACCCCAGGACTAGAACCTAACTCCTGGAGCAGGGAAGCCCTTTTAAAGGGGATGCCAGGAGTGGCTACAGCCAGGGGAAGATCAATAGCACAGCTTCATTGAGGCACTGTTGCCAGGTGCTCTGAATGGGATTTCTTTCATTTCTCACAAGGAGGCAAAATCCTGAAGCCCTTCCTGAGGGAAACCTCTCACTTGCTGCAGAAGAACTTTTTTCTGTGTAAAGAATTCTGGATTTGGCTCACAGTAAAATCAGTTCTGGGTCCAGCTGCGCCGCTCTCATACTCAACGAGAAGAGCCCTGCTGAGTTAGCATAGCCCGTTCCCAAAGGGAGACTGGCGAGAAGGAATTGTCTTTGACTGTGACGGATGGCTCTGTCTAAAACCGACATTGTAAGTGGCGAAAGGTTTACAGCAGATCTCCATTTTAGACTTGCAGGGATGGTTAGCGTTGCAATACCACACTGAGCACAGTAATAAAGATGCCTAGATAGACAGACTGTATCATTAGTACCTGGCAAGCAGAAACTACTGTTATACAATTAGATTCCTGCTTTTTATGCAGTTCCCCATTCAGTAGTGCAGGAATTGGGAACACACTACCTGCTCTGTGGTTTGTCTCATTAAACAGAGCTGCATTGGAAGAGAATAAACTAGCATGACCCTTGACATTTCTGTTGACTTTTCCAGTAGCGCTCTTGCAAGCTAAATTTGTGTAAATGCGAAAGAAGAGCAGCTCAGTGCTGCTAGGAGACAAAGGTATTGATATCAACAATGTATCTATGTGCAATCCAGTTCAATCCTGTGAGGAATTCACCGTTTAACACTGGGTGATGCTGGTGACAGAGTTTCAGGGCACAAAGGGTATGCGTGTGTGTGTGTGTGTGTCAATACCAAAATGACAATCTTCAATAAAGTATTAAACCAAAGTTCAGTAATAAATCTTCAAACTCTGAGCCTTCTGACTTTCTGATAACTTGGATAATATACATTTTTCAGGAGATATTTAACCTACTACAAATCCATCACACATTTATCACTTTGATACCTAGTACCCCTCCTACACACCTGTCAGGCCCCCTCCCCCATAGCATCTGAGCACCTCCTGCTCTAACTCTCACCCGTGCTAACACTACCTCTGTGAGGTAGGGCCATTCTACCTTCCCCTTTGTACAGATGGGGAACTGAGGCCTTGTACACATGATCACTTTATCGCGCATTAACAATCATTACCGCGCGATACCAACAACAGCGTACACACGTGCAACAGGGCTGTTAGCACGTTAACTGCCTTGTTGTAGCGCAATACAAAAACCACCTCGACTAGAGTGGTAGCAGTTAACGCGGAACAGCTGTTGCGCCTTTCGACTCGTGTGTACACTTACCGTGCAATGATTGGCCTCCGGAAGTGTCCCAGCATTCCAAAGTCGTCCTCTCTGGTCTTCCCCCCACCTGCTCTGTGGCCGTGACGAAACAGTCCCCGCCCTGATCAGATTCCCGGGATTTTTGAAATTCTTGTCTGTTTCACTTCCTGTTCTCTTCCTCATGGAGTGGAGTGCAGCTCCGATCATCAGTAGCAATGGTGGCCCGTCGTGGAAGATGCGCACCCCTTTGAAGCACGGCAGAGGTGCTGGACCTGATCAGCATCTGGGGAGAGTCCGCTGTGCAGGCGCAGCTATGCAGCAGCAGGCGAAATTATGATACATTTGGCATAATTTCTCGGGCCATGTCAGAGAGAGGTTATGATAGAGACACTGTGCAGTGCAGATCAAAGGCGAAGGAGCTAAGAATAACCTATCACCGAGCGAAGGAGGCAAACCGCTGTTCTGGATCAGCGCCTGCTACGTGCAGGTACTACAAGGAGATCGAAGCCATCCTCAGTGGGGACCCCACAACCACTGCAAAGAGTCCTGTGGACACATCGGCCCCCCTCATCCAGTGAATGCCAGACCCGAGCAGGATGAGGACGTGATCAATGAGGAGGAGGAGGAGATGGAGGATGACCTGGAGGAAAGTGCAACAGCATGTAGCCAGGAGCTCTTCTGCACCCCCGCTGAGATGTCCACCCAAGACATGAATTGCAGCGTGTCCTTTGAGGTGGCAGAGGGGGGTTCCGGTAAGTTTCTCTTTCATGCAGCTATGGTTCCTGCTAAAATATCATTGTCCGGGGCGGGGGTGCTTGCTGTCTCAGTCCCTGCTGTGCACGCTCTTTACTCTGCATTCATTAGAAGTGCATCAACACAAGCAGTGATTGTCAAAAAATCATCTGTATTTAGGTCACTAAAGGTTTCCTCGATGTACCTCCAGAGCCTACTGCTCAGGTTAGATGGGAGAGCGTTTGTGTCTATGCTCCCAAAGACGGATACTCGGCCTCGCCAGCTGCAAAGTACAACCCTGGGAACCATGGCAGCACACAGTGCAGCAGCATACGGTCCTGGCTTGCAACCAGTGTTCCCTCTAAGCTCTGCGGGTGCGCGGCCGCGCAGCAGCCGTCGCAACCCCCGCGCAGCACTAAGGGACCCCCGCGCAGGCCGGCAACCCCCACTGTATCCCCAGGGCTGCGGCTTTGCCGCGGCAGACTCGACCTGAGCCCGGCCTCTGGGCTGGCCCTCCCCGCCCCCAGGTGGAGCTGGCAGGCTTAGCGCCGGTGCATGTGCGTGGGCCTGCCTGCCTGCCTGCCCCATGCGGCTGGGGCAGCGGGGTGGCCGCAGCCGGGGCAGGCTGCCGGGCTCCCACCAGCCAGCCGCCTCGACTTCCCGGCCCGGGGCTGGGGTCGGCTCTGCTCCGCCGACAGCCTCGGCCTCCCGGCACGGGGCCAGGACCGGTCTGCTCTGCCCTCCTGGGGCCGCGTTCGGGTCCCTGCCCCCAGCAGCCTCGGCTTCTTTCTTTTTTTTCTTCTTTCTTTTCTCGGCTTCTTTTTTTCCTCCTTTCTCTTCTTTGCCTTCCTTTCTCTTTCCTTCCTTCTCTTCTTTACCTTCCTTTCTCTTCCCTTCTTTTTCTTGTTTGCCTTCTTTCTTTCTTTCTTTCTTTCTTTCTTTCTTTCTTTCTTTCTTTCTTTCTTTCAAAAGCTTTTTAAAAACTAATTTTAAATAAAAACCTTTCTAAAAATTGAATTTCAATTCAAAATTCATTCAAATTCAATTAAACACAATTAATTAATTACAATCACTTTAACTTCAATTAATGCCTATAATTTCTGTCGTGTGAGTTTGCACAAAAATTTTATTCAGAAAAAGTTTTGCACATGGCTTGAAAATTTTGCACACAAGCCGCCAAACCTTATAGGGAACATTGCTTGCAGCTGCTGGCATGTAGGATATGTATTCTAGCTGGCAGGGGCACTCTGAGAAGAGAGATATCGGGTTCCATCTGTGTGCCCTGTGCAGAATGTTAGTCCCCAGTAAGCTTTCTATTAGGACGTACCTTGTCCGCTTCAGCGAAGCATAGGATATTGACTGCCCTGCACCTTCCAGTGGAATGTGCTACTGGAAGGTTACATTGGTTATCTAGGCTATGTGTTAATAACAGCTTTATTATTATTTTTTTTTTTAGATTTGACCTTCACAAGGCCGGTGTCTACCCCAGCTGACCGCATGAGAAACATTTGGCTGCGTGCTCGAGGAAACAGGGAGGATATGTTTCAGGAGCTGATGAAAACAACAGAGGCATCCGCGAGGGAGAATCGAGCCTGGAGAGGGGAATCCCAACAGAGGAGGCAGAAACACAGGGATGAACTGATAAGCGTCATGAAGGAGCAAACAGAACTGCTCAAGAGCATGATTGCTCTGCAGACCCAGGCGATTAATGTACGGGCTCCACTCCATACAGTTCAGCCATGTCTGCCTCCCACACCCCGTAGTCCTTCAAAGAATTTCTTTGAAGGCCACCTGTCCCCCTGGTACACTGCAACATCCAGTACCCCCAGAGCTACTTTTTAGAGACCTGCAGCTACACCCACCTGTAACCCCCCCTTTAGGTTTTAATAAAAACAGTGACAAATAATTTGAAGAGTGGCTTTATTTGTACACATTGAAAATCTCATAAGGTGCACCCGATACGTCCTGGAAGTTAACTAGGGGAGGGCATCATTGAAATGGTCCCTGAGTGCCTCCCTTATGCGAGCAGCTTCTCCTTGGGCCCCCCTAATACTCCTAGTGGCTGGCTGTTCATATGCTTCCTCGAGGTGCTGTGCCTCCATAGCCCACCCCGGGGAAAACTTTTCTCCCCTACTTTCACAAATGTTATGAAGGACACAGCACGACGCAATCACAGCAGGGATGTTGTCCTCCGCCAAGTCCAGCCTCCCATACAAACATCACCAGTGCCCTTTTAAACGGCCAAAGGCACACTCCACAGTCATTCTGCAGCGGCTCAATCTGTAATTGAACCGCTCCTTGCTGCGATCTAGGTTACTGGTGTACGGCTTCATGAGCCATGGCATCAGTGGGTATGCTGGGTCTCCGAGGATGACTATGGGCATCTCCACATCCCCCACTGTAATTTTTTGATCAGAGAAGAAGGTACCCCCTTGCAGCTTCCGGTACAGACCAGTGTTCCTGAAAATGCGGGCATCATGCACCTTTCCCGACCACCCAGCATTGATGTCCGTAAAACGCCCCTCGTGATCCACGAGTGCTTGAAGCACCATGAAGAAGTAGCCCTTCCTGTTGATATACTCGGTCGCGAGATGGTCTGGAGCCAAAATAGGGATGTGTGTGCCATCTATGGCTCCCCCGCAGTTAGGGAATCCCATGACAGCAAAGTTGTCCACAATCTCACGAACATTGCCCAACGTCACTGTCCTCCGTAGGAGAACGCGATTGATGGCTTGGCAGACTTGTGAGATGGCTAATCCGACGGTGGACCTCCCGACTCCAAACTGGTTTGCAACCGACTGGTAGCAGTCAGGAGTCGCCATCTTCCAGACAGCAATTGCAACACGCTTCTCCACGGTTAGGACTGACCTCATGTTGGTGTCTTTACATCGCAGGGCAGGGGCCAACTCTGAACACAGTTCCAGAAATGTTGCTTTCCGCATTCGAAAGTTCTGTACCCACTGCTCATCATCCCACAGCTGCATAACAATGCAATCCCACCACTCGGTGCTCGTCTCTCGCGACCAGAAACGGCGTTGCACCGTGTGCAGATGATCGGTGAAGGAGCTGAGCAACGCGGTGCTGTTGCTCTGTATGGCATCGATCAGCCCCTGCTCCTCAGCGTCCTCGTCTGACTCAGAGCTCATTGCGTACTGAGCAACCAGCCGAGATGTATTTAGAATGCTGAAGGCGACAGTGGAGATCAGAGCAGGATCCATGCTGCCGCTGTTGTGATTGCTCGCAAGTGGAGCAGTGCGACACTGTACTGTTGAAAATAGGCACGAGTTGTTATTGGCAACGAGGAAGACGCAAGGGGAACACAGTGCACCACGGGAAAATGAGAGTTTACCCATGGCGCTTTGCGTTCCTTTCCTTCATCCCATGATTCCAAGCGCCGATTGAGGGAAAATTGAACTGTGGGATAGGTGCCCAGAATTCATTGCGCTACACCGCGATATTGCAGAGAATTCTGTTGCGTTGCAAGGAGCGACGTGTGTATGTGCTATCCTGCAATAAAGGTCACATGTTTTTTATAGCGCGATTGCCATGTTGCGCTTTAATCTGATCGTGTGTACATAGCCTGAGACACAATCTAAAATGACTTGCCCAAGTGTCACACAATAGTCTATGGGACTGCAGGGACTTGACTTCAGATCTCCCATGTCTAAGCCTACCCTGGAGAAATCCTTCCTCCCAGAAATTTTATTTTCTATGTGTAAGTGCAGACTTGTATACAAGGACATACCTGGCCTGAAATCCTATCACCTCGAGTTCTGATCACAAAATAAATTGAATCAGACCAGGCCAGTATTCGGTTGTGAAAGCTCTGGAGAAGATCATGGTGTGTGAGGAACTGGTTGGTGAGGATAACTAGATGTTACTCTTCCTTCGGCGTCAGTATGGACAATTCTCCAGCAAGGCTCTAGAAGATACTCTGCTACTAGAAGCAATGGCTTTTGGATTAGACATAAAAAGGAGGTCCTGACACTATAATTAAAATTCCCATGGCACTTCCTGATAGCAATCATATGCTCCTAAAGTTGCTCCAGTGCTCTGCAGTTCATCCTGAGGCAGTTTGCTATATTGGTTAAACTCAGGCCACATATTCACATTTTTTATGCAATATAATAGCTAGACTTACTTGAAAAGTACAGAAACAGATTCCAAAGATTGTCATGGGTTGCTAACCTGCCCCAGTTTGAGCCTTGAGGTCCAGCTCTGGAGGTGTATTTCCCCCCAGAGCAATGGTTTAAGCAATGATAATCATCTAGAAGATCAGTCAATTTAGCCCCTAACAAGCCATGTCATAGATAACAGGAGGTTGACAGACATAACAACCATGACCCAAAGCCTGTAAATGCTTATTGGGAGAGTTTGAACAGGTGCTTTTTTCAGCACACCATCTAAAAATGATCTGTTAATTTCATGACTGTTGGCAGGTGATGTCATGGACAAACACGGCTTGCTTAAAAAAAGAGTTTGCTCCTCTTCCTCTGCTACACGCCTCTGGAGACACTATGTCGTAGTAGTGCATCTGTCATCTCTGTGCTAAAAGCTCTGAAAATTTACTACCCCGACCTGTCCCTTTCAAAGAATCATAGAAATTGGAAGGAACCATGACAGGTCATTGAGACCAGTCTCCCACACTCATAGCAGGACCACGTACCCTCTTAAGCCATCCCTGACAGATCTTTTTCTAACCTGCTCTTAAAAACTTCCAATGAGATTCCACAACCTTCCAAGGCAACTTATTCCAGTGGTTGCAGCATCTATGATGGTCTGGTCTATTATCCTAGATGTCTCAACCCTGACACAAACCCAACATGGCATAAACCAGGTGCCTCCTCTTTCTACTTAAGCTCTTTTCTATATTTCACATTGCTTGAGGTCATTTTCCCCCTACGTCCAGGCAGGCCCCAGGTCCTGCCATTTCTTTCTTTGCAGCATATGCCAACTTCTTTCAGTCCCCACTGTCTAGCTAAAATGGGCACTGCCCACCTCTCAGGAGCAACCCCGCAAAAATAAGCAAATGTGGAAGTACAACTGAAGAAAGTAAACATTGGTGATAAGGAAATGAGATTTCAGTGTCAGGATTCCACAGGATGCCTCCAAACAAAAAACAAATAAGGAAAATAATGGAGAGTATTTTGAATCACACCATTCAGCTGATTCACTGGATTATTGGAGAGAGAGAGAAAGCGCTATCAACACATATACAGAGACAGGGAAAACAGAATGGGATAGACACAAAACCACATTAAAATGCATGTAGCTCTCTTAAAAAAAAATCAGTGAAACCTGCTGATTCTTTTTGTTATTGCTACCTATTCAATGCAACATTTTTCAATAGATGAAATTTTGTATTTTATTCTGTGGAGCATTTTAATTTGCTTTACTTCTGTTCAGCATAGTTGCTCTCTTGCTGCTTTCTAGTATTGCATATTGCTTTCCTGTTTCAAACTGGTGGCAGCTAGTTAAAATTAAAGTCATATGCCTTTCCTGTTACAGCCAGTAAAGGATTGGGGGCGGGGGTATGCTTCATTTCCATTAGACGGTTCCTAGGCATTTCAGCCATCTAAAGGTTGCTGTTATTAAGCCTCTACTTAAGTTGGATCATTCTGGTACAATACACTCCCTGATATAATTATTTGTTTTATAGTAGCTCCCTGTTGTGCTACGTACTGGGCAGACATATGTTAGACGGTGCCTGCCCAGGAGAGCAGAATAAAATCTGAAGCCACAATCATGCAAATGACTCAGCAAAGGCAGATTCCCACACCCACAAGGAGCCCCATGGTCCAGATTTAGGGTGTCACCATCTGGAGTCTATTATGGGATCTGGCTTCAATTTAGCATAATGCACAATGGGCTGGTGAAACCAATGAACAGAGAATGCAATGGGCAAGGGATGGGGCAATAGAACATACAGTGGGGTCAGGGGAGGAGGAGGGCGGGAGAGGTGGTTTGCGCAGGCAGTTCTGTGTAGTTTTAGGTAAAGAGAAGTTTATGATTGGTGAAAGATCACTGTCCAAAGGAAATGAAATCAATGCTCGGCCAGCACATGGACGACTAACCCAGCAGAAGGAATCTAAAATGTTCAGTGTGTTCCGGGTGCAGAACTACATCCCATAAACTAACTCTGGTTGCTTTTTCACCAGGGCTGGTAAAGCTGCACACATGCCCTGCAGCTCTCAGATAATTTCTGGCTCTAAATGAACAGGCCTGGCCAGTTAGATGGCCACATGTATCCCCTATTTACCAACACCAGAGAAAAAAGACAGCTTTCACTCACTGGATTAAGGTCTGACCATGTAATGATTTGTCGCTTTTATAGGCCACCACAGTGCTTCCACATCAAAAGCTGTCATGGGCTGTAACTTTGAAAGCCAAACAAAAAGCTGCTCTGTGCTTCAGAGACCTCCAGGGCTGGGGTCACACTGATTATCTGGTCTTGAGTCAATGTTGCTTCTAGGGGACCGTAGCTACAGTGTGGAAGTGTTTGAAACAGCCACCCTGCCAGTCTGAAGAGTGAAAACATTATCAAGGATGACCCGGTCTGCAGCTGGCACACTGCCCACCATGCTAGGGTTTGTGAAATGTTCCCTTACGGTCTTTAGCCACTGTCTCAGTGAAAGAAAAAAAGAGCTCCTGGTGTTAGATACTATAATTGGGGGAACGCCACCAACTCTTGATGCTGATGTCATAGTATGCATGATGCAATGGCTCATAAGTACAGAGTCATTCTCCATGTAGCTGTCCCTATTCTCCTCCTTCTGGTTGCAGGCAGTGCAAAAAAGGAAACTGGCTTCCCCTCGCCATTGTTAATCTAGGTAAGCAAACTTCTTGTTTTAGTGGTGGTAGCTCTCCATCGGAAACCCAGTGTCAAGGGTATGCAGCAAGTTTTGGCTTACAGAAACAAGCCTCTGTCCCTCACTTCCCTTTCAGGTCTCTGGGCTGATCCAGGGTTTCTTTTTATATACCACATCCAGCTTTCTAACAGCAGCCCTGGAAGTTTTTGGTATCATTCAATTCCCCTTCATGACCTTTCTGATTAGATGGGTTGCAGAAAAAGGAGTGCAATGTTAGGCAAGTACACTATGCTGGTTTAAACAAATTTAATCGCCATTTAACTCACTGCCATAGGATGTCAAATCATTTGGTAAGTTTCACAAAATGAGGATACATTTTGAGGAATAAAAACGGCCCCTGGAGTTGGGATAGCTGAAGTAAGATTTACAAGTGTTACCTGTTCTCATACTTCAGGTGGAAGCCAATTTTCAGCTGAGGTCAGGCAGAAATATTTTCCCAAGGTACAGTATTAATGAGTGAGCTGCATTCAAAGGTCCTTCTGCCTTTTTGTGAAGCATCAAAGCTGGTCCTAGTGAGATGAGAACAGAGCATTCTGGTGTTACATCCCTTTCAATCTGCTACCTGCTGCTGATTGCGGGTTCAATGGCAGAACCATCTTGGAGGGAATGGACATGGTAAAATGAGTATTGATGTCACTTGTGCACTGCCTCATTCTCCCACTAGTGAGTCATCATTTACATTTGATGTCCACATTTTAAAAGTGTTTTTTGTGGAAATGCTTCTTCTCCCATAATCACCCAAACTGTACACACAAATTTTCCAATATGCCTTTTGACATTTCTTGGCCACAAACAAGATTGGCTGAGGTTTCATGACCGGTTACATTGTCCTCTCATGTTACATTGCACAGCATACTATGCAGATGACACATTAAGATCAGAAAATTAATAATAGACCATTGTGTAATTTCAAACATACTTTAAAAAAGGATCAGTGACCTTTTTTACACTCATGAAAGCAAGAGATTGAGCAAATGAGAAGGGCTTGAAGTGCAAAGTTCAGAGCCAAATATTGCCAAAGTTTGGGGCTGGTTCAATCCAGAATTATAGCTTGGACCATTAAAGACATAATGAAGTCTGAATCTAGGTTCAAATCCAGAGGTGAAACTTTAGATAGCAGGTCCTTTCTTGAGACTGTCTCTGGTGACTAGCATTAGCTAAATCCAGATACTGTGTAGTCATGCCCCACAAATATTTCCTCATATTAGTATGCGATGTAGTGGATCATGCTGAAGTGCTATAGCCCTCAGCTGGATGCAATCAGTCTTGCTAAAAAGTGTGTGATTTTGTTGCCTTTTAGTGATTAGTCAACATATGATACGGTCCTTAAAGTCAGGGTATTGTCAGAAAAGTCATTTGCTCAAACTGTCTCTTTATTGGTAGTAGATCTGCTCTATGTCTGCATTCCCAATCTCCGAATCTGCTTGCTTCAGTAACTGATTGTCTTAAACTACTTTTTGCAAACCTGCAAGAACTTCACAGCCCCTACTACTAAAGAAGAGGGAGCTAGATTTTCCGAGGCCTAGTTTACACTGCCTCTGAAATTCAACAGCAGTCTGTGACATTCCCCTTCCAGAATCTGGCATGGTGTGCACTGTGCCTCCCTGATCCACTCCTGGACCCCACTTTGCTAGGTGGGCCCCGACTTCTAGGTCAGTCCACACCAGCCTCCTGTGTATAATTGGTCCCAGGCAGTAGAAGTGTGCTCCCCAGCCCCTCAGGAGATGGTCCTCTAGAGAACACCATAGCCCCCAGAGACTGCACCGGGAACTTCCAATTTACAGGGATCCAGACCCTTTCCAAATCACTGCAAGCTCATATACACTGGGTCCAACAGTTTAACAAAGAAACTGAAATGCAAACAACTTTTGCTCTATCACACTCTAAAATCCACATCGCTTTAGATAAAACAAACACTAGTTTATTGATGAAAACATGATTTTAAGTGAATATATAGCAAATCAATGCATGATCAATTAACCAACCTGTCAGGAGTTAACAAAGAGAGCATGGACAGATCAGAAAGAATGAGAGAACTGTTCCAATATAATTAAATGTCCCAGTGACCCAACAGCTGCATCTGTCACTGACCTGAGTTTCTTCACTGGGGCTGCCACTAAGGATGCCAATCCATATGAATTTGGGCCTGATCCTTCCAGAGGCTCAGTGTCTCTTCAGCTCTCATTGTAGTCAGAGTGGTTTCTGTGAGGTGGACATCTCTCCCACTGGAAACGACAGACAGAGTGAATGCCTCTGCCACAGAGCAGCCATTACACTGGAGGAACTTTCACAACCAACTTCAGTCAGAGTTGAAACAGTAATACAGAAATAAGTGTCTCCAGATGGAGTTACCAATCTCCTGAGCTGCCAGGGGGGCCCTCATTTAGGGATGCTATTTGGTGCTCATGAACTTATGCTTAGCCATCCTCGCTGTGCATACTGAATAGCCTTGTCTGATTAGTGCCATATAGAGGGCCAAATTCAGAGGGGCCTAACAGTGTTTATGTTGGTGTAAATTACTGATCGAGGGTGCTGGAAGGAAGTTTATGTTACATCGTATTAACTCCCCTTTGTTTATGGGCCTCAGACCAGTCTTTGCACAGGAAGATCATAGTTTGTGTAATTCCTGTACACACATTCATTATTTTTTGCACACCACATTGAATAAGTAGTACAGGAAATATCAACACTTAATACACCTATTGAGAGCAAGAGCAAGTATGCAACATACAGATTGATAAACAAGCCCAGTTTCTCTGGTGCAAGGAGCCAACAAATGAGAGGAATATATTCAAACCAATGCTCATTAGGGTCAAACCTTTTTATCCATCTATATTAAGATCAGTTTATTATGTACAATGCATTTCTATTGGCTTGATGTGCTGCTGTAGTGGTACTATAGCTGTGAAGCTCCTAAAACATACCAAAAAGCAGCAGGCAACCACCACACCCTAGTGTCAGGAACTCTGTGCCGATGTCATTTGGGCCTCTGTCAGAATTAGGATTTATTTTTTCCCCTTTATCAGGCCCTGGCTGGGGCAAACCACAGGTTCTCCCCCATTTGTATTTAACAGGAAGCCTCCACTTACCCTTCCCGTAACTCTCTTCAACACACACATCAGTTTTGGACATGTTATTTCCTGCCCTCGCTTATAGGGCTGAATCCCTCATCTGGTTTGGTAAAGGAGCTTGAAGCTTTTCGGAGCTAGAGAAAGTTTTACATCAAACCAGATCCTCAGCTGGTGTAAATAAGCAAGACGCCAACTGATTGCAGTTGAGCTATGCTAATTTATACCAGCCGAGGGGCTGCCCCCAAACTTGCAACCAGCAGCCCCCAGTTTAATATCTTGGCAGAGGGCTCCAGATTTGCTTGCACTCAGTTTGGTGAACGGTGGTAGAATAAATGGTTAGGATGACGTTTGCAGTTAGCTGTGTGGTTCTCTCAGGCCACTTGCAGACTCATCAGCCACCCATTGAGCTACGCTGCAGCATAGCTCCCTAGTGCGGTTACAAGCCCACATCAGGAGGCTGATTGGTCTGGTTCACCCTTCCAGAGACAGTAGCTCTCACACTGCTGAGTCAGAGGGTGTCTTGCACTAGATGATCTCTGTGGCTTTGGGTTATTGTTTGAGGGCCACTTTGGGTCAGTGTTTCACACTGAGAGACCTGCAGCCATCAGTGTTTGCACAAGACAAACTGCTGTGCAGCCTGTAATGTTTTGTCAGGGGAGCCTGAGGTCTGTAACAGGAAACTCAAAGTTCAGCCTAGAATTTGTCTGTCTTGCACAACCGGGTCATAAGGCATTTCTTGCTCCCCAAACTCTGGGGTACTAAATATATTCTGCCCCTGCACCTACCAGCAGTTTCCCTCTGCTCCCTGCTGGTTCCAGGTACAGGATCTGCTCCACTGTGCCAGTACTGTGCTGCATCATGGAGTGAAAATATCACAACCCCTACCTAGACCAGACCCATTTTATTCTTTCTAGAAGGAGGAGGTGGCATGCTAGTGGCATTTTCAATCTCTATTCCAGCTGCAGCCAGGCATGGGTAATTATTTCTTTTTAAGTCACACCAAAGGAAAGGAAAGGACATAGAAAATTCATAGCACAGCAGAGCCTACATGAGAAGGTGATAATGCCTTTAATGAATTACACGAGAAACTAAATGCTATTTTGTTACCACTTAGTGGACTGGACGAATGAGGGGAATTTCTCTCTTCGCTGAGGTATTCCTAATGTAATAGTTTCATTTGCTCTAAACAGAAATCCAGAGAACATTCTTCTTTGGAATCCCCCAGAGGAAAAAGTTCAGACAGTACTAAGTGAGCCCATATTCTGTGGATCACAACCTCTAGTGTAGTATTTGAGAAAGCTGTATTGACTTCTGGGGAGTTTCTCCTTATTTACAGTGGGGTAAGAGAAGAAAACTAATCTTATACTTGTATGACTAACATGACAAAGGATCAGAAGACAGAGGTGCAGCAAAAAAAAGCATGTGTGTGTGTGGGGGGGACAACTAATGAAAGGGTATAAATGTTTCATTACCTGTCAGTGATGCAGTGAGTAGGCAGAGCTGTAGGAAAGAGATCCTTACTGAGCATGGTGACTTGTGTTATATACTGAGAAGACTGTATTTGCCTGATGCCAGCATGACCCAGATGGACATTTGAGCCCATAGATTTCACACTGAACATGGTCCCACCTGAATCTTGTCCCTCTTTATCCAGTATCCATCCTCACACTATAATAAGAATGAGTAAGATAAACCTGAACTTGAATTTACACCTTCCTCCAGCAATTTGGCATGTCTTTTGCCACAGTAGCGGGGAAAGCTAACTTATGCACTGCACTGGGCTTCAGCTGACCTGATGTCACTTCCAGATCATCTGGGTGACTGTGGGCAAATCGCTGCACTATTCTGTGCCCTGGTTTTCCCATCTTTGAACCAGAGATGATTCTTCTACTTTTCTCTCACGCCGTCTTGTTTATGCTAAGTCAGGGGTAGGCAACCCCCAGCACGCATGCCAACAGTGGCTCACGAGCCCATTTGGAGCGGCACTCAGCATCCTCTGTGGCATCACAGAAATTGCCACTCCTGCCACCAAAAGATACTCCAAGTGGCTTCTTTCAGGGGTTGCTGCAGTGCAGAGGTCCCTGCCACGTCCATGCCTCAGGCATACCCTGTAAAGAAGCCACCCAGAGCAGTTCCTCTCGTGGTGTGCCACCGCCAAAAGGAGTGACTCCAGGTAATTGGGGATAGGGATCCCCAGGCACGCTGCTGAGAGGAGCCCCTCCAGGTGGCTTCTTTCCATGGACAAGCTGTCGGCACCAGCTGAGAGTCGAGGAGGTGGGGCTGGCACAGGGGTCAGCAAAGGTTGCCGGCCACTGCTCTAAGTTCTACAGAACACAGATGGTCGTCTACATATTTGTGCAGTGCCTGGCACTGTAATGGAGCCTAGCTTAGTCGTGTGTATATAACCCCTCTGAATATTGGATAGGAACCTTCCGCACAAGTAGGACTGAATTATCATTCTGCTTCCACACTGGTTTTCTTTGTTTTATACATTACCAATTCCCCAAACACCGCACGTGGCTGTGGCTGAAATACCACAAGTGTGATTCTGTCTTGGGATCTGCTGCCTTCAAGCTGTGCTCCAACTGTGCTCTCATGGCAGATGAGATCAGCGGGGCTCTGCAAGGCCAGCCCATATTCTTGAAGCACTAGAGGAGAGAAGTAATTCCAAGTGTGTGTCTAACTTTCCAACATCATTAGCCTCCCACTTCTTCTTGCATGTTTATTGTCCTATTTGGGAAACAAAACAAACTTTCTTCTCAAGAGGTTTGGGAGTAAGTGGCATTACAAGATAAACTGCACATATTCCCATGGAGATTTTGCAAAATGGATCTCACTAAGGTCAAATAGAGCCATGCATGTAATGTCTGGCATATTGTAATCAAATAGTGCTTTTCATCTATAGCCTCTTTTCTGACAAAGATTTCAGAGGCTTTTACCATTAAGAGGCGACATTTCAAAACATGGCCTCTAGTTCTGTGCCTGCAATTGCAGTGTTTGCACATGGAAACACGTATGAATGCATGCAGATCAGGTATTCTAATTATCTCAACTTGGGGCCAGCAAAAACTTGGAGACATAAATCTATGAACAGGCCTGTATGGGTCTGATCAAACCACATTGAAATCAGTAAGGAGGCCAATGGGTAGTATTGATGGAACTAGAGTGCGCTACTCTGCCTGCTAGCTTGAAGCAGTAATAACAAACAGCAAACACATGATTTCCTTACTTCCCATCATCAGTACGCTCACTATAAAAATTGTTCCAGCACCTATGTCACTGAACCACAAGAAGGATACGTTCTTATTTTCCCTGAGGCCTGATCTAAACTCAAATTAAGCTATATTGATTTGATTTTACTAAATTGAGTTAGAAAGCAGGTAAATTGATGGGACTTCTGTTTACAGATCACTCCTGAGGCACAGAGAGAGTAAATTAGTTGCCCATCTCCAGACACAGCTAGTTAGCATGACAGCTACCACTCAATTTATCAAAGGTCTGTAAAGTGGCTGAAAGTTGACCAAAGATTTCAGCTGGAGAGTGAAGTATTCTTTATAGTTTTTAAAAAAGCCTCAATGGGTATGTCTACACTAGCAATTTAGGTTGACTTAAGGACCCTTAAGTCAACCTAAATTACTCCCTGTCTACACCAGACTTTCATTGAGTCGACTTAAGAAATTCCTTAAGTCAACTTAATGAAAGCTTAAGTTGATTTAATAAGAACCACCCATCAGGTCAACTTAAGCCTTAAGTTGACTCCTTAAGTCGACTTAAGGACGGTGTGGTCGTGGAGTAACCCTTAAGTTGACTTTATTAAGTCGACTTAAGGGTGGTTGGGTCGACTTAAAGTGGACTAAGTAGACTTAAAGTCGACTTAACTTTTTCTAGTGTAGACATAGCCAATCTTATTAAATCTCATGCTACATAGGTTAAGGGAGACACATCTTTGCTAAAGGTCAACATATTTGAATGAAGACAAAGAACTATGGCAATTTATACCCGCTGAGAATCAGCATGTTTTTTCTTATCTAAAATATAAGGAAATAAATGATTTTATTTTTTAAAATCAATAATGTGTATGACAGGTCTATTAACATGATAAGCTCTCTTGTTATTCATTTAGCAGCTTTCAGAGTTTGTGATTTAACATCACATCTGCCCATCTAGCTAATCACAGGCAAAAAAGTTAAATAGATCCAAGAGTTATGACTCATTTTGAAAGTAAAGGAGAGTAAAACTTCTAGGAGAGAGTTGTGAAAAAAGCCCAATCTTCTTAGAAGAATAAGGATAATAGCATGAACAATTACAGACATAGAATCATACAGTTGTAGGGCTGGAAAAGATCTAAAGGTCTTCTAGTCTCAAAGCAGGGCTAAATATTATCTAGACTCAACCATCCCCAACAAGTGTTTGTCTAACCTGCTCTTAAAAATCACCAATGACCAAGATGCCACAACTTCCCTAAGCAACTTATTCCAGTGCTTTCTACCATCCCAGGAAGTTTTTCCTAATGTCCAACTGAAACATGCTTGCTGTAGTTTAAGTTCATTGCTTCTTGTCCTAGCCTCCAGCACGTAATTATAGCCCATGACCTGCAATAGCAGCTGTGCCTATGCGCAGATTTGGGGAAGGAGTATTACTCCCCAATTCTAGCCAATAATCTGTCAGTACCCATTAACTCAGGTGTTGCTCTATGGCTTTGAGCAGCTTTTGCCCTCAGGATAGCTCCCTCTATCAAAGGGATTGCTGAGTGAAATTCTATGGCCTATGTTGAACAGCAGGAATGTTGCCAGCTCTCACTATTTTATCACGAGTCTTGCAATATTAGATTTTTTTGTAAAGTCCCAGCATCTGGAGTCAAGCGAATACATGGAAATCTCAAATATTTTTATAAAAAAGTTTTAGTGTTCATGGCTGCAGAGAAAAAGTTTGACAACATGACGGAAGTGCATCCTTGGAGCTGCAAAAACTAGAAGGCAAATAAGAACCACACCCAAAAGTATTTTATTTTTTAACTCTAGATTTCTTTTTGAAAAGCAACGTAATGATTGAGAGGCTTGACTCATGAGTCTTGACTGTTTGGGCTGCAGAACTGCAATAGGTCAGAGTAGACAGTCTTTGATATCACTCTGGCTATGAAAGTCTGGAGTCAGTGGAGTACACCAGCTGCAGAACCTATGGACATTGCTAACTCCTCCTTTTATACCAACAGTCTTTATACAAGGCTAGTCTTCTGAGTTGAAGAATGGTATATAATATGTGCATTACAACAGATTTTTATGGGACCCACAATGTGCAGTGTGTTTTTGTTGGGCTAACCTTCAGAAAACACTGTAGTGAAGGAGCCCTCGTCTAGCTTTTAAAGCACAGAACTCTGACACATTCTTTTCCTGCTATTGTCCACAGTTCTTGATGGCATAATCTGAGATCATATAGCACCATGCAGGGTTTGCTAGTCTTTATATGTAAAGAGTGGCTTTCAGTTCTCTAATAGAATGCAGTGTAGACTCTGGTATTCCAGCTGCATATTTCCTATGTTCCAGCCAATTGTAAAGCCAAAGAATTACCTAAAGCTCTTATTTACAGTGGGTTCTTTTCCAGATAATTAGCAGGAGGGAGGGATGTTTTCCAGCATTCCACTGTGATGTAACAGTTGGCTTTCCTGGTTCACAAATGGCCTTGGAAGATCCCACCCTCTTGAGGCTTAGTTACTTACAGCACAGGGAGGTTGCCAAAAGAACAAGTTGTTGTAAAATAGGCTGTGTGCCATTCATCCATAACAGGAGGTATGGGCAAGGAGTGGGGTTCAAGGGAGCAATGACATCATCATCTGAAGAGAGGCAAGTTTGTTTCCACCTACTGGCTTTCACCAAACCAGTTGCATGGGAATCATAGGTGTCACCTAGCAACAAGCACTAGATTAGCTCAAATTGTGAATCAACAGCTTCTAACCATTGTTTGGAACCCTTCATTCTAAACTCTTTTTTCCATTTCCAGGACTCGTCATTTTCTTTTGTCACATTTGACAGTTTTTGCAAACTCTTTTAAGCCTCTGTTCCCGCACCATGCTTCCAATTTTGCAGAGCTAGCTGGAGACTCTTTCCTACCACAGCACAGCCTTGGCCCATGGCAGGGAGTGTAGGCGCTACCACAATAACTAATATTAGTAATACAGGAAATTTCTTCATTAGCCTGAAGTGGAAAATACGAGGAAGATTCCTCTTAGAAGCTCCCTTCCGAGCAGGTTGAAATATTTAAAAACAAAAACATTGATAGATACATTAGCTACACGAATATGACCAGAATCCCTAGAGACCTGCAAATCGACAGATAATTGCTATATATCCATGGATAGCCTCTTCCACGAGCCATTTTTTATGGCTTATGTATCTCAAAGGTAGGGAAGCAGTTATCTACAGCTCAGAGCTTTTGAGGCAGCATTTCTGCCTTCAAGATACAAGGATGGGTCCTACTGCCAATCAGCTGTTAGGGGGTGGCTACCACACAACAGTTGATTGGTGGTCAAACAGCTAATCAGCAACAGCAAGGGGTGCAGGAGGCTGGTCACCAGCCAGCTGATTGGCAGTTCTGGGGCTGTGGATGCTGTGTGGTTAGGTATAAAATAGGGAGTGTGGATCGGGTCGAAGTTGATTCTCATGGATCTGGAGTGGATGCAGATCCACATTTTTGTATCTGGAGAGGGCTTTAAGAATCAAACCTCTTTTATATCCAGATCCAGTAATGAACCATTTATTTACTTCAGTGGGAGCAGAAGTAGGCCTCTTAGGATTTTTCAATATGTAATGGCAACACGATGACCCAGATGGGTTATCATCAACAAGTATTGAACCCAAGACCCATGGATTTAAGAATGTGACTATCTACTACATGATCTAAAGAGCCAGATCTGGTAAGGTGAAGCCTGCAATAGACTCAACCTATCCCTCTAAATCTTCCAGCCACTAGAGAGGGACCGAGAGTCACACTATGTAAGCATAGGCTACATGCACAATAAGTAACACACAGGAAGATGTGTGGTTGTAACAAATAGGACCCCTTTTTTTTTTTTAAAGTTAGAATACGTATTTTACTATATCCTTTATCAAATTAATGCATTCTCTGTAAGGAAGGTTCAGAGGGCTATTTTTATTCAGTATTTTATTCAACGCTTTGAAAAACTCTTTTATAGTGTAGGGGACGGAGGGGGGTGGTAGAGCCACTCTTAAGATATTCATGGCCAACACATGCTTAACTTAACATTTTGCTCTATTTCTTTAACTACTCACCATTCAACTGTGGCAATCTTGAGTACAGGTTTGAATGTAGTTTAGATAGGATTTTGTTTGGAAATTGGTGAGACTTCTAGTACTTCCCAGGAGACAACTGTAATTTAAATCACTTGCATCACCTCTAATTTATCATACACACAGTCTATGTTGAGCTCAGGACCCACTGCAGAGCCATGCCACAGCTGTCAGACCAGCTAAAAGCCCTTTTCTCTTAGTCACATTTGCCTTTACTATCACATCACAGCTGGCAGAATTGTTTTACAAAATAAATCGCCTAATTGACCCAAAATGACCCACAACCAGACAAAGCCCTGAACTATCATTTCTCCTTGGTCAAGAAAATCAACAGAATCACAGACATACACTGAGACAGCAGGAACCATCCTAAAACTGGGAGCTGCCCTCAGTTCACTGGTCTTGCTGATGTTCATTCTACTCTCCAAAATGAGAAGACTTGGAGTATCAGGAAGGTTTACTGATTAAACAGTCCTCTGCGTTTCATGACTGGAAAAAACCTCCTGTCTCCCATGATAACATCAATGTCACTGTAATAAGGCCACCATCTCCTGGGCACCTGCTCTTGGCCAGACGTCATTTTACAGGCAGCCTGCCTCTGTCTCCCCCTCAAATGTCGTCTTAATCAAACACCACAGTATTTTAAAGAAAATTATCCCTTCTGTGTGGGATTCTGTTTATTTAATCTCTCATTCAGTCTTCAGTGGCTTTCTAGGTCCAAAGCCCTTCCCTGGTCACTAGGCATAACCCCTCTTCTGGGCTTGGGCTGTTCTTCTCTCTAATCCCTTTTCTTCACCAGCCTTCTCCGCTCCAGTCAAACTGGCAACAAAGTCTGTCAGAAACAGAACTGAATGGTGTCTCTCCCCTAGTAATCCAAAACAAAACCACTATCTTACATCCGTTTTAAACTAGGCTTGACACACCCAGGCTTTGTCTGGCTGAACCTCAGCCTTCTTCAGCTGTCTGGTTTCCAGATCCCCAAACCTTGCTCCCAGTCCTCATGTTAAAATGTTTGAAGCTATGAAATTCTACATTTACACACAGTGAGTTCTCTTTAGTCACCAATCAAATTGATGTTTTCATAAGGCCCATTTTATAAATGCACAAAAATACCTGAGACATCACAGAATGGTACATATCCGCATCTTTCAGGTTCATGTTAAGCCATGGAATTTAGAGCAATGTGAAAAGTGCAAACCTTAAGCTACACGAAACATTCCTTGCTGCAGGTTGTCATCAGAGACTCAAAACTCGGATCACATTGTTATGTGGGATTTTAAAAGGGGGAGAAAGACTTTGGGCACCTTTTTTTATAATTTACCGTTTATGTCACATTTAATAAGAAATACATTAGTACAATGAAATTCAGGAAGTTATTTACCACAATTTTGTTGTTAGGGTATTACACAGTATAAAACTTACAGAAAATACAGATTCTAATCCTTAATTATACCACAATTTCGTTATCATATTAACACATATTAAAAGACGCATACAAAAAGTACAGAAATACATTTCCAAGTCTATTTCAAAATCAAGCTCATTATAGATTTCCTGGAACCTGTGAAGAGAAAAATAACAAAACAGAAAAAGGGAAGTTGCCCCTAAGACATGCAGCACAGAAAGCAGCATAAAACACATAATATAACATATTTGAATTTACACAATCTTTGCTGAAGCCAGCTCATACCTGCCAGACGCACGGTCTACTTAAGACTGGCCAAGTCCAAGTAACCCAGGTGCCAAAGGGGTAAGGAAGCTTCTGGTGCACACCGACCCCTGTTAAGTCAATGTAAGGCCTTCCCTGCCTCAGTAACCCAGGCTGGGTGGTTATATGGAGAAATGATCGCAGAGGGCCGGTCCAAACCAGCCCTCTCCCATCCTCCTTCATTCCATTAAGAACCACTCTCAACCGGTAACTTCCCCCTTTTTGAGTGGCAAGCCCTGGGTTCTGGCCTGTTAGCAAGCCTGTTAGCTTGGTCAAGGGCCTTCCATATGACCCCTCCTCATAAACATTTTGCTCGCCTTAGTACTTTCATAATTTAGCCTCTAAACATTTGTCAATTCATTAAATTTTTATAAGCTGCTGCTTTCAGCATTTCTATATCGAGGGGATTACTTCACTCTTGGGATGACCACCCCTCATCTTCCCAAGGGAACAGCTTGCTTAAGCAGTTTCAGTCATAAGGCTTCTAAATATATATATGTCATTAATTCAATTTTGCTGAGCCTAAGTCTTTTATATAAAAAAAGAAAAATCCTCAGCATTTCACTGGCAGTAGGGTAAGATCAGTCAAACTGAGTAGAAAATACAGAGTAAAATATCACTGTCTCGCATAGCAACATGCATCAAAAAGTTTTAAATGGACCAAGGTCATCCAATGATGGCCCAGTTTATCTTTTTCTATTAAAGACATGAGAAATAAGCAGTTTCATATATTTGATACAAAAAATCCCAAAAACAAAAAACAAACAAACACACACACACCATGCATCACTTGTGGCTTTTGCTGATTTCCTTTGAGATATTGGGTTTGCTTGAAACTGAAACTGTGAGCAACACTCCCATGGGTTGTGACTGGGTTTGATTTGTATAGTCTTTTTGATTGGCGAATTCCAGCTGGCTGCAAATTCCAAACAGACTTTTTTTTTAAAAAAGAACTTCCTAGCAAAAGTGATAACACCAGCCATAACTCCATATTGACAAAAGGTTTCGTCTAGCATAGCTCTTATTTTTCTGAATAAGTGCTACGATACTGATGCACATTATAGCTTTTAAACTACACATTATATAATAGGTGCTATATCCTGAGAATTTTGAATCACAAAAGAGTACCTGCATGATGGGGTGCCTAAATGCCACACTGGGATAGAAAGGGTGAAGAATCCGCTTTGGGCTGGAGTGGCCCTGCCCTTCCACACCTGACAAAGAATGATGTGCCACTCAAGGGGCAGTTAGACTCATAGACTCAGACTTTAAGGTCAGAAGGGACCAATACGGTCATCTAGTCTGACCTCCTGCAAAATGCAGGCCTCAAGACCTCACCCACCCACTCCCGCAATAGGCCACCAACCTATGACTGAGTTATTTACCTCCTTAAATCATGATTTAAGGACTTTAAGATACAGAGAATTCACCGGTAGGTGAACCATGCCCTGTGCTACAGAGGAAGGCGAAAACCCCCCAGAGCCCAGGCCAATCAGCCCTAGGGGAAAATTCCTTCCCAACCCCAAATATGGCGATTAGTTAAACCCTGAGCACGTGGGCAAGTCTCAAGAGCCAGTTACCCAAGAAACAATTCTCTGTAATAACTCAGAACCCACCCCATGTTCTCTCCCCTCTTAGGCCACTTGTAAATCCACCAAGTTCTGGGAAGAGAAGAGGCTACACTGAAAGGGGAAGAGTATGTAGCCTATAAATTGTGGTGATGACCTACTGAACTTTGGATTGGACTGTTGCTCACCCAGGGCTCCTCTGAAGAAGAAAAGAGGCCAAATACCCTGACAGAAACCACCTACGTATATTTTTCCCCTCTGCCCTTTTTTAAAAGTCTTGCTGATCTTGGATTGTCTCTGTTTCCCTTGGAACTGTGAGATGGGGAGAAATAATCGAAAGGCCTCAGACAGAGGACTGAGAGCCTGCCATTGCTAGACAGCCCCTGAATGCTCCTGCTGGTGGGATGGGACTTGTGTAAGTGCATTTCCTATGTACTATCCAAAGGGAGTGCTCTGCTGGGGCCAGAGCCCAGACAGCATGTAATGAACTACAATGAAGGCAGCATTCAGCTGCTTTGTTGTTTCTCAGAGGCCACAGAGATCCTGAAACGAGCATGGTATGGTGACTTCAATACAGGCCTCATGATATGGATCACCCTAAGGAGTGTAACATGCTCTGCCTTGTAAGGCCTGTGGCTATGAACAGCCTGCAAGCAGAATGACATAGGAACTCTGATGCTGCCCTTAGGCTCCAATGTGAAGTCGGAGTCCATGCAAAGCTTAGACGATCTATTGGAACCAATACAGGTCTTATCAAGCCTGCCCAGAGGCATGTTAATCTTGTAATGTTGTTAACATGTCTAGAGTTTAGCTAATAACCTCACAAATCTAACCACCAACTGGCCCTCATTAAGGCCAACAGAAGGAAATAGTCAAGTAAAGTTGTTTCAGAGATATACAGAGCCAAAAACCTTGGGAAACTTGTCCCAAAAGTTAAATCCACCTCACTTAAAAACCTCAAAGCCAACTAATCAACCCTGCTTAAAAGCAGTATAGGTCAAAATGCATTTCTAATGGAAAGCTCACTATGGAGCATCTCTCCTTAATCCACAGAGGCAGACATTTACTCCAGTCTCAGGGAAAAATAGGCTGGTCATACAACAGCTACTGCTTTCAATTGTTCAGGAAACCGGTACCTGGACTGGCTTGAATGGCAAGAAGTTCAGTGCTGTTGTGCAGCCAGCGCTAGGGCTGGGAAGGCATATTTCTGGGTCTCTTAGACTTGCAAAAAAGCACTTTGGAGGAAGATCCTCCTACTTCAGCTTTTGTAGATGCAACTGGTGCCTATTAACTTAATCAGCCACTATTTCTCTTTCCTGCTCATTCAACATTGGATGTGCTAGGTAAAACCTAGAGTCTGAGTGAGGAAAGGGATTGGGGCAAAGGATGGTATTCACAGGCCTGAAAAATAGGGCCCACAGCTGACTTTCCATCAATGCAGTGATATCAATTGACTGATTCCTGTCTTTCCCAGTCTCCTGTTTAAACCCAAGATTCAGAACACCTGTGCAACCATTGCTTAGGCAGAGGTGTGTATTTCAATGCTTAAAGCATTAAGAAGTCATGTGAATAATACCAGCAAATTTGTATTGTAAAATATGCCCATATTGTCACCCTGCAGGATCTCAGACTATGGGACAGATATAGTGTCAGAGTGAACTACCCACAGGAAATTTGTAAAGTTGAATTATTAATTATGAAGGTATTTCTTAGGCCAGACCCAGCGTGGAGATGAGAGACTGTCTAGAAATGAGGTATGTGTTTTTGGAGCAGCTGGTCAGCACTTTCCAAATAATTATTTTGGACCAAAACACACTCCTCCCACCAAAAACCTAAATTTTTAATGAATCATTTCTCTTCTCAAACTTTTCACATTTTAGGGAGGAGAGGGGGAAGCTAAGAATTTCATATCACTATTTTCATACCCCATTTTTGTTTGCAGTAAGAAAATTTTTTTAAATGTTTGTTTGTTTTTAAAAAAAATATATTTTTAAAACCCTATCGTATGGCTAAACTGACTAATGTAAGAACCAAACAGCAGATGGGGGGGGGGGGGGGTCGGGCAGAGGGGGAAAGCTGAAAGGAGAAAAGAAAAAGGAGAGAGAAAATGTTTCCTTCTTTTATAAAAATGCTTACCTATTGCTTTCTTTCTGCTGCTGGAGCCAGGTAGGTAGATTACTGCAGCCCAGTGGGTACTCACACTCCATATATGGTGCCACCACTGTGTTGAGTTGGCTGAGAACACAAGCAAGGTTGCTTAAGAGGTGAGATGCTCTTTATATAAAAAGTCTCACATCTCCAAGAAAAGACAACCCACTGACCCAGAAAGCTTAAAAACCTACCGTCAACTTTGGGCCCTGTGAGATTAAACTTTCTCTTTATTCCACACACTTCAAGCCTTTAGATTCTCATATTTCCTTCCCAACCCCCTCCAAGTCAATACCACTTACATACATCTCATACACTATGGAAATCCTCAGTGAAAAGTTACAGAGAACACTCTCCTCCAAATCTTCCAGCAAGTTTTTCAGTGACAAGCCACCAAAGGGGTAGAATATTTTTATAAATTAACAGCTGGACACTTAACAAAAAGAGACCTCCAGTTATATGGTTTTTGTGTCCATAGTGTGTATCTGGGTAGCATGAAAGGGCCCAGACGGGCTTTTTTTCTTTCACAGTGATGCGGCCCCAGGTCCCTGGCTGAATACAGGCACCTTTTCTTTTACCATAAAAGCACTGGGTATAAGGAATATTTGTACTGTAGCATATGGCAGAAACTAGCTAGATATTACAATTCATCATGAATTAAAAAAAAAAATCAATTCTTCTGTTTGCTAATCATTGGCAAAGAGTGACTGCAACAAACATTTATTATTCTTAGTATCTTAAACTCTTAATTTTCAGTCTCTGGGTTATTACACACCCTTTATTTATTCAGTGTGTGATTAATCTCCTAAATCACATGATACTGTTTTTGCTCCCTGATTGAATTTCCAAAGCATTTTATACTAGAGCAGTGACTCTCTGACCACAGTGGTTCAGGAGTTAAATTAGTAATCAACATTACCTCAAAGAGCGAATTTGTGTGAATTTATTATTTCATTTTCTATATGTTCATATTTGAACACCACAACAGAGGATTATTTCTTTTTCCTTATACATTATTCTCACAGCAAAATGACTGACCGTGTGTGTGTGGTTGGGGGGGGGGGGGTGTTAAATCAGCTGCAATTGGTTAACATAGCAAAAGCATCCTGATTGCTTAATAATTCAACCACCATGTTTTAATGTGTGCTGCAAAACAGTTCAGGGGAAACCCTAAAGAGTCACTTACAGCTCACAAGCACCAGTCTGAGTATCACTGAACTAGAGAGGGTAATAAATAAGGAGTGGTAAGCAATAGACTTGCAGTAAGGATAAACGTGTGTGCTAACAGTGGTGAAACATTCTTTAAAGATTTTCAAAAATACTTACAGATTATTTGAAGGCCCATGAGTAATGAAGGATACAATAGCAGGGATGACAGCAAACACAAGGCTTTTACTCATGACAATATTTGATCACCACTGTTTTAATATTCACCCATCTAAATTGCAAAAACTTGCAGAATAACATACTAATCAGTGGGTGAAACCTCACCTGTTCTGCAGAGGGCCTGCTTGGGGGATGTAGGACAACATACAGTCTGGGGAGGCCATGCTCTCTCACACCAGGCAATTTCTGCAAGTGCAAGCCCCCAGAAGAAGGGGTGGGGGGCAGGGAGAATTAGCATTGGGGCATGGGTCCTGACCCCTTCTGTAGATCATAGGTACCTCTGCAGCTCATAGTCTCCAGCCCTAAGGTAGGGCAGGGCAGACAGGCCTTCTCTGGCCCTATGCAGGGCAAGTCAGCAGTCTGTGGTGCCCAGCCTTCAGGTAGGGCAGAACAGTGAAATAGTCTCTTGGCCAAGCAGGCTAAACAAATAGCCCATGGCCCCAGCAGGCAAACAGGCAAGCTACTGGCCTCAGAGGCTCTACAGGCCAACATGAAGTGACCATCCGTGGGGTGGCATGAGAGGAGGGGAGAAGGGACACAGGCCTATATCCACCATATCCTAGCCCAGATCTCTATCAGTGGCAGAGCAGTCTGCCAGTTGGTCCACAGGGCTCCAGCCACAACACACTGGTGCAGTTAAGGGCCACAAGACCACCAGACTGTCATCTAGCTCCCTTTAGCTACTTTCTTCCCCCTCTCCCTGGACCACCTAGTCCCCTGAGCTAGCTTCTGCCTGCTCAGGGTAAAGGGGACAGGTTCCACAGTCAAGCAGGTCCAGAAGCTCCTCCAGGTTGCAGGTGGCCAGGAGTTGCTCCAGGTCCCAGGCAGCTCCACCAGCCCTTCAGCTGGGTTGTCAGGTGGTCGTTAGCTCCGGCTGCCCCTCTGGTTCCCAAGCAGCTCTCCAATAGAGCAGGGGAAAAAGCATCCATCCTCCCCAGCAGCCTCCACCAAAACGAGCTAGCTGGTTCAGCTTTTACACTTCTTGTCCTGCACATCAACTTCTGGTGGTGTGACAGGGATCTTTTGGCTCCACCCATCTGGGCTCAGGCCATCTCTCCCTGTCCATTCCAAGGGAGGTCATTCCCCATCACTAGAAGGGATTTGAATGTTTAGAAGAGAATTGAACCCAGTGTGAGTGTGGAGAGCGTAATCAGGACCCAGGTGAATCGAACAGCAAAAATGTCTTGTATATTAATCTATGATATTTTAATTTTTTCTGGAAGGGTAGCTGTGTTAGTCTGCATACAGCAAAAACAAGAGGAGTCCTGTGGTACCTTAAAGACTAACAAATTTCTTTGGGCATAAGCTTTCATGGGATCCAACCCACTTCTTCAGATGCAACTTAATTTTTTCTAAGAAACAATTGAAGGGAGAATGGTTTCTTCTATCTTTCATTAAACTTTGAAACTTTCCATTATTTAGTCTCCCTAGTGCCTCAGGAATCTTCATGTAGACCTGGAATGGGACAGTCAGGCTGCAGTCCTGGGCTCTACAAGCACATTCTTATCCATTTTCTATTTTAACAATGAGTTCAATTTGAGCCTTCTTCTGTAGCATGGGACATGACTCACTTGGTGGTGGAGTCTCTGTACCTTAAAGTCTTTAAACCATGTTTTGAAGACTTTAATAACCCAGTCATAGGTTAGAGATTTATTACAGGAGTGGATGGGTGAGGTTTTGTGGCTTGCACTGTGCAGGAGGTCAGACTTGGTGATCAGCTTGGTCCCTTCTGACCTGAGAGTCTGTGAGCTCACATGTCAACTTTATAGCAAAATTATTTCCAAGTTTTAGGAATCTTTACTTTTTTATTCTCCCTCTTTAGGGAACTTGGCTTGGAAAAAGTCCTGAAGAATCACTTGGATCTTGCTTTTCTGTGTTTGCAATTAGATCATCCCTCTGATGGGGTTATGATCTGAGGCTTGGACTAAATCTTGGGCCAAGGCCCCAGCTGATAGAAACTGACTTCAGCAGAGCTATGATAATTTACACTGTCTGAGGAACAGTTCCCCAGTGTTCAGTTTCATTATGTGAAATTACAAATTTGGGACCCAATCCTCCTCTCACCAAGATTACATAAGAACAGTCATACTGGGTCAGACCAATGGTCCATCTAGCCCAGTATCCTGTCTTCCAATAGTGGCCAATGCCACGTGCTTCAGAGGGAATGAACAGAACATGCAATCATTGAGTGATCCATCCCCTGTCATCTACTTTCCCCAATCTGGCAGTCAGAGGCTGGGCACACCCGGGACAAGGGATTGTATCCCTGACCATCTTGGTTACTAGCCATGGATGGATTTATCCTCCATGAATTTATCTAATTCATTTTTTTAGCCTAGTTCTACGTTAGGCCTTCAAAACTTTCCCTCGCAATGAGTTCCATAGGCCGACTGTGCATTGTGTAAAGAAATACTTCCTTCTATTTGTTTTAAATCTACCACCTATTAATTTCATTCAGTGACCTCTGGTTCATGTGTTATGTGAAGAAGTAATAAACACTTTCTGATTTACTTTCGTCATACTATTCTTGATTTTATAGACCTCTAGCATATCCCTCTTGAGTCAGTACACTTCTTTCCAAGCTGAAAAGACCTAATCTGCTCAGTCACTCCTGATATGGAAGCTTAATCATTTTTGTTGCCCTTCTCTGTTCTTTTCCCAGTTTTAAACATCTTTTTTGATATGGGGTGACTGAAGTGTACCCAATATTCAAGGTGTTAGTGCACCAAGGATTTATGAAGTGGCATTATGATAGTTTGTCTTATCAGTCCCTTTCTTAATGGTTCCTGTTAGAGTGCATGGTCATCCCTCCTTGTCAGTCTGTGAGGGACATCTTGCTTCCTTCTTGTTGCACCTGTGCAGGCAGGCTCAAAGCAGGGAATTGTGTCTCTCTCTGGTGCCCAATTCCTCAGGCAGGGAGTAAGCACCCAACACTGCTTAGGCACTCATAGGCAGTGGGGTTAGCACCATCAGGCCTATGTTTAGATAATTGCCACCCTTAAGGTAGTGTTGGCAGCATGGGGGAATCAGAGGAGCTGGCCCCACCCTACACCACTGTATCCTAGCCTAGGGCCCTCACAATGATAGAGAGTTCTGCCACTCAGTCAGCGGGGCTCGAACTGAAACTTGCCAACTTGGCATCAGGTCACAGCACACTGGGATATTGTCTGGTTCTGCATGATTACTTCCTACCTCCCCTACACTACCTGGGCCTTGGGGTCATTGGCTGTCTCCCTGGAGTAAACAGCAAGGGGTAAACCCAACAGCTCTTTAGCGTCCCAGGTGGCCAGGAGGTCTGGTAACTCCTGCAGGTCCTTAGCAGTGTGGTGGTCAGGCATGGGCATCAACAGTGGGGTGGAGACATCTTTTCCTCCAGCAGCTCCCCCTACCCTCAGCTGAGCTAAAGGGCCATCCTTTATACTTCCTGCTCCTGTCCTACCCTTCTGCTTCCAGCATGGTGGGTGTGGCTTTCCCAGGCCCTCCCACCTGGAGGTGGATAGCCATCCCTCCTTTTCAGTCTTGGACGGAGGCCATGACCCCTCCATATTCTGTTGGGTTTTTTAATTGCTTCTGCACATTGATTCACAGGAGTAAGGGTTCAAACGTCCTGCGACTTCCATTTCTATGACTGTTTGGATTTAGAGTCTGTAGTGCCAGTTATACCATCAAACTAGCAACAATTCATGACTGACTTATTATAACCCTGGCAGGGAAGGGCCTCAAGCTCCTAACTGTTTCCAGATGCATCTTTCAGGGAACAAAGAAGCACCACACCACATGTATTCCTTTGCACCATCTCATGAAACTTCTTTTTTGGCTTTCTCAGGGGCTGTTCATGTTCCGCATTGGAACATCCTGCACAGCAAGATTGGGTTTCTGATCTCTCCTCTGTGAGTTGGGTGCAGATTCATAACAAGAGCGGTTTCCTGTAAATATTGTAATCTTTCTTGTGCATCGCCTTAAACCCAGGAGGCCAGAAAAAAATAAAACACAGGAAGATTAAGTGGCAAAAGGGTGAGACAACAATGCATCTGATCCTGCTCCCTTTCTTACTAATGGGATAATATTGCCAGTGACTTCAGAGTTGGAGCCTGCCAGGATGCTATTAACTTGGAATCCTGATTTATCTAAATACTGGAGTGGTGGATACCATGAAAGTGACATGGACAGTATTGCCTTAAGTAGACACTGAATCCATCTGAAATGAAATGAAATTCTTGATTACAAATGAAACAATGAAATGTTCATTTTTCTTCACATTACCACTTTTATTGAAAACAATTTTGCATGGGAATTTTTTTTTTTAAACAAAACTACATTTTCCAATGGAAATGTTGCAAAAGATTTGATTCAGCCTTTTAGCATCTCCCCCTCATCCCTGCTTTTCTAATTGAAGGCAGTGGGGTATTTGCAATTATTACACAGGAGCAGGTTCAAACCTATTTATCTTATGTATATTTGATCTGGATAAAAGAAATGTGTAAGATGAAGCAATATGAGCCAGGTTCCTTCCCATTCTGTTTGTAATCACTATTTTTCATGTAGCTACCTGAATGTTTTCACTTTTCATGAAAGAACAATCTTCCCTCTGAAAAACCGTTGCTGTGTTTTATCTCCATAGCAATAGTTTTTATAAGGAACACATACATAGTAAGGCAACCTGCGTGACAGCTTGCAAGAAAGATTACACCCCATATATAACCCTCTGTATATATGCACACACAACTGACTTAAGCAGTTGTGCTTGATATCCATGAGCCATGTCAAAGCTGCCACAGGTCATATATATTTTCCTTGCTTTAATGCTGGTCCCATTATCAGATGTCTCAGAATAACTTATGATCTTCCCTTAGGCACAATCCTTATCAAACAACTGATAGGAGTTTACAATTAGTAGGTGGGGGAAGTTGCCTGTTAGGTGCTAAAAAGAGGGAAAAGCTTTCCTGAGGACTGAGAATCATCATCTCCCTTCGTATAGTACCTTCCACCTGAATATCTTAAGGACTTCACAGTAATGATTTGAGCTGTGCTCCACTCGTGTGAAGGAAAGGAATGTTCTCAAACCCATTTTGTGAGGAGGAAGCTGAACAACGAAGAGGGTATATGACATGGTGTCATAGGATCCACGCCCTGCTGGGGCACTTCCTCCTGGCCACTCTGAGGATGAGCTCCCTCCAGGTGTTCTGCCCTCCTCTGGTGATCATGTGAAACTTAAGAATCCAGATCCAAACACCACTGCTCTTTAAGGTATTGGAAATTCAGATGTAGATCCAAAATTTCCATATTAAACCCATAACAAGCATTAACTATAAACCAGGCAAAACTTGACATTGTAGGAAGAGTTTCACTTTCTTTGGTCTCACTGGAGAGAATCAAGATGGTACCCATTAATGGGAACTGAGCCATGGAAAGATTTATAAAAATCTTTGAGCATCCTAACGCCTCAGAATCAAATTAGGCTGGTTTTGATACAAATGACCAAAGACCATTCAAGTAAAGCCTGAAACCCGTGGCCTTTTTTCTTGTTGCTTTTTGCAATAATGTGAGAAATGATAAAGATGTAGCTTTACCTTAGAAATTCCTGTCTTTGGGCACTCCATGGAAATGTATTTCATTAAATACGGGTGATTATCTTTAAATAAATTAACAAGAACCCCATTGACTTCAGTGGAGTTAAACCAAGGTTTCACGTCTCTGAATAGGCCTCAGTATTTGGACAGCTGTAGCTGTAAGGATGATGTTAAACATTTTAATTTTTCACTGCTTGATAATTTCATCTCTTCACTTTGCTATGCCAAAATCTACTAACAATCTTGCTGTGGTTAAACACCTCCTTTCTAGAAAAGGCATTCTGCCCACAGGCAGGATGAACTTGCAGCTAACACACTGAATCAGCTGTCAGGGCGATTGTTTTCTTCTGACTCTGCCAGATTGGTGTGACCATGGCTGTGTCCACCCCTCACAAGGCCTGAAGGGGTTAAAGTGGCTAGGTAGGCCAGTCAACTGTCCAAGCTGCACCCGAAGGAGGATCCAGGGAGCAGGGATTAATTAGAAACAAGGTTCAGTTGGACAGGAACAAAAGGGGCCTGCAGAAAGCCTAGTGCTGAAAGTACCTAGGGGCTGCAGGGAGATGGTCTGCATCACTCCCTGCAAGAAGTGAAGTGTGTCCCAAGCCATGAAGTGATTGAAGTTCACTTGGAAAAGAAATCAACCCATGTTCACTGAAAGCTCTATAGTGTATTCATTCACGTAGTCCCATGAATTGGACCCTGGTAGTAACAGGAACAGGATTTAGTTTTTGACATTACTTACTTTTCAAATAGTTGTTCCTTTTACACAGCATAGAGGAGTATGCGTGTACTGAGAGAAGACCACCACAACACACTAATGCAATACATCAGCAGTATTTCTTATTTTTTCACAAGTGCTTTTGTTCTGTCCTTTTTATGGGTTGGATTGTGGCATTACTATTGGCCAGAGTAACAGAGTAATGACTTGTAGAGTTACCGTTCAATTCCTTATTTCAGTTTTGTACTTGGTACAGATGGCTTCCTCCCCTGCTCCTCATCAGCTGTGCAAGCCAGCACATTGGAACATTAGGAGTCGAGGCTCCACCCATTTTTCATTCCTGTCCTCCTATCTGCACATGAGAGGAATAGGGTCTCCATTGAAATGGTCTCTTCACTGTGTTGTGGCCTACAATAGCCCATGGTGGGGCGTCAAAGCTCTGTAGCATTGTTCTCACAGGTGATTAGGGAAGGAGCCATGGAGTCACGGCTAGGTTTGGGAAGTAGTTCATAGACCAAAAATTTGGATCTCAGGAAGGAAGGCTACCAACAGAGACAGGTGGCCTCTAAATTGGGAACTGTGGGGCAGAATGTAGCTTTGCCAGGCTGCAATGCTGTATGTGAAGTGTTGCACTAAACTTTTGTGATAGGCCCTGTTAACGGCCTGTGTTTTGTGCTGTAATTTATCTACTTCTAAAATTCTTTCTGCTCCTAGGGGAAAGCACACGTCTGACTTGATACAGAAGATGAAAGGTAAATGAAGCTTCAAGATCCACCTTCCACTGCCACTCTCACACCCCCATTCACATTCTGAATAGGATGGAGTTGGATTTTACATACCGTTTGGCTGCTCTACAGGGGATAAGCATGGTCAGAATACTTGCCTATTTTGTAAAGAAAAGAATTCATGCTGAGAGACAACACTCAGCTGTAGAAATAGTCACTTAGAAAATCCATAGAATGGGTTTATAGGTACTCATGACCTTTTTTCTTTGTGCCATAGTTTCAAGTATCGGTGTATGGAGTACCAGAGAAAATGGTGCACCATGGCAGAAAAACCCAGTCTTGGCACATGGTAGTTTGATGGAACAGCGCAAATGTGACCAGGTTTTGAGAATAGCTTCATGGCTGTTGGCACAGCATGTGCAAGCAGAGGGTGAGGAAAAGAACACCCTAACAGCACAGTCTGAAGAACTCAGCAATGTGGCTTCTTTGACAAATGAAGACAATAGCCTCTCACTATACACTTATAAGTAGCTCTTAAAGACACACTCCATGAATTGGGATGCCTCAAGCCAAAGCCTGAAAGCTGAGCTTTGTCCTGTGCATGGAAGTCAATGGACTCTGGATTTGTTGACTACAGTGGGAAGTGAATTCAGAACAAACAGAAGAAACTGGGTGGAGAAATATCCTTGGGCACCGCTATCCAGGAATATTCCATTCCCCTGTGTTTGCAATTATCCCACCCACATGCTACAAATTCTGTTGTTATGAGGGATAGAAAGGAATCACAGAAGACTTAGCTTGTTCTAGAAATGAGTCCTTCCTAATAGTCTGCACTTCAGTATTTTCTCATGCCCATTAAATACAAACAGACCTGGTCCCAGGAGTCTGCCTCTCATTTAGAAAATAATATGATTCAGCATAAATTCTTTTAGGGGGGCCATGCTTCCCTATCATTGTCAAGATGTGCGCAGCACCAAAATGCTAAGCTGAAGGGAAAAAAAACGTCTGCAGAACCTTTACAGCACTTGCAAAGAACATGAGTTCCTTGCTGAGGAAAGGGTTAAAAAGAAAGCCTTCCCTGGTAAGTTAAACAAGAGTGCCTTTGGAAGCTGGCATGGAAAGGACGCATTAGTCGCAGTCCCTGAAGACAGTGATGGGAACACATCAGATGACACCCCAAGACTGACGCAGAGGTTCTGACTAAGCTATTTAAAAAGTTGGCAAGCGAGTCCACCCTAGTAATTAGTACCCACTGTTCAGCACAGCCACCGAGCAGGTCTGGCTTCCCAAGTGCTTCAGAAGCTTGAGGAGGCAGGAAACCCCTGACTTTGACAGCATCACTCAACTCTGAAGAGAGGAAAGGTAGGACTTTCAAAGCACTCAGTGTTGGTCTTACTCTGCCTTCTATTGATGTTGATCATGTTTCCCCATTGATGTCAGTGGGAGCAGAAAGGCTCAGTAATGAACTGGTTTGAAAAGCCCATCTTCAGTGTCTTAGCAATGGCAATTAATACTTTCCACTCTTCCCATTTTCAGCTACAATCTCGTTGCAACCAGTCTAACAGCTCTGCCTGTTCTGGGTGCACTTCTTCCCACACCTTCTGATTTATGCACACCACATCCATGGCCCCACAAAGTCATGGGACTTACTTGTCATCCTCCTCTTTGCTTTGGCCAAGGTGGCCCTCTACTACACCAGGGGGAAGAAGGTGGCTGAGGAGGTACTCTGCGACTGAGGAGCCTATTTCTGTTCCTCCGTCCAATCATGTATCTGGGCAAAGTTCCTCTGGGCCAGCACCACTTACTCATTTCTAATTATATAGCATGTATAATATAGCATGTGTGATACTGCTGAACTTTAAGCAATCCACAGTCATAGGATGGTTATTTCGCTGTTGTTGGCCTTGTGGTGGAAAAACAAATATTGAATAATCTTTTGAGAAGCATGTTAAAGGGAAATAGGGTTCCTTAAATTAAATATAATTCATATTGTATTTGGGGAAAATGGTTTTGAATGTTTATTCCTAATGCTACTATGAGTAGCAACTAGTGCTATTTATAAAACCTCAGTACATGTAAGCATCCCCCAGTGAGTTGAAGCAAATAAAGCCAAATCTATTGCCTTCAGACATATATTGACAACCAATGTGAGGGAAGGGAGACATTAACAAAAAAGCAAACTAAATAAACACATCTTGTCCCTTGAAAATTGCCAAATGTTGGGCTCCAGTGAACCATGGCTATTAGCTAGGATGTGCAGGGATAGAAAACCATGCTCTGAAGTGTCCCTAACCTCTGTTTGCCAGAAGCTGGGAATGGATGACATGGGAAGGATAACGTGATACTTAACTGTTCTGTTCATTCCCTCTGAAGTACCTGGCATTGGCCACTGTCAGAAGACAGGATACTGGGCTAGATGGACCATTGGTTTTATCCAGCATGGCCATTCTTATGTTCACCCTAGAACTATGTCTACACTTGAGAAGTTGACTTTATAAAGTCAATTTATTAACTTTTCAAGTGTAGGCATAGCCCCTTTTCGACCTTATTAACTCGACTGAATTTTTTAAGTCGACTTAAAAAGGTCCACCTAGGCACTACTCCATGTCTCCACTGGCTTAAGTTGACTTAATAAAGTCAACTTAAGCGCTAGTTCGAATTAAAATAAGGTGTTATTAATTTGAACTAAACTTTTCCTTAATTCGATTTAAGGAGCAGCTTAAGTCGAATTAAGGAAAGCCCAGTGTAGACGTGGAGTAAATTAAATCGACTTAAGCCTCCTTAAATCGACTTAATTTGTAAGTGTAGAAGTACCCTAGGGGAAGAGTTTCAAAGGGTTAGAGGAAGGTTGACTTACTTTTTACTGTCTCCCTTTCAGATCTCTGGCGGGGCTAGAGAAAAGGCTGTACAGAAAGGACTCGGAGTGGAATTACAGCAATGAGGCATTTCAGGGTCTACAGTGATGAATAAATTCTCCAGCTGATTAATGATATCGTTAATCAGCAGGTAGCCCCTCTTCACCCATCCTTGCAATTTACGGTATGTATAGCAGAGCCAATGCAAGACAGATAGGGCCCATTTCATTTGGATTGGTTTGCAACCACTTGAAGAAAAATCTAAGGGAGGGACTGCTATCTATGCCCCATGGAGGATTCTAGGCTTTTAGATGGTCTGAAATGCCTTTTGTACAATTATTTAGTACCCTGCTTCTCTAAACAGTATATCAGACTTACCCACAAAACTAGACAGTGTCTCAAGACCATTTTCAATATAGCAGTAGAAATTCCCTGATGCCTGCTCTGACAAGAAGCTCAGCTAGAGCTGATGGAGATTTAGTTTGTATGGAAAGAGGATGACAATTCAATGGTAAAATACTCTGACTACAATAGGGCCAAGATTTCACCCCAAAATTTGAACGTGACACTGCCAAGTTAACATTAAACATTATGAGACACGTCCCTGATATAGCGCTACTGTGTTGTTACATCAGAGAACATTTGACTCCCTCTGCTTTTTCTTTTCTTTTCTTTTTTTTAAAAACCCTCAGCTTTATATGCTACACCACTAAAAACCCGAAGAAGTCATTACTAACTTCTTCTTGCCTTTTAACCACACACTCCCTGCTGCTTGCTCACGTTTTACATTCCACTTTGCTTTTAACAGGAAGAATAGGTTCACTGTGCTGCATTGGTCATAAAAAACAATGGTTGTGTGGCAAATCCTGCATTACATTTCAATTCCTCATTTATTAAATCCTGAAAAGTCTTCTATACCTATTAGGTTTTATAAAACTTGTTTATTATTAATTAAAAATAAATGTGGGACCTAAATTAACAGAGCATCCCCCTTTAACATTACCAAATCACACAAGCCAAACAGCACTGATCAGGCATAATTTTGGAGAATTGTTTATGTTTCGAATGCTAGTCTGATCTAGCAAAAGTTGGAATAAATGTCATGCCTGTTTGAAGAACCTGAAACCTGGCCTTATTTTACATTTCTCTTGAGTCTTTAAAGTACAAAGGCAATCTCTACTTTATTTCAGGTCATCACGATTCCTTTCAGGCCTTTCCTGTGTGCAAAAGTTTTGCTGTCTAAGGCCTGGTTGACGTTAGCCAAGTTGTATAATTACGTTGGTTAGTGTCTCTGTGTGTTATTTTTGTTTTCTACTAATATTTATTCCAGAACAAGTCTAGTATGAATGAAACTATACAAGTATAAAGATACCTCATGCTGGTATTGCTTATTTTGCCTCCTAAATTGGAATAAGCTATACTGGTATGAGGATTTTTATACTGGTATAACTGTTTTCACAGTGGCTTGGCAAAGATTGCTGTTTCAACTGTGCTGCTACAGTTAAAGTAACAAAACTTTTAAAATTCTAATTCTCAGTCCTTCAAGGAAAAAGGCTGTATTGGTTAAAAAAACCCTGACCTGGCTTAGAGGGGTAGTGAAAGCAGCATTCTCTCTCTCTCTCTCTCTCTCTCTCTCTCTCTCTCACACACACACACACACACACACACACACACACACACACACACACAGAGTGAGAAAGGGGTGGGAGGAAACCTATAGAAATGAATATAAATCAGAAGTTAGTGACGGTAGAAAATTGATAAGGGATACAGAGGTAAAAAGAAATCTCTGGCCAGCAGATTTAAGGACAATTAGAATGATTTTTTAAAAAGTATATTAGGAACAAAAAGAATCCTAATAATGTATAGCTCCATTGCTAAATGGAAATGGTAGAATTAATAATAATGCAGATGAGGCAGAACTGTATAATAAATATTTTTGTTCTGTATTTGGGAAAACAGATGATGTAGTCATATGATATGATAAGTTTTTCCATTCCACTAGTATCTCAGGAGAATGTTAAACAGCAGCTACTAAAATTAGACATTTTTAAATGAATAGGTCCAGCTAACTTGCATCCAAAAGTTTTAAAAGCTGGCTGAGGAGCTCACTGGACTGTTGATGATTTTCAATAAGTCTTTGAACAATAGGGAACTTCCAGAAGACTGGAAGAAAGCTATTGTGCAAGTATTTAAAAAATGGTATATGGGATGACCCAGATAATTATATGTCTGTTGGTCTGATATTGATCCTGGACACAATAATGGAGTGGTTGATGTGAGACTCAGATAATAAAGAATTAAAGCAGATTAACATAATTAATGCCAATCAATCAACATGATTTTATGGAAAATAGATCCTGTTTAACTTGATTTTTTAAAAAAGAGATTAGAAGTCGGCTTGATAAAGGTAATCTTACTGATGTGATAGACTTGGTACTGCATGATATGTTTAAAAAAGCTAGAACATATATAGGGTTAACATGGCACATGTTAAAAGGATTTTATAAATGGTTAAATGATGTGTCTCAAAGTATAATTATAAATGGGACATCACCAAGAGGATGGGTCCTGCAAGAATCGGTTCTTGGCTCTATATGTAAACATCAATGAACTGGAAGAAAACAAAATCATTACCGACAAGGTTTGCAGAGGACACAAAAATTGGAGGAGTAAAGAATGAAGAGGACAAGCTCCTGATATAGAATGATCTGGGTTGGTTGGTCTATATAGGCAGGTACAAGCAAAGTACCAGCAGGTTCAGATTAATTATGTTGCTGTGTTTTAAAGGAACCAAGAAAAAAAACGATGGTGGATATGTCTTACAGCTCACTAGATAGCAAGAAAACATACAATCATCACTGACAAAGTTTGCAAAGACACAAAATTTGGGGGAGCAAACCAACACTATGCATTTCAATGTGGCTAAATTTAAGTGGATGCATCTAAGAACAGAGAATGTAGGGCCATACTTACACAGAATGAGGGACTCTATCCTGGGGAGCAGTGTCTCTGAAAAACATTTGGGGCTCATGGTGGATAATCAGCTGAACGTGAGCTCCTAGTGTGACTCTAGGGCTAAAAGGCTAATGTGATCCTTGGATGCATGAAGTGGGAAATCTCAAGTAGGAGAAAAGAGACTTTTACCTGTGTATTTGGCACTGTGCAACTGCTGCTGGAATTCTGTGCCCAGTTCTGGCACCCGTAATTCAAGGAGGTTGTTGAAAAATTGGAGAGGATTCCGAGAAGAGCCATGAAAATGATGGAAGGATTAGAAAACATGCTTTTAGTGATAGATTCAAGGAACTCAATTTATTTAACTTAACAAGAAGAATGTTAAGTGGTCACTTGAAAAGAGTCTGTAAGTACCTACATGGCAAATAATTATTTGACAGTGGGCTCTCCAGTCTACCAGGGAAAGGTGTAATAAAACCCAAAAAGAGTGGAAGCTAAAGCTAGACAAATTCAGACTGGAATTAAGGCCTACAATTTTAAGAGTGAGGGTAATTACCCACCGGTACTCTTTAGCCAGGATTGTGGTGAATTCTCCAGCACTGGCAATTTTAAATCAAGGCTGGAGGTTTTTCTGAAAGCTCTGCTTTAGGAGTACATCTACTCTGGAGGCTCTGTTAAGTTGACTTAACCAAGGTCGACTTTAAGATGACTTAAAGTCAACCTTGGTAAGTCGATTTAGAAAGTCCACAGCCCTGTGTCCACACTGGCAGGTGCTAGGTGGATTGAGGAATGGCCAGGAACTCTGCGAGGAGGCCAATTAGGTTGACTTAAGGACTATTCCCCATCTCCACTGGCTTAAGTCGACTTAATAAGGTCGACTTAAGCCTTAGGTCAACCTCAAGAGGTATTGTTATTAACTCAGCGTAAGGAAATGCTTAAGTTGACCTAATAAGTGCCCAATGTGGACGCAGTGGTCTGTAGGTTGACTTAACCATCCTTAAGTCAACCTAAGGCTCCAGTGTGGACGTACCCTAGGAGCTGTTCTAGGGAAATTCTGTGGCCTGTGATGTACTGGGTTGCCAATGTAATAGAATTAGATCATTAGGGTCTAGTAACAGAATGAGACCTTTAGGATGTTAGATAAACCAGTTTGGTTGGTTTTTAGTTCTTCTGTAATAAAGTCACACATTTGGGGCTCCTTATTGTGTGTCTGTTTCTAACATAATTTTGGATACAAGACCCCTATATAACAGGCCCCTTCTAGCCTTGGAACCTATGAGACAATGCTGAGCGCTCTGGCCCAGATACATCATAACACCTGAGTATTTGCTTAATTTTGATCATCTCAGTAGTTCTTTTTAATTCAGAAGAACGTACTTGATTTAAAAGTTTTGTGTTTGGTTAAATGCTTTGCTGAGTCGGTGTCCGAGTGCTCAGCCCCCTCGATGGGAAATGCTTAATAATAATAATGTATGTCTCACATTGGAAACTCTTTCTGCCTGTGGGATGCTCTAGCATCACACACCACATCTGGAAGTGGTGCACCATTGTGTAGCACAGATAGCTTCCATTTGGATGCAGAAACATTCAGAGTCATGACCAGTTTGCTTATTTGCGTATTGTTTTCTGAAACCTTTCAGTGTTTGTCAGATAACAATATTCTCCATCTTTGTAGGATTACTGGGTGGATTGCACTAGCTAGAGGGACCTGTTTAGGAGTATTGCTTGGATTTTAGACGTTAAACCGCATAACTGACTTCAGGGGCATTCGATTCTCTTTGTTGTTTGAGACTAGTCTGTTCCCAGGTTGCTAACAAATGCTATCTCAGTGAAATCTCTGTTTAAAGATTCAATCTTCCTTACCCAAAATAGCCACTAGGGGGTATACTGAGGCTAAATGCATTGCGGCCATGGTAATCAAACCAATTTATTATCGTTTCCTGGTTTAAATCTTTCTACTGGATCCATGAGGTTATAAAGACTGATTCATAACCAGAATTAAGCTTTCTTAATCTGACATACAGCAATCAGTCCTCATGATATAATTGATTTGAGCACACTTTCTGTCCTGAAAAGCGAATGCAAACATGACAGAGCTGCTGCCCTAGGTGTTTTCAGTATCATTGGGTGCGTCTACACTTACAAATTAAGTCAATTTAAGCTTGCTTAAATTGACTTAATTTAATCTGCAGCAGCTTAAGTCGATTTAAGGAAAATTAAAGTCGACTTCATAAAATCTAGTATAAAGTCGACTTTGCTGGCTAAGGTCCCCTTTAAGTCGACTTAATTTTTGAGTGTGGACATGCAAAGTCAACTTATTTGGTCAAGTGTAGACAGCCATTGTTTCTGGCTTTTAGGAAAATAAAGACTTTGCTGCCCTTTCTGTTTTACTCTTACTATCCTTCCAGAGCCAACATAACTAGGAGTGACCGATCTGGATTCCCAGCCTATCTCTAATTTTCCTTTTCTTGTTGACCTCCTCAGGGTCAGCATGAGCTCCTAAATCAAAGTGCATTAGGTCCCCTCCCATTTCATGCAGTCAATCCATCTGCCCAGTCGGCATGGGTACTGCAGGGCACACGGGGTATAGAATAGCTTGGGCCAATACCACCCAACATGCACTTAGTCATGGTTTCTTTGAACAGGGAAGCACGTGAAATGGCAAAAGCAGCTGCAATGTGAACAGCTCACTGAACTCCAGAAAGCAGTTGCAGGCTTGCCAACCAACAGCTCTTAAAAAAATGCACGAGTCAGGTCTCAATAATTATCAGACTCACTTAAAAATAAAGAGATTTTTTAAAAAAGATAGCATATGGGTTCTTTTTATTGCTCTTCAGGTGTCCGAGGCGCTAAAGATTCTAGTTCTCAAGCTTCTCTATCAGCCTTGAGGCTTGAAACTTTTTTAAATGCAATGGTGAAATTTTCACATTCTCTCATGACTCCAGAAGTTAGGCCTGTAAAGAAACACTAGAAATTGCAAGTCACAATAAAATCCTAAGCTTTAGCAACATGGCAGTTGTACTCTACTCTTCAGCCACACAGCAAACTGTCCCAGCTGCTGCAGTTCTCTAAATCCTAATGCCTGCTCAAAACATGAAAAGCTTGTGTTAAATGTATATGCCTGGACTTCTACTCAAAGTTACCATCCCAGACATAAACCCGACGAATCAGTAAACATCATAAGCCAGAGGCAATCCATCTCTGTTATTCTGGATAGGTATGAAGAAGTTTTTTGCAGATTAAGAAAAATGGCATCCTCTGGCAGCGTTCCCTAACTGAGGCTGCCCATTACTTGCAATTATTCTGGAATGATCACACCCAGATTCCTCTGAAGAAAAAGCAAAACTACCCTAGATGTGACAAGAATCAATTTCAATTTATCAAGCTTTCTAAAGAAGTATGCTGGTAAGTCTACTTTTCTCAGGGAGACACGGCTGAAGGTTAAAATCCTCTCTTGAGCCCCTCACTCACATACAGCCAACCACTGATAAGGACTTGGTAGGTCACCACTGCCCAGAAGCACTTCCTCCCTAACAGGTGTGCAAGAAAAATCCGAACATAGGCATGTCTACAGTGATTCCCTTCGACATTGGTTTCAACGTGTTTAAGGTGAAGCAGAAGTTCATTGACATCAAAGGAAAGGAAATCAGATCCCAAATAAGTGGTCTATAAATACAGCAGATGTCTTTTGAATCAAAACATTTAGTCAGTAAACTGAGTGGGATATCTCTGCCTTCTTTATCATCATGCCTTTCATTTGTCTGTCTTCAAACCATTAAAAAGCTGCTAGCATCAAATGCACTTTGGGGTCATTAGAAAATAGAGTGACCAGATAACAAGTGTGAAAAATCAGGATAGGGGGGGGGTAATAGGCTATATAAGATAAAGCTCTGAGTATCAGGACTACCTATATAAAATCAGGACCTCTGGTCACCCGATTAGAAATGCTCCCATCCATAGCTCCTTCTTTCTATACTGTTTTTCCTTTGGATTATGTTACTGTTTTCAGAGTAGATGATTAAAGATTGCGTGAATTTTCTAAGAGGAATAGCCCCCCAGTTTGTGCTGGATGACTCTGGCAAAAGCCTCATCAGTCTCATATCAGTTGGAGAAGACAAGATTTGGTCCGCAAAACCATGTGAACATTTCATCCTACTGAACACATGAAACCTATACTAGGAATTCTGTTGTTGAGGTCCAACATTGAATGTATTGAAATGTGAGGCAGCTTTAATCTTGGCTTCAAGTGTGTTTCCCCTTTGGTAAATACATGTGAATTTCTAACATGGCAGCGACTTTGAAATCTTAAAGGCCGGTGGCTTTGAAATATTGGATCTATGTATTGGAAATACCAGACAGCATAGAACACAACCAAGGCTAAAAGGAGGAGGGAACCGACAGCTTTTTAGAATAAGGCTCACTGAAGAGTGCATAGCTATACTCCCCATAGTTGAAGGGAGCAGAGCAGGGAAGTGTGAGTAAATTTAATTAGGACCTACAATAAGAACCCTTCTTATTTTATTAAGGAACACTGCAAACTTGTTTTTCTCTCTACACCAGAGAGGTTTGACTGCGAAACAAACAAAATGTTAGGGGGAAACCATTTCCCCTAAAGGAGCATATTACTGCAGTTCTTTTTTTGATGGAAATGATCTAAAGATCATAAAGCATCTGTGTCACTGTAATAATGGCTTGTTCCCAGTTTTGCTCTTATTTTAAAGTAGAGATGGGCTTTTGGCTCTCAAGCACTCTTCTCCCCCCAAAATCTTGTACTATGTGAAATCCAAACCTAGGTTCAGATTTAAATGTTGCAAATAGCCTTTGTTTATACTGTATAATAAGCTGGACTGAGCCCCTGTATGTCACTGTTTGCAAAACTGGAAGGTCCACTCTCCAGCTCACCAAACCTCTCTCTGTCCCAACCTAAGAACAAGCATGTGGATGCCCAGCTAGTCTCCAAGGCTGCGTCAACACTGGTAAATTAAGTCGACTTAAGCTTGCTTAAGTCGACTTAATTTACTCCGCGTCTACACTACAGTTTCCTTAAGTCAACTTAAGCAGCTTGCTTAAGTCGACTTAAGGAAAATAAAGTCGACTTAATTACAATTAAGTCGACTTTATAAAACCTGCTTTCTAGTAGACCTAAGGCTTAAGTCGACTCCCTAGAGTTGACTTAAGCCAGTGTAGCCGTGAGGTAGCCTTAAGTCGACTTAGGGCTACCCCAGGGCTACACCAATGCTCTCTCTGCCCGGGGGGGGGGGAGGGTGGCACAGGAGTAGCCTGGCATGCCCCCCCACCTGGCAGGGCAGAGCCCTTCCCACCCTGCCCCTATGCCCTGCCAGGATCCCTGACCCCCTTTGCCCCATTAGGTACAATGGGGCAAAGGCTGAGCCCCCTGGCATTGGGCAAGGGGTGCCCCCCCTGCCCCTGTGGACCTGTCCTAGGTCCCCCTAGCCCCATAAAGTCGACCTAGAGCATCCAGTGTGGACGTTCTAGGTCGACTTTGTAAGTTCCCCCCAAAGCCGACTTAAAATTTAAGTGTGGACACACTAAATTCACAAGTATAGACATAGCCCGACAGTGACCAGCACCAGGAGCTTTGAAAGGAAGGTGCAAGAAGCCCTGGTGTGCAGTTTAGATTATTTTGATTACTAGCCCCAATTAGCTGGCTTTATATTCTTTCCAAATGTTGTTTTTAATTTTTATAAAGTCTTTCTAATGTACAAGTGGATTTTCTTATTAATCATATGGACATTTGATTTTTTTTTTTTAAAAATCCTGCAATGTTTTTGGCCTAAGTAATCTCACCCTATAAATTATTTATTGTAAAGCCATTTGCTGAGCTCTTGATAAGATCTTCTCTTTCACTTCCTGTCCCAAAGGCTTCCATAGTTGTGATTACTATCATCTTGGTCATGATCCAAGATTGAACATGGAGCCACCTGAAGTAAAAGCAAAGGGCTGGGCAGTGTGAGCTAAAGATGAAGGCCTATGAAGGAAGGCGGTTGCTCATGGATACCTTAACGGACACATCTTCTGTGGACTGGACACAGAGATTTGTTTTCTTTCTGAATCAAAAAACAAAAAAAATTTAAAAAAGGAGTTTTTCAAAAAATTCAGAATTTTTTAAAAAGTGAGATTTCATCAAAATTAACGTGTACCCACAGGCAGTTTCACAGTCAATGAAATGATATTTTCTGCCAAAAGATCGTTCCAGCTCTGAATGCTCTGCACTAAATGGCTGCAACCGTTTAAAGAACCAAAGAGATGTTTGCCATTCGGGGGAGGGGAGAGGAGGGATTCCTGTATAAATATTTTGTAAATCATTCTTGGGGATGAAAAGTCTGTCTGAGCAAACCTTTATTTTATTGCTATGTCCAGATAGACAACTTTCTAGCACAGACACTAAACACGATGTATCATGTGGTCCAAATCAAACGTGAACATGATAAATGCAAATAAGACATGAATAGGCTTAAGCCTATTCTTTCACTGGACTTTCTCCTTCACCTCTGGATGATAAGGGTACTAGGAAAAGGAAGCAATTTTTCAACCTATCCTAGGAGAAGGAATATTTGAAAGATATTTCCTGTGACTGGACTACATCATCCTTTCTGTGCCTGGTCTGAAAATTTGGAAGGCCATTTCTCCTTAGCGTTCAACAGAAATGTCTTTTCCCATGAATTAGTGTGCAACAGATTCAGTGAAGGCTTGTAGGTGAGCAGTAAAGGGGCTGGATAGGGGTGGGGTAGGTTAAAATGTTTCAGCATTCCAGTGAAATTTAATGGCCCATTGGGATAGTCCCTTGACAGCTGATCCTTTTGATCTCTTTATATAGCATACCACTTACCAGCTCCCTCATGCCAGAGGCAGAAATGGTCACTTACTACAGTCCAATCCAATATCCTGTGTGCAAAGCACAGCACTGATAAAATTCAGTAACAGTAGCAAAACAAGATAGCCTCTTCATACCATTATAATATAATGCACTCAAAAAGTGCCAGATTAATGCAATATCAATTTGGATCACCTCCACTATCAAATGACATCATAACAACCAATCAGATACACCCCTAGTCCCATTAAAATGTGGCTTGTTTAATGATTTCAAGGTTGTATGTCCGACCCATTGTTCTAAAAGGTCATTGGGATCCCCAAGGGTAATACTGACTGATTCAGAGATGAAATTCTGGGCTCAGTACCAGAGTCTGGCATATTTGCTGCCTCAAAGTCCTCTATTTGAGAGGTTTGGCCATTGTGTGGCTACTCTGACCTAGCAGTCTACCTGAGGGTGATCAGTGCCCATATATCTTCTAGCATTTCTTACATATAGCCCTTTCTCCTTTGTGGCAACTCATCTTCTTCGTCTATCTGGCTGCCCCATGACTCCCAACATTTCCCTGTCATACTCATTCATCTGTTTCACTTGGGCCTTAGACAAGCATCATGAAGGGATTCCACAAAGGACACAGTCCAGTCATGAGGGTGTCTTTAAGTAATTTTAAAGAACATTAAATAAAACAAAAACCCAGCCACAGAAAGGGCCATGAGAAATTTCAAGAACTGAAATGTAATCCTGGGTGAGAGCCTGCTTCCATGGAAATTAATGGCAAAGTTGCTCAAGCAAGCAGATGACACCCTCAGTGCTGATCAAAAGAGGATGGAAAATGACTTTCAGTAGTGGTTGCTCAAACCCAATCCATCAAAAATGGCATTGCCGGCTTTTCATGTCAGCAATTTTGAAGCAGAAAGGATGCTGAATGTAAACTTCTGTATCAAGGCAATTGCCCGTGATCTCCCTTGCTACCTAAGGAGTCATTCTCCAGTGCAACCTCACCTACTAACATCAGAAGTAGGTGAACCATAAAATGAAGAGTGGCATCTATATCATCTGAAAGTGAAAAGGTTCTTGCATGGGTTCTGCTGACTGAGCACAGGCTCCGCACCCCACAGGTGATTGAGATCCAAGACCTCTGGCCAACTCCATGCTGGGGTGCGTTTGGGGCATGCAGTCTCCATGAGCTGCTCAGCTACCAAACTCTCCTTACTGACTAAGCAGGATATGACCATTCAAAATTCCCCAGGGCTGCAGGAAGGGGAGGCAGAGTGGCAAAAATGGAGAATTATGGGACAGCTCCCAGAGGCTGATTATTTTGCTTTATTTGGCAACTCTGACTTAAATTCGAACTGCAGAATTTGCTGTCGGCCAGTGTTATTAGGTCGAATTTCAGCACAATTTACTTCATCTTTGCTGGCATGACAATGGAAACCATAGCTGAAGAAGGTCGTCCTGAATGTTGTTACTTAGGCACATTGCAGTCAGTGTAGACCAGGCCTAAGCAAATATCTGTCTGGGGCTGGAGCACAAATGGAGTTTGTGCACGGCTGTGTTTCACTGACCAGTTCTGAGGAGGACATTGGAGAAAACCGAATGAAAATAGTTTCAGCTTAAGAATCAGCTGGAGCAGAGTGAAATGCTGCTATTCTATCAGATCAAACAACTGCAAAGAGCCACATTATTATCCTCCCAGCCTTATTCCTTTTAGAGACTTTATTTTTCACAGTTTAGTGTAAACATTAAACCATTTTCTATCACTGTGAAAATAAGAGACATGTTGGCAATTACAATGTGAGATTCCATGCACAAACTCATACACAGCCTTAAAAGACACTCTTCATATTTAGGGAGTATAGAAATTATGGGCTGAAACACATGTTGGATAATCCCCCTGATTTCTGTAGTTTCACAAGGAATGAATTTGGCTTGCTATCTGCAAGACCATATGTGTCCTAACTTCTTATGTAAAAAGACCAGTCTGATTCCTTTTTTCTTCATCTGTAAATCCATTTCCATTTTTTACTGTTGCTGTCTGTTCTGGTAATCTATTCAATAGCATTTTATCCAGGGGTCTCAATTGTCACCCCAGGGATCCAATGAGAGTTTGCCATTCTTCTCATATGGAAACAACAATGTTGACTAGGAAATAGACAGGTCTGAAATCCATGGAGAGTGTACTTTTGCTATACCTCCTTGAAATAAAAAGACAAAGCACTTGTTCACAATATGTTCAATGGTTTGGAGGACTCCATATCTGCACTGTAGCAAATCCTTGTTTCTCTATTTATGCATAATGTCCCAATGTAGCTGATGGTCATCCACTGTCTTTTGGCAGAGCAAGAAACCTGGAGATTTGATGCTTTTTGTTTGTCAGAACCTGTCCATTGCATCCGTCAGCTGTCTTCTGGGTTAAAGCTGGATGACAGGAGAGTTTCTCCAGCCACACAAAAAAGTTGGGGGAACGTAAAGTCAGTGCAAGGTGGGTGAATGAGGTTGTCATAGAGCAGGATCTTTTGGTAAGTGAGAGCTTTCTTGTGTTCATGTGATGTAGCCATCTCCCACCAGATGGTCAGAGGAAGGATGTTTGCGAGGACTGGATGCTAAGGCAGCAGAGTGGACTTCAGGGAGCTAGTTACAAGTCTCAAACCCACAATTAGCTGGATATCAACAAGTTCCGTGTGTGAGATTCTTCCTCAAATGGGTGCATAGTATTCAGCCATACAATAAACTAAAGCCAACATTCAAGGAGTCCTGTGGCACTTTTAAAGACTAACAGATTTATTTATCACATGAGCTTTCGTGGGAGAAAATCCCACTTCGTCAGACAGTTTGAAGAAGCCAACATTGCCACCCTTATTGAGCTCCGAGTCAGCAAAAGAAATTGCGATATCTATGAAAAGATATTGCATGGTGTGGTGAAGAAGGGCCACAACAGGGACGTGCAGCAGTGCTACATTGACATAAAAAAGCTGAGGCAGGCATATCAGCGGACTGGGGAGGCGAATTGTCATTCTGGCTCCTCTCTGAAGACATGCTGCTTTTATGAGTAGCTGCATGTGATTCTTGGCGGTGACCCCCACTGTAGCGCCACCACTCAGCATCGATACCTCCGAGGAATCCTAATCCAGGATGCATGATGATGACTCCATGGATGAGAAGGAGAACAGAGGCCAGAAGAGTGGGGTATCCATTCTTCAGGGCACCCAGGACCTGTTCCTCACCCCGGAGCAGCCTGACTGTTTGCAGGATGGCGTCACTGACTGAAATGCTGGGGAAGGTGTATCTGGTGAGTACGTTTACCTCATCTAATTGCTGTGGTTTATATCCTCAGGCATGCTTCCAATTATTTTTAAAGGGGAATTTTGTTGGGAGGGAATGGCATTTCCAGGAACACGCAATGTTTCCTCTCCTTTATTAATTGTTTGGAGGCGAAGGGGCCTGGAAATCTCAGTAATGGATGCAAGGGCCCCTAGCTTACCATTTCTGGAATGGCCGTTTGAGCCTGTGGTAGGTGCAGATTGGAATGCGGTTCTGTTTTTCAGTTCTGAATAGTCGAGGGAGTTCTTGTAACAGTGTTTCATGTTTTGCATTACATTGCCTCATCTAGCACTGGGAACTATGTGCTTTGCTTGCCTTGGGCCAGATAGCCTCACAAAGTGCCTTTCCCAGATTAGGAAGAGAGAAAAAAACGCCAGAGATGACATGTTCACTGAGCTCATGAACGCACCGGTGGCAGTTGACACAGAGCTCAGAGCACGGTGGCTATCCTTATCTGAAAAACTTGACATGGAGGTAGAGGACAGAAGAGCAGCGTGGACCGGGACTGTGAAACACAATAGGAGATGATGTGATTTCTGAGGGATCAGTCTAACATGCTGCGGTGCCTTGGTGGAGCTCCAGGAAGAGCACTGGGTGGAGCTCCCCCCTCCAGTCCCTCTAGAATGTACAGCAAGTCCTGAAACCAACACTGAGCCCCAAACACTTGAGGCAGGGGTTAAACATGCTACAATTCATGCATGTCTCCATGCCAGGGCAGGCAAGCAAAAAGAGGTGATGGCCCCGTTAAGGACTGCAGCATTCCTTTTCCGCTTCTCCTCCATGCCCGGCCCCCCACCAACAGTACAACAAATAAACCTTAACTGGATTTCAGAACATTTCTTTATTCATTCATGGCCTGATTGTCCCTTGTCAGCGGGGAAGGGAGGTGTGTGGGAGGGAGGGAATTAAGCACACAACGAGAGGCACACACATCACTGCTGCTCATTGCAAAAATGCAAGTTCAATGCTTCCCTGATACGCAGAACTCCACCGTTTGCTCAGAGTGTAATGCTGACATCTGGCTGCTTGAAATTTGCAGCCAGCCAATCAGCCTCTATGATGCATCCCTGAGGGAACTTTTCACTAGGTGTCTCACACAGATTATGGAGCACACAGCAAGCACCGATAGCCATTGGTGTATATATATTTTAAACAGCCAAATGCGCATTACACTACCATTCTGCTGAGCCTATTATTGAAACACTTGTTATTGCTGTCCAGGTGTCTGGTGTAGGGCTCGTTAACCAGGGGAGCAAGGGATGAGCAGGATCTCTCTGGCTCACTATCAGTATTTCAACATTTCCAATGTTTCTTTTGTCATCAGGGAAGAAAGTGCCTGCAAGCATCTTTTTGAACAGAGCTGAGTTCCTAAAGATGCACCCATCATGCACCGTTCCAGACCACCTCAGATTAATGTCTGTGAATTGGCTCTTGTGATCCACATCAGCCTGGAAGACCATTGAGAAGTACCTCCATGGCAAGATGATCTGGAGTTAAAATAAGGATATATATCCCATCTATGACCACCCCCCCCCACACACACCAGTTTGGGAACCCCAGTGTGGCAAACCCATTCACTATGTCATACACATTTCCCAAAGTCACCATCCTTTGCAACAGAAGTCTACTAATGGCCCTGCTCCCATGCATCTCAGCCTCTCCCATGGTGGATTTCTCCAGTCCAGATTGATTGCCAGCTGACCATCGCTTGTGTTGCTAGCTTCCACAGAGTGATAGCCACTCGCTTCACCACTGGCAGAGCTGGTCTCAAGCGAGTATTCATATTTTGCGGTGCCGGGTACAGCTCTGCGCAAAGTTAAAAGAAAGTGGCCTTCCACATATGAAAGTTCTGTAGCCATTGCTCATCATCCCACATGGTCAGCACGATGTGGTCCCACCGCTATATACTTGTTCCTGGGCTCCACTGACTGAAGATGATGCGTGACAGCCTGCAGCAAGCGAGAATTATTTCACTCTTATCGCTTGCAACAGGGCGGCCTCAGGAACATCGCAATGTCCTGCATCGCGGTTCCTCTCTCAAAGCTGAAATTACTGCAGGCTAAGGCGTAAGGTGTTTGTAAGGCTCACAATGATAGTATGCAGAGCTGAGTGGGCTCCTTGCCTCTCCATGGCTATGTTTACACTTGTTAAGTTAAGTCGACTCTGTTAAGTTGATTAAACAAGATAAACTTGAAGTCGACTTAAAGTCTACCTTGTTAAGTCAACTTAAAGTGGCTACACTTTAAGTCGACTTAAGTCGACTTTGTTACATTGACTTAACAGTAGACATAACTGTCCACACGGGCTTTACGTTGACTTAAGAAGGTCGACTTAGTGCTGTTCCCGTCCACACTGGCTTTAAGTCAACTTAAGAAGTCGACCTAAGGCTTAAGTCGACCTTCAGCGATGGTGTTATTAAGTAAACTTAAGCTGTTAATAAGTCGACTTAAGGAGGCGCTTAAGTCAACTTAATAAAAGCCCAGTGTGGACGCAGCTTTGTGCAGATCAACTTAAGCATCCTTAAGTTGACCTAAATTGCCAGTGTAGACGCACCCCTCGTGTACAGCACAGAGAAAAGGCATGGAAAAGCGTTCCTGTTTGTTACAAGCAGGGAGGGGGAGGACAACAAGCATCCCTGGCTAATTGCCCTGTGGGATGGCTATCCAATATGCACTGCTTTAAAGTTCGAAGCAATAGTGAGTAGTGGGGACACAAGAGCCCAGTGCAAGATGCATAGTGTGATCACACTCCTACAACTTTTCTAATTTGGAGGGTGAAAATCAAATTAAAATCCCACTGCAATGTAGAGATGGCCTTAGTGACATTTTGGCAACCCATGAGCAAACCTTATTTTTTTTATGCATATGTCCACACTAGCCTTGTTTTAAGCTCAGACTGATAATGGGTTTCAACTAATTTGTGAGACTGAATAGTAGCAGGGCCGTCCCTGGGGGGAGGGGGGGGGAGAAGGCAAACGGGGCGATCGCCCTGGGCCCCATGGTTATGCGGGCCCCGCGCTGTCCTGCTCCCAGCGGGGCAGTGCGAGGCCTGCACCGCGGTGCCCCCACGGCCACACTCTTCCATGCTCCCCACTGCCTTTGGCAGGGAGCCGAAGGCAGCGGGGCGGGCAGGGAGCACTAAGCCCGGCCCCTGGGCTAGCCCTCCCCGCCCTCAGGGCAGAGCAGGCAGGCCCAGGGGTGGGGCAGGTGGCTGGTATCCGCCTCTGGGCCAGCCTGCCCCATGTGGCCAGGTCCAGCCCTTGCCGGCGGCGGCCTCGGGTCCCTGGCTGGGGCATCGGCCGCAGCCGTAGCAGCCTGGGGTCCTGGCCGCGGCTGGCTTCCCCCACCAGCGGCCCCCCTTTCCAGGGCTGGAGCCGACTCCTGGCCGGCGGCCTCAGGTTCCCTGCCCGGGCTGGCTCCCTGGGGGGGGGGGGGGGTGCAGCACGACTCCCCTCCAGCATGAGGGGGTGGGGTCCCACCTCGGCCAGTTGGCCCTGGACAGCGCTGATTAGTAGTAAAGTTGGAACCAGGTCCTGAAGAAGAAAAAGAGCCTGTTCAAGCACTGTACGTGTGATTCACGGTTGAGCTGCATGACAGTCTTATCTTGACAGACACTGGGAACCTTTCCTGGGGGTTCCATGAGAAGAAGAGAATGCACACACAAGCCCTTGTGCTGTCTGCAAAACTGCTAGTGAGTCAGGTTGCCGGCATTTGGTTAAGGAACTTTTTTTTTTAGGACATTGGTATTTTTAGCTTAAACAACTGCAACAAACAACTACAGGACATTTTAACCCCCTGCTCACAAGGTCAGCTCGCCACCTCCTATTAGACATGCTATATGAGAAGAAAATGCTAACTGGCTGAAAAGCTAGAGCATGGCTTAGAAGTAACAGATTTGCAGGTTCTGTGGATTGAGCACACAACAGAATGGATAATCATGCGATTGTGAGGCAAATTGCTGCAGCAGTTAAAAAAGCTAGACACTGCTGCAATTCAGTGTGCGTGAGGGAGATTGGGGGGGGGGTGATTCCCACGCATATTTTGTGCAATGCTACTGTATGTCAGTCAGTTGATTACATAGGAAATTCCAGCTGGGCTTGTCTACGTTGTAGAGACTGAATTCAGAACATTCCCAACTGTTAGCCCTGAACCCCCAAAGCTGAACACACTCTGCTTTGAGAAAGGTAAATTCTGGAACTCAGCTTTACCTCTGGCGCCTAATCTTTATCAACCAAATCAGGACCTTGGAGCTGAATCCTCGAGAAGGTTGAGATGGTTAGAAATCTGATTCGTATTAAAGCCAATGTTAAGAAAATAGCAATACAGAGATTTTTAAGGAGAGTTTCTGTGCATCTGGGGACAATGCGTGTATTATTCCAAAGGTACAAAATTTGGTTTGAAAATGGTAGGGTTCATAGTGTGTGCAATCTGTCAAACCCCAAATTAAGGGTTATTGGGTTAGCAATACAGTTGTGCTATTAACATACAAATATTTGGATACATCACTCATACAAAAGAAATACTGGAGATCAGTCTGTGGAAAGCAAGTTTAAGGATGGATAATACTTTAGGCTATGATTACACTTGTTAATTTAGGTCGACTTAGCATGTCCACACCTAAATTTTAAGTTGACTTAGGGGGGACCTTACAAAGTCGACCTAGAGTGTCCACACTGGATGCCTAGGTTGACTTATAGGGGCTAGGTGGACCTGGGACAGGTCCATGGTGGCAGGGGGGGCACCCCTTGCCAAGTGCCAGGGGGCTCAGCCTTTGCTCCATTGTACCTGGGTACAATGGGGCAAAGGGGGACAGGGACCCTGGCAGGACATAGGGGTGCCCCCCTGCCACCTGGCAGGGAGGGCAGTGGGGGAGTCCTGGAGAGCCCTAAGTCGACTTAGGGTTACTCCATGTCTATACTGGCTTAAGTAGACTTTAGAAAGTCGATTTAAGCCAAAAGTTGACTTAAAATGAGGTTTTATTAAGTCAACTTAATTTTCCTTAAGTCGACTTAAGCAGATTGCTTAGGTCAACTTAAGGAAAGTGTAGTATAGGCGCAGAGTAAATTAAGTCGACTTAAGCAAGCTTAAACCGACTTAATTTACAAGTGTAGATGCACTCTTAGTGACTATGATCCATGAATCCAATGACTTTCTGCATCACTTCTCAGCTGTGACGTTGTCTGATGATGTATTCTAAGTAGATGTCCCTGGACCACCTGATAGTGTCCGATGGCAAGACTTGCTGCATCACCCAAGTGTAGCACTGACTGATTCTGCATGTCTACAGCACTCGCTGGTTGCTGAGCTCCAACGATCAGTGCATACATTTCTACCTTGCCGATTTCTCCTCCTTTTGAGCTCAGGCAAATTTGAAGGTCAGGATCCTGTTCTAGCTCCTAGTAACCAAAACCATGCTGTTGGATCCCAACAGAACAGAAACTCTAAACCGTGGCCACTTTTCCAATGGCAAGCATCTCTTGGGGAGGAGGAAAAAAACAGCCTAGGAAAATGGCCATAATCCTATAAAAGTAAGAGATGGTGGAAAGCCGAGATGATTTTGTCATCTTCTGACTTCCACACTAGTAAAGTCTCATTTGAGATTAGATTAAACAAGGGAGTACTGGAGAAAAATAGACCTTGAGCCTCTTGCATTCTTGGATGTTGTTTATAAGCAAACAAACAGCAGGAGGTTGTTGTGTACCATCGTGCATGTGACTTTCAACTAGTGTGCGTGCTTGTGTTGCAGCACGCATCAACATGATGTCCAGCAAATGGATCTAGTAAGGACTTGTTTACAAATGTATACACAATATTGTAATTCTACTGTTTACTTCTCCTGTTTGTTTATGCAGCCTACTACTTATTATGCTTTAAGCATCATCGAACAGCCCAAATTAGTCAGTCACTCTCCTTTGTAAAACTAACAAAGGTAACCTTCTTGTCTGTACTGCTTTTATGGGTGCAGTCCTTTGCCATACTTTAAAAAAACAACCTCTCTTCACTCTGACATTAAAAAAACCCCAAACTATTTTACTTCACCTTCCTCTATATGCTGCTCCCCAGTGTTTGAATCTTAACATCTGCTTTGATTTGCTGTTACAGCCTGACCTGATCCTATGTCATACACTTCCCTGCATTTAATTTCCTCCCATTCTGTACATTCCCCATCTTCAAAGTATCTGACGAAGTGGGATTTTCTCCCATGAAAGCTCATCAATAAATAAATTTGTTACCCTTTAAAAGTGCCACGAGACTCCTTGTTTGTTTTATTTTATTTGGCCAGATTGTGTTCTACTCCTGCATGTGTACGGAAGAGTGGGTAGAAGGTATATGCTTCTATCTTCCCCATGAGCCCTTACATCCACACACAAATGGGCTAGGTACAAAGGCAGTCCATGCTACTTTCTGCCCCAGCAATAGCTTTTGCAAAGGGGACAGAGTCCTAGAATTGCCCCCTGCTGCACCATTCAGCACAGCTTTGCTCTTCTGATAATTAGTCAGGCCCATTGATGTAGGATGCCTTGCATTTCTACTCTAAGGGTATGTCTACACTGTAATTAGACACCCATGCCAGCTGACTTCGGCTCCTGGGGCTTGCGGTAAGGGACCGTTTAACTGTGGGGCAGATGTTCAGGCTCAGACTGGGATTCAAGCTCTAGGACCCTGCAAAGTGAGAAGGTCCCTAAGCATGGGCTGCAGCTCAAAAGCAAATGTCAATACCACAGTTAAATAGTTCTTAGCCCAGGCCTTGAGTCGGGCAGTCCAGGACATCCACAGGTGTCTCACTGCAGTGTAGACATACCGTTAGTGTCTGATGTAAAGCCCATTGAAGCAAACGGATCAGCTCTTTCCTTTGTCAAGCTGTTCTGAGGAGCAAAGAGGTTCTGATATGTGTGCGTAACACATCATATGACTGTTGTCTTAGAATGCATTTTGAAAGCTTTGGGAATCAGTCACAGTCTATTGTACAGTTAACATGACTTTTTCTTCTAATTGCTGTCCTCATATTTCACATGCCTGTGTTTTGAGGGGAGATAAGGGTGGAGCAGGTTCCAATTCATATTTCATGTTGTGCCCAGACAATGTTAATGATAAAATATTTGGTCCAACCACAATCAGTGATTTTAGAGTAAAACCATCTTCACTTTTTAAAGTGCCATTCAACTCAGGCTGCCTTATTATTCATAGGTATTTTTGTGCCATGAACAGCTACTATAACTATGATAGATCAACTATTTTCCTACTCATCCATCTCTGTCTAGTTTAGTAACACCCACAGGATATTTATTAGCCATCGTGGCTGACCTCATATTTCAGTTGTTGACGCACAAATTAAAATATAGTGTTTGCCAGTGTCCCCTTGCAGAATCAAGGCACTCTGCTCTAGGTGCTTGAATGCAGGAAAATCGGTATTTGAATGAACCCATGTTAGCAAAAAAACACCTGACATAGAAAACTATCAATAGTCTATTGGATGTGTATCCTATAGGACTAGTCCATTTGCTTGCACATATACACTTTTCCTTAGAGATGTAAGTATTTGTTTTATTATAATAGAATCTTAGATGCATGAAAGTATTAGAACTGTGATGCAGAATACCTGCAGGCCACATCCTGAACAAAAAACTAAGGCCGTTAGCATACATATGGTCAGGACCTTTGGCCCAGGTAAGTAATGGTGTGTTAAAGGATAAGATGCATATATGGTTATAACCTTTACCATAGATAAGTCAGTAGGCATCAAGACAGAGGGTGGCTGCCTCACCTTATGACTCAAGTAAACTTCACAAGTACATCACCAAACTCACAGAAAGGGCCAGAAATAACAAAGATAAGATGAACAAACCTTCTGGAAAGAATATGGGTGTGTAGCTAACACGCGGGAACCCGCCATCTTATAACATAAGTGTACCCTGATAATTTGCTAGTGAAGATGCCACATTTGGACTTAGAAGGAGGACCAATATTGTTCAGAGTATAAATGAGACAAACCATGGTAATTGGGTGTGATCATCAGCTAATTCTTCTTTTGGTGGGTGTTTGTTAGAATCTTTTGTTCTCAGTTTATCCTTAGTATTATTTGTAGTCTTAGTCTTAGCTTTATAGCTCTTTGCTCTCTAGCACTGCCTAGCTCACCATCCCTCTATCCAAGAGTTGAGAATCCACACATCTCTTTGAACTAGATCATCAGGGAAGGATGTGAGAATGTTAATCCAAAGCATACAATATTGGTATATATCATGTGTCTCTAGCTCCAGACTCTAATTCTAATCCTTATCCATTTGATTAATTTGTCTATCATTTTATGCCATCTCAATAAAAGACTGTAAAATTATACATAGTCAGTTATTAGTGTGAGCATTCCTGTTGTGCATCCCAGGTGTCCTTGTAAAACTCTTTGTAGCCTGATTCCAGAACTAGACCCTGATTATCTTCTGATAAGATTAACTGGCGAGCCTATAGCCCCATTCAAATTATTAAACATCCCAAAACAGACAACAGGTGTAACAATATCAAAACTGTTAGATGTAAACCAGAAGAGATGTAGAGAGGAGAAAACAGGATAGGATGCTATTTCTTGGAAATGTAAATAAATGAAAGACTAATTAAGACACTCGAAGGGGAGATGTGAATTTCTGGTGTTGGGCTATATGTTACTGGAGAAGGTTCTGCATGTCACTCTAGATAGTAAGTAACACAGAACCTCTGGGGAGTGTAACTTCTGAGAATGTTAGCAATTTGCAAGAGGAATATTAGTTTAGTGGCTACTGGAATTTAAGAACTATGCTACTAATGTTGCATCCAGAGTATATGCTCTGTGGAAGACAGAAGAGGATGCTGCCTAGTTTGTCAAGGCAAGAGAGGGACAGAAGTGAACACTTGACGATTGAAAACATATTCCTTTTATCTGCTGTGCTCCAGAATTTATAGGAAGGCAAAGAGAGGGTAAGCTACTGTGTAAAGAGTATTCAGCCTGGGCAAAATTTTTGAAGATACCAAAGTGACTTAGGAACCTAAATCCCATTGAAAGTCAATACAAATGAGGCTTCTGTCAAAAGGGGTAACACTTTTGAAAGCACCTGTCAAGTGTTCCAGAATAAAGATTTTCCTACTCGCAAAAGACTCTTTGGATCACAGGAAAGTGCCAAAATGGTTTAATATTGGGAATAGCATTCACTCAATAAGGCTGAATCTTGCAAAACACAGCTTAGTGCCTCAGCCTATTCCTAATGAATCCTAGGGAAACATTATTATCACTGACTTCACGGAGAGCAGGGCTGAGCCATTAAGCAATGTTTACATGGAAGTAGTCAAGGAAACCACCTTGGATAGCTTCACTAGAGCTCTCAGGTGTACCAGATTTAGTGGAATGATCTACATTTCAGCTCAATCGAGGGGCATGCTCAGTCAAGTCAGGCAATGTTCTCCAGGAGTCTGGCCTAGGGTGCTTGTAGAGCACTGAGCAAACAAATTGTGCTTAATAATTAGAGAAAGAACAATTACCCCCCAAACCACAAAAACCTGAAGACATAAGAAAATCCCCTCCAGGTTTGGTCAGAGGAAGTAGAAAAAGCAGAGGATTCCATAACTTTCAGGTTTGATCTTGTGAGCTCCTTGCACACAAATCACATACTGAAATAACCGCCAGTGAGATTGTAGAATTAGGCCCTTGGATTGCAGAGAATTATAGCAGATGGAGAACTAAAGTCATAATGGCTATGTCTACACTGGCAAGTTAGTTCAAATTAAGGAGGCTTAAGTCGAACTAATTAAAGCCATGGCTACACTAGGCTTTAGTTAGTTCAAATTAAGTGCTTCCTTAATTCAAACTAATAAGTTCGAATAGGGTATTCAAACTAAGGGGTTAATTCAAACTAACTGGTTTGAATTAACCAATGTGGCCATGTTAATTTGAACTAATTTCTTAGTTCAAATTAACCAGCCATTGAAATGAATGGGGATTGTTAATTCGAACTAACATTCCAGTGTGGCCATGCTAGTTCGAATTAAGATAATTTGAAGTAACTAAAATTAGTTCGAATTAGTTAGTTCGAACTAACTAATTCGAACTAATTTTAGCAAGTGTAGACATAGCCATTGATACCAGCCTCCATCATGCTCTGTTAAATTTTTAGCACCTGCGTGCTTTCTCCCACACAGCTTCTCACACTTGGGAGCTACTTTGGTGAAGATCTGCAAAGCTACCTCATTATCTTCTCTAATTCCCTCCTTCAAATTCCATTGGCATGAAATCTATGAAAAACTTGACAACAGTTAGGCTGCTGATGTTCTGCAACTACTACATATCAATGAGACAAATATCGTCTCATTGTTCCCTAGTACTTCCCTGTCAGTCTGTCTGTTGTCTCTGGTCTTACACTTAGATTGTCAGCTCTTGGGCCAGGGACTTTTTTTCTGAGTTCATATAGCACCTAGAACAATAGGGTTCTTGTCCTTACCTGGAGCACCTAGGTGTGATGGTAATACAAATAATTACAACAACCACATGCATAAGCAACCACAGCTCCATTGAGTCAATGGATTTACATTCGCTCACTGCACTGGTGAATCAGGTTATGAGACTCCAGAGTCAAAGAGTGATCATGGCTATATAGGGCAAGGCTCACACAACCAGAGGATAAAATGACAGGAGACAACTAGGGGAGATCAAATTATGAAGTTCGCCAATCACTTGCTGTACGTCCTTTGGGATAGGGCTTGGAATTTACAATATTTGTCTATCTGCAAGCTCAATGGGGCCTTTGACCTAGTTGGGGCTAGGTGTATCAATTACTGAATAAGCAATGAAAAATATCAGTGCAAATTAAGAAGAACCTCATCAGAAAATATAGTCCTTGCTCATGTAATTTTACATGTTTATTTAGATGTTACCATAAACATCCTTAGATTGAAAACTAGCTTTCTGGCATTCGAACAGTCCCAGTGACCATTTATCGAGAGCAACCAGAATGTGGTAGTAGCTCACCAACAAATCAGTGAGAAAGGAACACATTCTCATTCCCAAACCAAAATTCTGAGGTTTGAAGCACTGTAGGGGGAACTTTTTTGTTTCATTGTTGGTTTTTTTGTAGTTGTTGCAATTGTTGGCCAAATTTAAACCCAAAAACATGTAGCGAAGATTAGAATATTTAAACTTAATCCTCCAGAAAAAAAAGCACCCAGAAAAAAGCATACTAGATTTTACAGCATGGCATGATTTGTATAGCAGCACAGACACTAAACATAATCCAGTGGTTAGCAGCTGTATTGCTGTAGAAATCATGCAATGGCTGGGCTAGACAATAAAATTACAGAGTATTCCCTGACACACAGCCCAGCTTGCTATGGTCAGGGTATGGTTCGCCTTGTCTTTTTTTGGTCACACTATCTATTTTTCAGTCTCTCCTCTTTTTCAGCATATACTTCCCTTCGTATTTCAGTCAGCAAAAATTACCTAAGCCAGCTGCCCCTTTTGGTATTATAGATCTAAAGGAATAAAATAAATAAATGCAGTTTGTGATCATCTCTTTGTTCTCTTTCCCCTCCCCTAATTTTATCCTTCTAATCAAAGTTTTCTCTCTCCCAGGGTCGCATCCCTTTGAAGTGAATGAGACTGCCACAGAAACAAATGGCTTAAGCATCTGACATATTGGCATGCCCTTGGATTCCAGCAGCTGCTACTGGAATCTACTGGCATGACCTTCTGTCAGATACCAAAGCTAACAGTGGGCCCAGTCATAGAGATAGTCTCTTCATTCCTGTTAGGATTCCAGGAACAGAAATGCTTTAGTGCATAGCAGGAAGTGTTGAAGGCACCGTAAGGCAATTTAAAAAATGCTTAATATGTATGGGCTTCATCTCCTGAACTTGTGTCTCTTAAAGGGAAATCTTTAGGTCTTTGGAGAGCGAAAGATCATGTTAACTGAGCCCAAGCAGAGGCTTTCTGTTTGTTCCAGTCACTAAAGCACAAGACAGTCATTCCAGCTGTTGTTATTTAGTGAGCCATCTTTTTAGATCCCATTCACTGTGGATGCTGCTCAGTTACCTCAGAAATCTTTCCCCACATCAAAAAAGCAACAGAAAACCAAACCAACCTCACAGATGTACAGTAAATGTTACCAAAAGTCCAAGTTTATCTGAGGGTTGAAAAAAAGAAAGAAAAAAAAAAAAGAAATCTTCTGACTGCTACTTGGAATACTGTGTAATGCAGTGTAATAATACTAAGTTACATTGGCTTCAGAAATACCATTTTTAGAAAGTGTCCCTTCCTTTTAGATTCTTTTTGCCCATTGCTGCAGAACATGTCTCTTGAAGACAATCTCTGGGCATTCACAACTTTCCCAGACAGAAAAGAAGAAATATTTTCTAGACAGAATTTGCAGAAGGCTCTTCAGTCTGAGATAACATGCAGGTCAGACTTAGGGCCAGATCCTCAGCTGTGCCAGAACTCCATTCAGCACAGCCAAAAGGATGAAAAGGTAACTTTAAGCTTATTGTCTTACTGATCGTATGGGTGGATAGGATGAAGTCAGCTACGAGGGTAATTTAGAACAGTCCAAAGGCTGCTCTAAATTATACTTGTCTGCATAAGCTTCAAAGGTCGTTAAGCACCAGGGGTCACCAATTTCAATAGTTCTCTGACTTTATCCCCTTCTGGTGACATGTATCCTATGCTAAAAGAATCTCCAACTGGCCATTGCAAGCCCATTTTGCACCAGAGAGGTGCAAAGTTGGTGAGTTTGAGCAGCTGGTGAGTAATAATCTGACCTTAAAACAAGAGGCAATATGTTGTAAAAATACTAGATTACATCAAAAGGTAAATAATTTTGGTTTAATTTCTGATCACATCCATAAGTCAGGTGGTCAGATGCCTGCTACTGTTTGATAATTTACTTCAGGCTCAAACAGGTCAGGTAGTGAGATGTTTAAAAGCTAACATCTACATCTACAACTTTGTTGCAGGACCACAAGAATTGGAACAGTTCATGTTATAAACAAACTAGACTAGGGTGATTTATTAATTCTGTTTCTGTGATTACATTTCCCTTTGTCCATTCTCAACCTGCTTCTGGAGTCCAAAGCTTCCAGAATGCTATAATGTCATGATATATTGGCAAAACGGAAAAGAAACAAAGAAAGCAGACTGAGTGAAATCAGTTAATAGCTGATGCACCAGCAAATTAAAGTAAATAAAGAAAATGACAGTCTGGATCTATCTACATGATACTCCTAGCCAACCAGCTTTTCTTCCATGTGATCACTGAAATTTCAGAAAACCATTAGGCTATTTAGTTCTGAGGACTGTGCTCTTCTTTCCATTTCTGCATTGCCTACACAAAACAGTTGTCAACCACAATTAGTACAGTAATTTCACAGTCTCATAAATATATATATTTTTGTTGTCTACAGACGTATGGGCAATTTTTACACTGCTTTGCCATATCATTGTATACCATTCAAGCAGTACATCAAAATATGTTTACAATCCGTTCAAATACACTTGCATCAACTTCCTTGTTGTGCCATAAAGAATTTAATTTCCTGGCAATTAACTTGAATTTCCCATAAATTGGACTTCCAAGCCCCATTGTATTTTACCAGTCACTGACTGTGGCTGAAATATCCTGTTTTTTTTCCACAGAATTGTGTTCTCGTTGGTGGTACGAATTACAGATGTAGCAGTCATGTTCCCATATGTGAGAGACTTACTCATGTGTGCATAAACTAAAACCACTTGTATGAAAAATTATAGTCACATTTTATGTATTCAAGCATATCCGAAATCAAAGTAAACTATGTTGTTTAAGGTCTACACCACTGAATTTCCATATCCATGTACATGTAGAGGAGTAAAGGGAAATAAGGGACCGTCTTATGACTTCTAATGATGACAGTTATTCACAGCACTGTTGTAAAGACAAGAAAAATGGTAGAACAGCTGTCAGTGACCTGCTATCCACTGTCCTGCATAATAGGTAGGAAAGGGTGAGCAGAACGGTGGCTCTCTCTCACAGCCTGAAGAGGGAAACAGAACTAGATAAAGTGGAGGGGAAAAATAATGAAACACTTTCCTCCAATTTCTTTCCTTCTTCTATTCTACTACTCCTTTTTCAGTGGGAAAAAATGGGTTGGATTGTTTAAAAAAAAATATATAGATAAATAAATAAATAAATAAGAAAGAGAAAAAAAAACCCAAATCAAAAACTGAAAGCAGAGTTTTCTTCCTTTCATTTTGTTTCTAATTTTGTTATGAAAAAATGAAAAGTTTGATTAAAATTCCAATGCTTTTGCAAATCATTTAGCCTGACAAAACCAGAGTTTTGAAAGACAAAACATTTTAGCTGAAAATTAGTTGTCCTACTCCTGTCATAATCCATGCTTTACAGAGCCGCCATATATCCCCTATGTACACTGCCACCGTCTTCCTGGCCCAAAGCGGTCATTCTTTTGCATGTGGTCCAGACCTGTTGAAATGAGTGAGAATGGCTATCAGAACCTGGCCCGATATTAGGCATTCTCTGCACATGGCCCCATTGAATCACTCATGGAGTAAGGCACTTTGCAATGTACGTTAGGTATCAGAGCTACGGCCAACACTTGAAAGTTCTATTGCAATAGCTATGTTAGTCAGGGGTGTGAAGAAACCGCACCCCTGACTGATATGATTATGCCAGCAGAAAACACAGTGTGGGTGTACCTATGTCAATGGAATAGTGCTTCTGAGGATGTAGCTATGTTGCTACAGTTTCCATAGCAAAGACAGATTCTCAAGACCAGCTTCCAGATGTTTATATGTGATGCTACCAGGAGCTTCCAAAATTAATTGACAGCTTTGTCGTACTAAAGCGTTGACTCCTGTTTGTGCCAACTTATTTCTATTAAAATCAACATATACTATATAAATGTAACCCATTCATTGGCTTAGGAGCTGTATGGGTGGGATTCCCGGAAGTGGTCAGCACTGGTCTAACACTGCTCCCGTTGGGAGTTTAACCAGTGACTTCAGTTGGAGCAAAGTCGGTCAATGTTGCAGGCTTTTGTGAAGCCCAAGTTATGTTCCTCAGAAAATGTCCCAATCCAAATGCTACCGTTGCTTGTTGGATTCTGCTTTGGGATCTGATTTAGCTTCGCCAAGATGCATGCTCGCTGACATAATTTAATCCAGCAAATAAATTACACATATCGGGCCAGATCCTTAGCTAGTGTAGCTACACATAGTGCCATTCAAATAAATGGAGTTACACTGCTTAAAACTAGCTTTGCTCTCTGCTCATAAAGTGTATTCCTCACAACAGCTAGGTCAATATTGGTACCAAAACATTTGTTTGACATTTGCAATTCATTAGTTATACAGTTTTAAATTTCTTTTTGGCAAATCTTCAGGACATCTGAGTTCACAAAGTTAACTTATTAAGGGGAAGATCCAGAATCAGTTAAACCAATAGGATTCATTCCATTGACTTGAATGGGCTTTGGACTGGTCCTAGAGCCCAGATTCAGGACTGCATTTATACACGGTTAATCTTAAGCATTGTATCAAGGAGCTGTGGCCTTCCTCAGAGCCTGGGACTGAGGAAAGGCTGCAACCCCTCTGCTCAACATGCCCAGGAATAGCAGAGCACAAAACTTGGAAGCACAGGGGGAAGGCCAAGACTGGAAGGAGGTATATAAAAAGGTAGCCTAGAAGCTCAGTCAGAGAGAAGCTGCTGCAGAAGGAGGACACCTCTCCCCCTGGGCTGTGGTCTCAGTCTGACCCAGACCCCACTAAAGGGCAGCCTGAGCTATCCACTAGCAAGAGTGTCTAGGGTCTGTCAAGGCTACCAGGTCCTAGGGACTGGGAAGAGCTGCCAGTGGCCACTGACTGGGAAGGAATAACTAATCCCAGCACCGACCTGCAGGAGCTTCCTGTCACCTGGGACCCGTCAAAGCTGCTGGAGCCTTGTGAGCCAAAGGAACCTACAGAGCCTGTGACCTAGAGGAACTTCCATCCATCAATGTGCTCAAGGGCCTGCTGACAGCGAGGGACTACCACCAGCCACCTATCCCAGGGAAGCTGAGGAAAACCCATAACTGCAGATACCCATGTCCAGGGTGGGAGGAGGTAGCCCAGGGGCAGGTGACGTAGGTCTGACTGGGTTTGCACTAGAGCTGGTGTTGGCATGTTGCGGCTGGAGCCCTGCTGACTCAGTGACAGATAGGGCCCTGTGTTAGGACACAGTGGAGTCAGGTGTGCCTCCAGCCCCTTGTCTCCTTTCCTAACCACCCCTGGAATGCTTGCCTCCTCCTGGGATGCAGCCATGAAGGTCATAGAGTGTTTGTTTGCCCTGCCCAGGGCCAGGGACCACTTGACCAAAAAACTGGGCTAGAAACTGCCAGCCCCTCCCCACCTGGGGCTATGGATTCTTTGTCCATCCTACCCCATCTGGGGTGGGTGAAGGCCCAAGCCTCAAGTTGCTAATCTTTGACAGTTGTGACTCTCCTAAGCAGGACTGGTTGGAGGGGTATGGTCTTCCTCAGAGCCTGGCCCAGAGGAAGGACCATGACCCAGCTTATAGGTGGGTGGCCCAGATCTGCAAGGATATTTAGGCACCTAACTGTGATTGAGAGCAGTGAGATTGAGCAGAGGTTTAAAGTCAATAATCCATTTAAGTGTTGGATCTGGTCTCCACATATTTACAAATACATTAGGGGTATAGACACAAAGGGTGCATCTACACTTACAAATTAAGTCGACTTAATTTGTAGACTCCACGTCTACACTGGGCTTTCCTTCATTCGACTTAAGCTGCTCCTTAAGTCGAATTAAGGAAAAGTTAGTTTGAATTAATAACACGTTTTAATTTGAACTAGCGCTTAATTCAACTTTATTAAATTGACTTAAGCCAGGGAGATGGGGAGTAGTGCCTAGGTGGAGCTTTTTAAGTCAACTTAAAATGTTACGTCGACTTAATAAGGTCGAAAAGGGGCCACATCTACACTTGAAAAGTTAAGTTCACCACTAAGTCGACTTAATAAGGTCCACTTTAAGTCGACTTTATAAAGTTGACTTAACTTTTCAAGTGTAGACATAGCTAAAGTGACTTAGGTTTCTCAAATATTAATTCAGATTTAAAACCATTGTTATACTATTGGCTCAACTTTCACTGGTGACATTATGCTTTCTGATAGGAATATGTGAATAATTGAGGCAGAGACCTAAATGTCATGCTATTGTGTCTATCACAAAAAAACTGTTTTACTGGGGGAGTGTTTTCCATCAGAACACACACAGTGCTAGATCCTGAACTGATCTAGATAGGATCCACTGACTTTAGTGGAGCTAGGCACACCTACAACATCTGAGGTTCAGGCCCAGGTGACTTTAGAAGACATAGAACAAAATTAACAGTAATAATCCTCAGCAGCATCTCTTGTGTAGTGCTTTTTATCGCTAGACCTCAAAGTACATTAACACTGCAATATTGAATCAAACACCTGTTTTTTAATACTGCCTTAGGCTAATATAGATTCTGCCCCTGGTGTCTAGGCCTTTAACATTCTGCTGATAAATTAAAAACTACAGGAAGAAAAATTGAAAAAAAAAAAAAAAATCACAACCACCCTCGGAAATGTGGTCAATGTGGGCGGTTGGCGATTTTGTCACATAAAGATTATACTTGGTTCTTGTGAAATCTTGTCTTCTCCATAAGGTTAAAACATACTTATATGGCAATTCTGCAAAATTCCTATATTACTGTGGGGCACTAAGGGGTATTGGAGTCCATGAAGCCAGTCATTGATGATGATTTCTATTTGGGGTTTTTCCCTAGAGAACACTGTAAACCAGTCACTTCATGTGATGATTGCATTTGTTGCTCTTCCAGAAACAGGACATGGTTAGTCCGGGTGCCTACCACAGTCTATGTATAAACTGGACAGGCCCCTGCCAAAAGTAACTAATAAAGCCATGTTACCTACATCTGAAAGAATCTTATGAAACTAGAAGGTAATGGATCATTGAACACATGAAATATTGGAGTGGGTAATTATGTCATCCCCAGACTAAATAGGGTAGCCTGTCTTTCTTAGTGAACTGGCCCCTTTTGTTTAACAGAATTTGAAAGTTCATTTGTTATTGTAACCTAACCTCTCCAGTTTTAATTTTCCCTCAGCTCCGCTATGTTACTGAGAGTAGCTATGCCAAGAAGAGCTACTGTGGTCACCCCGGGTAGCTTACAATTCTAGGAGCAAGGCCGATGTAATCTGCTTGTATCTGGCTTGGTGCGATTTCCAGTTGCTTTATGAAAAGCCGGCCATTGTTTGCAGTTCATCAGCTACAAAAACAGGACACAGAAGGCACAAAAACAGGAGGCACAACTGGGTCATTGTTTGAAACAAAATGCACTGTGCTTGAGACAGAGGATCTGGTTCTGATCTCATTAATACCGGACTCACAGCATTGTAACTCCATTACGGTACCGTTGATTTATACCAGAGCTAAACCCTTGCTGTATATTTATTCAGACCTTGAAGACCTGCCATTTCTGTGAAATAAGCTAATGGGGTAAGCAATTTTTAAAGACTTTTCCATATTAATATTTTATACTCCTCTGATCATTTGCTTATAACAGATATAACTACAGATAATTTTTCCAATTGCTGGCCCAAAACCTTTCCTTTGTCCTTCCACTCCTTATTGCAAAGGATCTCTATTGATGACTCACACATGATGTACACGCACTCCTGACAGACATATAGTAGCAAGTTGGCTTCAGTTTTCAGAGGAAGCTTCTTTTACCTCCATGTCTCTTGAGCCACAACATGTTTTATGGTTCATAAGTTTCTAGACTCTACCATGTCGTATTGATCCTTTCTTAGAAAAAGTAGCAAGATCTCAGAACTATCCACTAGGGCAAAGAGTGAGAATCTTCAAACAAGAAACAATTCGGACGCCTTCTGAAGTTGGATGTATGCCAGCTGTTGAGATCTGCCTATATTATTGTTAAGGGAAAGGAACACTTGTGGGCCTTTATATGAGCCTAGCATGTCTACTGCTGTAATTGACAACAGATGGCAAACAGGCAGCAATATATTGTTGGCAGGGCTCTGGTAGAAACTACTTTAGTGCTCGGGATATAAAAGCATGGTTTGAATAAAGGAGGGTTAAATAATGGCATTTTGGATGTATGAATCTGGGGTGAACCGTAGAGAAGTGTATGCCCACTATTGTTTTCACACATATTCTCTCACTTCCTCTGCCAAATCCACATCACAAACACCACCAATAAATACAATACTTCCAGATGTACATTTCCTGCAGACTAACATGATGATGAATTAAGAAGCAAAAGGCCATTGAGCAGAAGTGGCTGGGAAATGACTTTTCCCTCTCCCGCCATGAAGCATTGACAAAAATTACATTTCCCCCCATTTCTGTTAACAATGTTTTCCAAAAATGTTTGCATTTCCATTGAAAACTGATTTGTGTGTGTTTCTCAAACATATTTTTCAATTTTAAACCCCAAAGCTTTGGGTTTTGAGGATGGGCAGGGTTCAGTTCTAAAGCAAAAATGTAGATGCTTGATGAAAACAGGGCTTCTTTGCAACTTATCCCCCAGCCAGGTCACTCAACTCTCCCCTCGTCCCAGGGTATAGCCCTTCAAAGTCTCTGTCACTCATGCAGCAGCCCAGATAGTTTTCTAGTTCACTGCCTTGCCAGTTCCACTTCCTCCATAGCAGTGTGGGAACCTAGGCCTACCTTCTACACTACGTTCCAGCAGGGACTCTACAACATGCCATCAAGCTTTGCTTAATCCCCAGTCTTGCTGCCTACTCCCTGAGCTACTTCCTATTCCATGGTGTGTCATCTCCAGCCTGTTCTTCTCAGGTTGGGCCCTACCCTCTGGGCCTGGCCCCCAGGGTCCTGCTCACTGCACTGCTATATTAAACAGAGGCAGGAACAAACCTCCTCCCCTCAGCATAGTCAGCTACCAGCTTCCTGGGTTTATAATAGCCCAGCCCGCCTCTGCACAGGTGACCTGCCTCCTAATTTGGGCTTTTCATCCACCCTTAATTTCCTCATCTTGCAGCCTAATTGGTTGATAGGGCCCTCTTGGGGCCTACTTCAGCCTGCTCAGAGCCAGCGTGTGGAGCATACTCTACCACAGACTATGTGAATTATCTTTCAAAACAACTAATGCAGGACTTGAATGATGCCCAAGTTTTGTGCAGGTCTTCTGCAGAGGGGTGCAACTTCCCCTTCAGTGAGTCTTGATAAAGTGTGTGGAAATTTTGCTGTCCCTGGTAAAGAGGTGCAAAGGGGAGACTTTGCTGATACACACATAGAAATAAAGCAAAACGTAAGAGAGATTTCATGAACGATTCTGTAAGTTCCCCCTCTTCAAAGTGTCTGACAAAGTGAGATTTTCTCGCAGGAAAGCTCATGTGATAAATAAATTTGTTGGTCTTTAAAAGTGCCACAGGACTCCTTGCTTGTAAGGTTTAGGTTTATACATCCTGAAGTTATACTGAAATGAAATCCCTGATCCCTGTGCCCAGGTGATGCTAGAAAAATGCTTAAGTATGGCACCATACACACCATTTATTTTATGGCCTCATTTCCCAAACCACTGGAGTCCAATGAACTGTAAGCAAGAGATTCAGATTACTCTGCTGCCTGGCTCTGGGCTGTGTAAGAATGACTGAAGCTCAATTAGCTAGTTAATGTTTCTAATACTGTACTTTTGTTCCTGTTGTTGCTGATATACTGTTCAAAAAGAACTGTCCAGCAACCTAATAGGCTCTGAAGACATCATCCTCGTATCAAAGGATAGCCACCACTGTGGATACATATTTTTAGGCAACAACATAGGGAATCTGACAGAATTAAGGAGAGATGAAAAATGTGGCTTAGGACCACTAATGTCCAAAGAGCACTTTTTTTCTTCTACAAAGCTACTACGGGTACTTGGATAATGCAAAAATCAAGTGACAGCACAATGTCCAGATGATTTAGAGAGTATGTACATTTGAGGGAGAAAATCCAGATGATAGCTAACAAACAATGGATCAGATTCAGCCAGGTGTTCTAGTTGCTTTCTTCCAGTCTGGTGATGCAAAGACATTAATGTTAAACAGGGTTTATGACTCTTTTGCCATGCTGGAGCGAACTCTGACTCTGACTCATTGGGGTTTTTTTACACCTACTGAGAGGCAGTGTGATCTAATGGGTAGGGTACAAGATTAGGACTCAGCAGATGTGGGCACTATTCCTGGCTCTGCTCTATTAGCCTTGAGTAGTTCCTTTATCTCTCTCGCCTCTGTTTTGTCTAGAAGTCAGATCTTCAGGGCAAGAACTGTCTCTCTCTATTTGTCCAGCACCTAGCATTATGGGGACTTAAGCTCAGATCTCTTTTAATTTTAATTTTAATTCCTTGTCTGCTGCTGAAAGAGTGCTTGGGCAGCCTTTAAGGGGCCAGTGGCATGAGCACCAATCATCTCACTCATTCCTTTTCAAGCCAAGGATTTCGCAGTGTAGTTTGACTATTGGTATTTGGACAATGAACCACTAGGTGTTTTGACACTGCCACATCAGCTAAAAGAGTCTTCCTCCATTTCCCTTGCTTTCTAATACAGAACATCTGGCTCTCCTTTCCTCAAGCAATATTTTTAGTCAACTGCTGAATTAAATGTCTGCTTTGCTCTGGTGCTCATTTTGCTGCTGTCCAAAGGATTTTCAGACATCTTGACACACATCTAGCAAATTATTCTAAATATTTTTGTTAAAAAAATATTACTAAAATTCACTTGGTTTGAACAGAATGTCTTTCTCCAGGATTCAGTTTCCATTGTTTAACACGATGACCTCTGGATTACCTGAGTTAGACAGAACCTCTGACTGACTGTGAATAATTTTCCTGTTCCTAAGATTGCCCTTGGACACCTGCCTCTTCTCACAAAATAAAACTTTTCCTTTATATCAGCCCTAGAAAATGATGCTTTTTGACAGAGATCTCTTGGTTACAGTGTTTATTCACCAGTTGACAATGGCTAGTATTTCCTGCATACCTCCACGAGAAGGTTAACGCTTGATTTTTAAAGAGAGCTTTCTCTTAGGTTTGCAACTGAACTTTTTTAAATGCCCCTGCCAGAGGAAATAATGAATGTTGTAATGGTCCCCTCAGGTTAAAAAAAAAATTCAATATCATGAATCGATTGTAGAGCTGCGATAAGACTCAGAGGCTATGTCTACACTGGCAAGTTAGTTCGAATTAAGGAAGCTTAATTCGAACTAACTTAAGCCTTGGCTACACTAGGCTTTCATTAGTTTGAATTAAGGGCTTCCTTAATTCGAACTAATAAATTCGTTTATACTTTTTGAAGTAAGGGTTAGTTCGAATTAACCCAGTGTGGCTGTGTTAGTTCTAACGAAGTGCTTAGTTCAAACTAACCAGCACATTGAGCTCAATGCAATGGACTAATTTGAACTAAGCAAGTGCCATGCATGGCGCTTGCTTAATTCGAACTAAAATTTGCTAGTTCGAATTAAGTTAATTCGAACTAACTAAAATTCGTTCGAATTAGTTAGTTTGAATTAACTAATTCGAACTAACTTTGATAAGTGTAGACATAGCCAGAGAGGCTGTACACAGAAATTAACCAGATGACCTAGGCAGTCTTTCTCCTTCTGTCTTTCAGTTCTGAAAGTTCTTTAGCACTTCACCTTGTGATAACAGATTGTAATTATCCAATTGCCCATCTCTTTAATGCCTCACAGTTTTGCTGTTCATAAAGGCTCTTCTCCTACAAACTGCTCTGCGCAGGGAGACAGCTGCCTCAGTGATGCGCAGAGTGGGTGCATTGGGTCCATTTGGATGCATCAACTTGTAGGATTACACCCCTAGATTCCCTCCTACCTATCCACTCTAACTGCCTTGAGCAAATGACAGGGAAATGCAATAGCTAGATGTAGAGAGTCAAGAGTAAATCTTAGCCAGAGCTCAGGCAGCTGAAGGGGTAGTTTGGATACTTGTGTCTAATACTAAAGATAACTCTACCGCAAATTTTAAGTCTGCTATGGATTTTCACTTGTTTTAAAGCCAGAAAGACCACTCTGATCATCCAAATGGCCAAATATATATAATCGACTTAATAAAGCCACAGAGTTCAACTCAGTTTACCTCTGTATTAAGCTTAATAACTTGTTTGACTAAATTATACTTTCCAGAAAGGTATCTAGCCTTGCTCTGAACACTTCAGGAGAAAGAAAACCCACCACTTCTCCTGGTGGGTTTCAACATTTCAATAATAATTTCCTATTTCAATGATTAAATACCTCCACTGTTAACATTTTCTGCAACTATCTTTGGTTTTTCTACATGGAGACTAGAATGGCACCCATCAGATGGCAATATCAATCTGGGAGTGGGATAATGAAAACTCTGAACTGACAAAACAGGCAGAGCAGAAAAATAACTAGCTAAGTGCATTCGAAAGTGTGTCTTACAATCCACATTTTCATGCAGTAGTGTTACATGCACACAGCTGGGCTATATTTAAATAATAACTAAAACTGGTTTGAGTAACCTCTGTTTGCTCAGAAACTGACACACAGCTGTGTTTGTTACTTGTTTGGAAATGATCTAAAGCAGGAGTTTCACACATCAGAGTACAATGAACATGAGACTATGTAAGGGTCAACTCCAGTTTGTCTTGTTATTCATCTTCTGGCCAGATCCTCAGCTGGTGTAAGGCAGCAGTGCTCCATTGAAGGTCAATACTGTGCTGATTTACACCAGATTTTTATTCCCATTTTGAAAGTGAAGTTGGGTTGAAATGCAACAGACAGACTGCCATCTCAGCTTGCTTTCCCCAAAATTAATTGTGATCTCATTTAGTTGGAAGATTGATGCTGCTCTCTTCCTTTGACTAAAGTGGTGTGTAAATATCAACAATGAACTAGCGAAAAGTTTTGTCATTTTTACATTGGTTTGTGTTGGTTTAGGAGTCCTCTCTGTGCAGAAATAGTTCTGTTTGTTGGTGGTTTTATGCAGAAACCAGGGTAACAGAAAAAGAAAGATAGAGGAAAAAGAGCAATGAAAGCAAGAGATTCCAAGTAAGCATGGGGATAGATAAAGAAGATTTGTTATTGACATTACCATACAATTTGGTTGTTCCCTACTTTTCCAGTCTCCAGGCTTGAGGAATGAAGGTTGACATACAAGAACTTAGAAGAATTTGGAGCAATTCCTTTCTCGTCATGTATGACAGTGCAATACAGACAAGACTGAGATAAGCCATGAATAGTATGGGTTGAAGCTATCTATATAAGTTGCCTCATGGAGGTTTATTAAGGAACTTTGGAATTAAACCTGGTTCCCCCATGGCTCAGGCTAATGCCCTAGCCCCTTTGACCATTCTTCATCTACACAATGAGGGGAAAAAGCATGGGGCAACAAGTTTGTTCAGCCATTTAATTGGTTCATTTGTCTATGCTATTTTTTATTTTCTTATCTAAAAAGCTTGCCAACCAATCTGGAAATAGAGACAACAAGCGGTCATTTAGGTGACTAATCACACACATTGAATAATTGTAGGTCAGAGTGCTCATTTCTCAGATAACCCATAGGGCACAATTTAAATTAAACAACTGACTTGGCAGAAAATTAATAATAATAGATTTAGGAAAATCAAGATCTGTTTGCCCACAGCTCACAAAGAAACAGAAAAGGGGCTAAGTCTGTCCAAAAAAATGTTACAAATACTTTGCCTGGCATGCACAGGAAAACTGCACTTTGCCAAAGTCTTGCTACTATTTATTTTTTTTCATCTTTACTAGAGCTCTTGTAGAACACAATAACTTGAAAAGAAATGTTAAGAAGCAAGAATACTCCGGCCTCAGTCCAAAAAATTAGTTTCTGTGAACTCTCCAGGATTCACAGACAAAGCAGCCATTTCTTGTTCAGAAAAGGAATTAATTTCTCTGCAGTGGTCATGGAAAGGTAGGTCAAACATTTTTCATTCATCATTTACCTCAAGAGACCCTGTCTCCCTCCCCACCATCCCCTGACAACTGGTGGGCCAGAAAATTGGTCTGTGTAAGTACATCTGCTTTCTTGACACAAGGGTTTCCAACTTTATGGAATACAAGGAGGGCATTCTTCAGACCACTGGGAGAAGGAGAAAGACACTCACATCTTCCCTATCATATTTTGATAGCAGCAGATGAGGAGAAAGGCTTCACTGTCTCACCTTACATAAAAAATTATGAGAAATCTGAGAAAAAGAGGAGTCTGGAGCCTGTAAATACCTCATGTCTGAGATGGAAAATGGGGAAAACAGTAACAAGGAAAGGGCAGGTAATTAGTAATTCTGGTGGGAAAAATTAAGCGGAAAGGAAGTAGAAGCCGAGAAGTGTTCATCTTCCTAGTAAAGACTCCAATTTAAGGTGGCAAAACTCTCCTTTTAAATTGGATGTGCAGGTTAGAGAGGGAACTGTTCATTTTGGAGGACCATTGGTATGTGTTGTTGGTCATTTCCTTATGTGGTGTTTTAATATGTACTTTATTTTTTAAAAAATCCTTCCTTTCTTGTAGCTAGTCTCAATCTGACGCTGTGCAGGGCATCCTCAGCACAGTTTCTGCTGTGGCACGCAGTATGGTGGCGAGTCTGTGGTTGAGAATACATTTGTAACAGAGGCAGGTCCAAAAACCAGGTTCCATCAGCAGCTGGGACAGGGAATTGTTACAGCTTTAAAGGGGGTTGTTCCAATGATTATGAACAACAGTGTAAAGTCCAGGGAATTGTAAGTCTGCGGGTAAGTGTAAAAGAGAGTGGGTGACTGATTATTTGAGTGTGTGAGTCTAGCTACTCAAGACCTTCTTGGAATTCCTGCCATTGGCAATCAACACCTGCTGGAGAGGGTCAGCTGCTGTTCTGTGCCAGCCAACAAGTCATTTGTCACTCCAACAGGTGTGGTTCCTTTTTTAGGCCAAAAGGAGTTTGAGGGAACCTTCTCTTACTTCCTTTTAGCAAATGTGAGTGGAAATTCCCTCATGAGACATCAAGAGCAGCGCTTTAGTGCTAATCAGAGAAGTCTATAGGATGGATAAGGACCCACTGATGTGCGCATGGGGAGTACCCCTCATTCTAAATGGCAGAATTATTTTTTGGCAGGAAAAAGACTAAAACACCTGCATCTTTCCCACTCTTTGGCATGAGCAGTTCAAGCAGGCACTACTGTGACTCTCCCTGAGCTGAGTGCACAACTGTAATTCTGAGAATCGCAAAATAAAACAAACATATCACCATTCACCAGCTACTTCCATTTGTTTTGGTTTTGCTGATACGGACATATAAAGCCAAATATTATTGTCACAGCAGTGCATATCGAAGTAGTTCCAGTTACATGAATGGAGTTACATACACCAGCTTTGCACGGGTGTAGCTGAGTGCAGAATTTACCTCACTAGAGCTTTGTTTACACCATCAGAGCTCACTAGGGCTTCCCGGATTGATGCAGTGGGATTGATTGAGCAGGCAGTGGGGACCTACACAATCGATACCAGAAGTGCTGTCCAACTGAGAGTAAATCCACCCCCACTGAAAAGAGGTAAATGGTAAAGCTGCATCGACCTGAGGGCATTTCCTGTTGATACAGCACCGTGGAGACGCCGCGATAAAGGAATGTTACTAAAAATTGACTGGAGATATGCAGGGTGTGTATCTTCCGTCAATGGCTGTCAGCAGTGTAGACCAGGCCTAGATCTCCTGCACAGCCAACTAACTTCTTATGTAACGTTCTTGTAAAGGTCACACACATGCTTCTTCAAAATAAGGTATATGAGGATTTTTGAGTGAGGTATTCTAGGAGAATGTTTTTCCAAAACAAACAAGTTATAATGCCACAGATCAGGGGGTTCTCAATAAAATATAGAAGCACCGGTGTGGACAGCGCTAGGTTGGCAGGACAGCACCTTCTGTTGACCTAGCTACTGCTGATCAGGGGGGCTGAGGTAGGGAAGTCCACCAGAACATGCTCTCCCGCTGCCTTACATTGGCTACATTAGTGATCTTACAGCAGCATTGGTGCAATGTTTTCACTGGTTTCATTTGCATATTTGTGTGTTCAATTTCATGCCTGAACTTTCTTTCTCGCCCTTCCCTTCATTCTTTTTTTCCAACTGTGGTAATAAATTACATTTGTTTCTCATTGCTTCTTTTCCTTTCTGTTCTCCCTCAGTTTTTTCTTCCTCAAATCCCACTCACAACTTTTCTTTTACCCACTGTAGTCAAAGAATTGCACAAGTGTAAGGGAAAAAAATAATATAAAAAAACCAAGTTTTTTTTTAGAACAGATGACCTTAAAACCACCACACTAAAAGGGACAAAACAAGTACAGAAGTAATTCAAATTGGTCAGACTTCTTTTACGAGGCATTTTAAGCACCATGAATACATTTGTTTGCAAAAGTTCGGCTGGCCAGTGGCCACCCAACCTTTGTGTTGGTTTTAAGGTTGTCTGTTCTAAAACACCTAAAAAAATTGCTATTTTTTAATCAAGACTAAAAGTAGATCAAATTAAAACCTATGAACAGCAGCTTTTCAACCACAAGTGAAATTCAAACCAGTAACTGGTGGGTTGCCAGGCCCTTGGCCTAACCCCTCTACCACAGGGCTAGATGCCTAGCAAGCTGTCTGCTGGGTGCAGGTTGCCATTAAAACCTATAAACATTACGCCATCTGCTGGAGAAAGGTGGGAAAGCACAGGGAATACATACAAACAGACAAAGCAAAGTTAATATAAAGGTCATCTAATAATTTATCAAAATTAGTGGAAAGACATTTATTATAAGAAATGACATGAAGAGAGAAAGAAACTTAATTCTGTGTCTAGACCAAGTTTACAGAGCCAAGATATGGGTGTATGTGCATGTGTGGAAGCACCTTTTTAATTGTAAATCGACCAACTTAGAAATGTAATCTGTAAAACAATAAAAATTGCATCTCACACTGGCATTTGTCTAGAGTTCCTTTTCACTGCAGAATTGCACTTTAAGGCTTGATTCTACAAGTTGTTGTAGTTAAGAACACTCAGAACCTCATAGAGCCAAACTATGTCTTTCAAGATCTGAGGTGAAATCCTAGCTTTACTGAAGTCAGTGACAAAACTCCTGTTGCCTTCAATAGGATCAGGATTGCACCTTAAGTCCCTGGAAATGAAAAGCTCTGTACCTCATTAATAGTCTCTGAGCCATCCAGCCATCAGTGACATTTAAATAGAATTTAGGAGATTCAGAAACAAAATAAAAACCATGTCATCTGAAAGCCCATTGTGACGCATGTAATACTTGCTGTGGGAAACAGTTTGTTTTAAAATGCTTATGCAAAGTACAAAGCTCTTTCAGCTACACTGGATGTGAAACAGGAAATTAAGTTGCAGTCACAATTTTCTGAGCCGAATACAATATCCCATTCCACAAAGTTACATTACGTTCTCTTGAGCCTTATTATAAACCTTATTTTTAAGGTTTCCCTTAAAAATCACTTTTTAATATACTCTCACCAACACCTCCCACATTTAAATAACACAATATTTAGCCATCTTTATAAAAGAGTTTCTCCTGTTGTTTTCCTGCCTTTGATTTACTAAAGACACTTCTAAAATCTCCCAAGTTCCAAGATCTTTCATCTCCTTTCTGCTATAAAATTTTTCGTCCTTATTTACATTTTGCAAATATTCGGGTTTTGAGCAATTCCAAACTCTGCAAGTTCCCCTTTATTTTCTTTCTGAACAACAAAGAACAAAACACGCATTTCTATTAAACCTTCACATGACAAAGACTTTCATTCATTTTCACATGCTTAGGTTCTCAATAGACTCCTAATTGATTGATGGAAGGGGGAAAGGGGTGTAGAGATGTGTGCAAGGTCACTCAGACTACACACAGGAGTGAGGTTTCTCTTTGAAAGATTTTCCCTGAACTACACAGATGCATTTCTGATTACAGGTTTTTGCAACAAATACATGTATCCAATGCACCTATTATTCAGCGCTTCAAAAACAACCACAGCGTAACTGCTGTGCACATAACATACCAGGATCTGACACAATCCATGTCATTCAGGCATAAGGAAAGCTTTGAGTGATAAACAAGCCACAGTGGTTTGAGGATGCTTCCAGACATGATACAGATTCACACGGAGATAAACTTGCCCTTCACTATTTCCATTTTTGACACAATCCAGACCTTCTCCTGTTCAACTTACTCTGCTCTGGATCAGCTGATCCGTCTCCAACAGAGGGAAGGGGGATTTCCTTTCATAACCTGGCTCATCATTATGCCAACAACTTCCCTATAATCCCTAGCATTATGGAAGAGGCTGAAGGCTGGGATAGGCCCAACAACACTCAGATGAGGATAAAATTTGTTCCTTGGGGGCAGGAATGTTATTACATACTGTGGTGCTTACTAGTCCAGGTAGGCTCCTTAGTTTAATGAAACAGGGCTTTGCCCCCAGAATTGACATTTCGGGTTCCCTCTCTATGCATTAAGAGTGACAAAATTACTGTCCACCAGAATAGTCCCTTGTGCCCAGTCATGCTGAAATGATTGTGTGAACTCAGGGATTTGGGAGCCAGCTTTCAAAATATGCTTCCTCCAAAGTCCCCATCAAACTCATTCCATAAACCAGTGGGGCTAGATGCAGACACCATCATCTTTAAAGTACTAATCCTGAGTATATTAACCTGCTGAGCTTTTTGCAATGGGTCAAGTTGAATCAGCTCCTAAATTTGAGAAATAGATTTACTATTCAATATTGAAAAATAGTGAAAAACATGTTACTTGGAATTTTATCAATACAACCCCATCCTCAGTCAAATCAAGCACTAATGCAGAGAAACATACACACGTGCTTTTGTGCAAATACGATCAGACCCAATGACAGAACACATTTTCCTCTGAACTTTAGAAGAATGTAATCCTATTACTCCCCGAAAAAGTCAGGGGTCAGAGGCATATAAGTAGCAGACCACCACCATCAATTCCCTACCCATCACATCCTAATATATTCTACCACAAGAGAGTCAGACACATGCTGTTACTCGTGTGAGGATTTGCAGATGAATAAACCAGGCCTCAGCTCCCAAAGTCAAGGATAGTTTCCATATAAAATAATTGAGGAAAAGATGAGGAAAACATCTAAATTGCTCCACAAAAACATGCATGCAGAGACAGATGCACCAATCAGGTTGGGCTAGTGCCTTTCTGCCACTGTCAGAATAATGGCAAAGGGATAGATGGAGCCTGCAGGTACAATCCTGAGCAAGAGTGGTGCATAAATTGCATCACCCCAGGAATACCTGAGAGAAAACACCCAACAGAGGGACAATTGTTTGCTGTGGAGAAAAGGGTAGTATTTAGTCCTTGCTTATATCATGAGAAAGGGCCTGATCCAAACCCGCTCAACTCAATGGAAAGACTCTCATTGAGCTTCAATAGCATGGGGGTTAGATTCCAAAGAAGGATTTCCTTCTGGGTGACCTGCTCTAATTGGTGCATTGGCAGAGGTCCTAGCCACTCCTGCTACTCCGGCAAACAAACAGCCACCTGTTTGCGGAGGTGTGGAAAAAGGGGGTGAGCTATTTCTCTACACATCCATTCACCACTGTACTGTCAACTGGAAAAAAATAACCAACTAAAACTTTAAGCACAACGGTATCATTAAAAAAATTAGTAACATTAGATACAAGAAAAGATTTTCCCGGAACAGAGGCATGGCAACAGAACACAAACAACAACAATAGCCAAGAGACAGAACACAATTATGTCATTAGGTTCCAGAATGTCAGAGTGTAGATCCCCTGGCAGAATGAGCAGACAGAGCTATAAACAGAGCTATTTGTAAAACTAAAAACTACACCGTCAGCTGCCTGCTGGCGGTTAGTCACAAACTGTGGGACAACTGAAGTCAAGTTTTTTTTTCCAGGGACAGGAGTGAGATTATAGGTTCAAATGTAGGGATCCAGAAGGGGGCACTAAGCAGAGAACCTCAAACAGCACCCTCAGCTCCTCAAAGGTGTCTAGGGAGCCAGCGGATGTGGTCTAGAGGAACTCCTCTGGATGCATGATTGAGGGGTGGAACAGGCCACAGTTATAGAACACCTCCCTGTCCAGCATCCACCTCCTGGTTTTATAGATGGCCACATTGGCTAGCGCTAGGAGGAGGCTGAGGAGGTCCATGATTCTGTGGGGCCATGGATGGGGTGTGGATACAGAAGTGCAGTCAGCACCTTAGAAGGCGGCTCTGGAGAAGCAGTAAAAGGGGCTGCAATGTGGTGAACATAAGATACATGTGTGCCAGAGTCTCCAGAGAACTGACAGGGGTCAGGAATGGGGGTGAACTGTGCCAGGTACACGCCTGCACTCACGGCTCCATGAAAGAACTACCAAGTAACATCCTCAGTGGGTCGTAGGATCAAGGTGGAGTGCAGGCTAGCCCACTAGGGTTCTTCCCCCTCCAGAGGTGGTAGGAGATCCAGCCAGTTGGTGTCAGGGCAGGACATGACAGAAGGGTGAGGAAATGGAATGTATGGAACACGAGCCTGTACATCGGACATCTGGGTGAGATTCTAAAATGAACCAGCTGCAAGTCACGCAGCAAACTCAGGGCAGAGCAGGGAAAACATCACTCCCTTCCCCAGGCAGTGGGGCAGGGAAGAAATTTTCCCCACCCTTCCCCAAGCGATGAGATGCCAAGGTGGGGTTCTTGGAGGAGTGAGGGAATGTTCACTCACTGCCCATCCCAGGGATCTGGGAGGGAAGATGGAAGGAGCCAGGGAATGCTGGTTGTTTCCTTCCCACAGATAGGGAGGTGAGCATCAGTGAAGAGCTCCTGTGTGATAGAGGGGAGCAACCCCACCATCTCTTCCCCACAGAGAGCTGAGGGAAGACAGGACAGGGCATCACTGCTCACCTGTACCAGATAGCAGGGAGCAAAGGAGGCAGTAGGTGGGCAAAGAATTCATTGTCTTGCCCTGATAGTTGGGAAGGGAACTGGGGGAGTCAGAGGAAGGGGGCCTCACTCTCCTCCCACAGACAATGGAACTAGGAGGGAAAGCTAGGAGCTGGGAGGAAGACTGGACACTTCATTTCCTTCCCTGGGGTTGTACGGGAGCAGTGGCAGAGGTGCTCCCCCAGTTCTCATCTGGGGCTCCACCAGCAACTGCCAGTGAATGAAGGAGAGTGTCTGGCAGAATGTCTAGGGAGACTGAAACCCACCCACAGCCCAAGCAGATGTCTGGCTTGGCTTGGGTGGTGCATGGTGATATGGGAACCACAGCTGCATTGAAGGGGTGAGGCCCACCTTCTCAGGTCTCTCACAGAACACTTAAGAGCCACAGAAGGGGAGAATCAGAGTAAGAAAGTGAATGGGAAGTGGGAGAAAGAATGGAGAGGGTGGCTGGAACATAAGATGAAGTGTAGCAGAGTCCGCTGGGGGTAAAAGGCAGAACCACACAGAAAACCCAGTGGGCAGGAACTGCTTCTCTGGGCAAATAGATGAGGAAATAAAAAAAGCGTGGACAGGTATTTCAGTTGCAGCAAATGGCTGATTGACATGAAATCAGAATGGCAGCAAAAGGGAGAAAATAGCAAGGGAAAGCAGGAAACAAATTTCAATGGCAGAGCCAGGCCTTTACCAACTGATACAGCATCTCCAGGGCAACCAGGAAAAGCACAAGCTTCCCAGAAATGAACTGGGATACTGCAAAGGTTTTTAAAAGGGCTCAGAGAATGGGGAGCGAGAAATCCTAATGACTATAGTACTGCCAGTGGCAACCCCAGCAAAATTAAGCTGCACAAACACACCATGCTGGATTAGCTACACTGGGAGATTTCAATACTCCCATACAATAGGAGGTTTCAATGAGAAGAAACATGAACCCAGAGCCTTAAAAATGCAATTGAGAATTCCCCAGTCCCTTAGGCTATGTCTACACTGGGTAATTTAAGTCGACTTAGTTAAGTCGACGACTTAGTGTGTCTCCACTTAAAATTAAAGTCGACTTTGGGGGGAACTTACAAAGTCGACCTAGAGTGTCCAGACTGGATGCCTAGGTTGACTTTGTGGGGCTTAGGGGGACCTAGGGCAGGTCCACAGGGGCAGGGGAGGCACCCCTTGCCCAATGCCAGGGGGCTCAGCCTTTGCCTCATTGTACCTAGGTACAATGGGGCAAAGGGGGACAGGGACCCTGGCAGGGCATAGGGACAGCGTGGGCAGGGATCTGCCCTGCCCTGTGGGGGGCATGCCAGGCTCCCCCTGTGCTGCCCCCCCCCCCCGCAGGGAGGGCATTGATGTAGCCCTGGGGTAGCCCTAAGTCGACTTAGGGCTACCCCACGGCTACCCTGGCTTAAGTTGACTCTAGGGAGTCGACTTAAGCCTTAGGTCTAGTGGAAAGGAGGTTTAATAAAGTCGACTTAATTTTAATCAAGTCGACTTTATTTTCCTTAAGTCGACTTAAGCAAGCTGCTTAAGTCGACTTAAGGAAACTGTAGTGTAGACGCAGGGTAAATTAAGTCGACTTAAGCAAGCTTAAGTCGACTTAATTTGCCAGTGTAGACGCAGCCTCTGTGATGTGAAACAAGCAAAAGGGGAATGAATCAGAACTGTGAAACACATCACCATGATTGGGGACAAGGTACATATATTCCAGAGCTGAGCAGGAACCAGATTTTTTTCATTTCACGGGGAATAATGTCAATTGAAATAAAATTTCTATGCTGATTTAGAACAAAACTAAAAAGTTCAAAGTTTCACACAAAACAAAATTTGAAATTTGTTTTGTTTCAAGTTGATCAAAAAGTTTCACTTTGATAAAATCAAGTCAAGATTTATCAAACGGTGCCTTATGTAATATTTTTTTAAAATGTAAGAAAAAGTTGTTTCTAAATGGAAATCAAAATGTTAAGTTCTAAAAAAAGAAGGGGAAAAAAGTGTTTCAACCTTATCAGAATGCTTTTTTCCAATCCCACATTCTCTTTCAAGATGCAATTTTGGCAACATTGACACGTTTATGCAAAAATGTTTCTCTTTTAATGAATCAGGATTGTTCAATGTGATTTTACCCATATGTAGAGTCCTAAGAATGATCATGTATGTCGGGAAAATCTGTCTTGCTCCAACTATACAACCATTTAAAGAGTTCCTTCAAAGATGTGTATAAACAAGGGACTAGTGACAAAAATAAGCCTTTCTTAATGTTTCCGTGTGCTCGATACAATGTATCAAAGAACAGACAATGGTAGTGGCCTACTGGTTAGTAATATCAAGAGTCAAAACCAGTTAATTTCTAAAGACCTAATAGAAATATATCAAGTGCACATGTAAGACAGCAAAGCAACCCTGTGCCCCTGCCCTTGAAAAACAAACCAAAAACCAGCCCCACCAGCAAACGTCAAAAAGCTGAGCTCAGCAGCGCTTAAATAGATTTAAAAATCTGGGCCTTCGTCTTTATTCACTGTTATTAAACCTACTGAAGTTTCATGATACTGCTTTTAATGACATGAAAAATGACAAACTACTGAGAAAATGGGATATGGATGCAGAAGGTTTCTGGAGACCCAGACAAGAAGGTTTCCAGACGTTCATTATTGCAAAATAAACTGGAGAATTTTAAAACTGTGTCTGCTCTGTAGGTTCCTTTGAAATCCCAACCTTAATTTCTTAATGGCTGTGCTTTGTTATTTGATATTTTGTTTAAGCTCAATTTGATCAATACAGAGCAGGAGTATTATAACAAAAATTCCCCATAAAGTTCAAGATTAATACATAAAAAGAATGTGTTTTAGAAATGTATATTACTAGTCTAATTTGCCTGAGATATATGACTGACTCCAATGAAGTGTGGGGAATTAAGAGTCAGTAACTTTTGCTCTATTTTGATTCCAGCCTGCACTGTGTCTGCCTCCTTTTGCAACTAACTAACATTAAATAAGGCAAGGAATTTGAGGTTGGTAGGGACAGAACTAACAGTAATGAAATGGAATTGAACAAAAGAACATTTAGCATGAAGCAAAGGAAAACATTTTGAACAGACTCAGAGATGAAGAGTCACCCGCAGGATGTCCCCCTGCTTCAGTCAGACTGGTTAACTATCATTAGAAATGTGCTGTAGTAATGGATTCAGATGGTGATTTATAGGCCCCCTGTAATGTCAATAATCGTGTTGAAACAGTGTTTTCAGTGTGAATGTTATTAATCCTGTGGGGTTCTTAATTCAACTGCTGGGTATGTGCAGAGCTGAAAAGATCTCTCCAAAATCTTCTAACTGTGGGCATTTTGAGATGGTAAGCAATATGGCTATCCTGCTAAGGATTGCATCATCACTGGCAATTCTTAAATCAAGATTGGATGTTTTTCTGCTTGGGGAATTTCCATAGTCTACATTATACAAGGGCTCAGAATCACAATGGCCCCTTCTGGTCTTGAAATCTATGGTTCTGTCTACACTTACTAAAGTTAGTTCGATTAGTTAATTCGAACTAACTAATTCAAACTAATTTTAGTTAGTTCGAATTAACTTAATTCGAACTAGCAAAATGTAGTTCGAACTAAGCAAGTGCCATTCATGGCACTTGCTTAGTTCGAATTAGTGAATTGCATTGAGTTCAATGGGCCAGTTAGTTCAAACTAAGCGCTTAGTTCGAACTAACATGGCCACATTGGTTTATTCGAACTAACTAGCTCAAATTAACCCTAAATTCAAATAGCATATTCGAATTTATTAGTTCGAATTAAGGAAGCCCTTAATTCGAACTAATGAAAGCCTAGTGTAGCCATGGCTTAAGTTAGTTCGAATTAAGCCTCTTTAATTCGAACTAACTTGCCAGTGTAGACATAGCCTATGAGACTTACATTTATACATCACTGTCCATCCCATAGGTGTCTCCAAACATTTCACAAACTGTGCACTAAGTCTTCACTCACCCTTTGTTGACTAAAAGGGTGGTAGTCAGGAGCAGCCCATGTAGCATGTTGCATGAGTCAGAGAGGAACTTTTGGCCAATGATACCGAATACCTAGACTCATTTTCTCATTTTTAAAGGTCTTGTCTGAAGCTGATGAACTGAGCTACAATAGGGTGTCATGGGCTAGGCCCTCCCAAGTGTCCCCTGGGTGAAGAAAGTCTGAGGGGAAAGCGGGGAGGGTGTCTCTGTGACCTTACAAAGTCAATAAACAGCCCCTTTGGGTCAGGGCAATATGTCCTAGCGGCCACAGAGTCAGCTGACAGCCCTTTGGATTAAGGGAAATACAGCCTAGCAACCACAGAGTCAACAACAGAATTACTATTCAACCCTGGGGTCAGGGCAGCACGGTCTAGTGGTCACAGTGTCTATCACAGAGTCCCTAGTCAGCCCTGAGGGCAGGGCAACCTGGCCTAGTGGCCACAGAGTCAATATCCTGTGGGCATTTACCACAGGGTGTGGCACCCAGGTAGGGGGGCTCAGGCCCTCCCGCTCCACTGAGCCCCGGCCCAAGGCCCTATCAATACCGGAGTTATAGCACCAAGTCAGTGGGGATCCAGACTGCAATACGCTCACCTAGATCATGCACCATCCCGGTCCCTCCCCTTGGGCCCCCTGGGCTACTGCCTAACCGCTCGTGGCGATGCTCCCCCGATGCTCCAGCCTGTATGCTCCCTCCTTTGGGGTCGGTTGCTGTCTGGCACTCCAGAGGCTCCTGGAACCAGCTAGCTGAGGTGAATACTTGGGCATCTGTCCCTGGATGGTTGCCAGAGAATACCTGCTCCTCACAGGGGTCAATGGAGTTGCTCCCTCACCGTGGTAGGGGCTGATGCAGCTCCTGGGATGGAGCCTCTGGTACACATCATTCCTCCATGCTGGTCAGCCCAGACTGAGCTGAGCAGCTTTCTTTTATAGTGGGACAGCAGGCTGAACATGCCCAGTAGGGCTCAAGGGGCGGGGCTTCGGCCACCCAGAGTCTTCTGGGTTTCTGCAGTGCGGGGCAGGCCTGCCCTGTCACATAGAGCCAATACCTAACATGGGAAAATCATGGTTCAGGTCCATAAAATAATCATGAAACTAGCTTAAAATCATGAGATTAAAAAAAATGTTTGAGATTCCTGTTTCTTTGTATTCTGGATTTTGAATTTTCAGATTAGCACGGGTCACATTTTTCTAGCATCTCTCTGCTGCTACGAGGACTAGAAAGGTACTTTTTAATTTAAATAAAAGCCAAGATTCCCACAATCCAGGATCTGAGAAGTTGAACAAACAAGGAATGTCTCAGGCTGGGGTCCGATAAACACTATCCAGGGAAACTTCTAAAACTATAATAGTTTGCTTGAAATAACCAAGTAGAATAATGTTCAACAATCAGATCTCACTATGGCATTCAACAAACATTAGTCAGATCCCAAAATCATGAGATTACTTTAAAGAATCACAAGATGTAAAAGAAATAGAAAACTAGGGTTTTACTTTATTTTTGTCCCTTTAAATGGCAGTACTCGCCTTCTTTGTGCATGTTTTGATTTCAGGCCCAAAACTCAATGTAATACTTTGATTCTCACTTCCATAAAAGCTACTTCACACTTCTTTGGCACTCAGAGACCATAAATCCATTTCAAGGCCCCACTGTACAGCCAGTGGTAGTTTAAAATGGTCTTAATGTAAATGAGAATCAGGGCCCATACCCATACACAAAAATGGAAGCCTCTTCTTATTTGAAAGTATTTTTTGGCTTAATCATGCTTCCATTGAAGTCAAAGAGAATTTCACAGGATGCAGAATTAGGTCCTTAATTGGAGCTGAAGCTGAGCCATGGATTTCAGATGTGAACACTGGTGCAAACTTTCCCCATAGTTTACAGAATAAAGTTCAGTCCTAGCTGATTGGTTATCTTTAGAAGGATGGTTTGTTCTCTTTTATTTCAAACTAGGCTAAAAAAATATAATAATACAACTTTGTGAGCCTCTCTTAAGACTAGGACAAATGGTATCATACCAGATTTTCATCTCAATTACTCAAAAGTAAAGCAGTGGCTTACTCCCAATTTGCACTAGTATAAATGACCTCAAATGCATTATTCTCAAGCACAGAAATTTCTTGAGTTTGAATTTACAGATACTTTAGGCAGCTGCATCTGGCTGTAAATGATACTGAATACTCAGTCACCTAGCAATAATGGATTCTTCCATCAGACAAAAGCTGAACATGCAGTTAATTATGTCCCTCTCTTTCAAGTGTCTGTAACATTTAAATGGCTGTATAAAATGCCTGAACTCTGCTGCATTTGCAGTCAAAAGAATAATTAATTACCAGTATATCTCTAGTAATACACCAGAAAAATAGCAATTCTAGCGTGTTTTCTTTTAATTTCAATCATAGTATTTCATTGAAAACATATTGTTAAAGAGGGAACTTAGGAACAGAGGCTATGTCTACACTAGAAAAGTTGATTTTGTTAAGTCAGCTTAATAAGGTTGACTTTAAGTCAACTTAAAGTCGACCTTATTAAGTCGACTTAACTTTTCTAGTGTAGACATAGCCCTTTGTCGATCTTATTAAATCAACTTAACGATTTAAGTCAACTTAATAAGGTCGATTTAGGTGCTAATCCCTGTCCACAGTGGCTTTAAGTCGATTTAAGGCTTAAATCGACCTAAAACCAGGTGTTATTAAGTTGACTTAAGCTGATGAAGTGGGATTTTCTCCCACAAAAGCTCATGTGATAAATAAATGTGTTAGTCTTTAGAAGTGCCACAGGACTCCTTGTTTGTTTTGCTAACCTAGACTAACACGGCTACCCCTTTGGAATAGATAATAAAAGATTGCTAGGAAAACAAATATACATCCACAAAACATATTGTTAATCAGAAACAGACCCTGAATACTTTCTGTTAATAAAGGAAACAGAATTGTCATTTGCCATTCTGATTTGTGAACTGAGAACTCTTGAAAGGTGCTGGACTGATTATATTGAAGACGTTTGTGCTTAGAAGAGAAAGGGTAGTTGGTGATACAGGCTTCCCCCTTATATCAACTCTTCTTTCAGTACACCTAAGTATTTGTGGGCTTTTTGCATCTGTAATGTCTTCAGGCCAAGGGTCATCAACAGGAAATGTACTCTTGTGCTTGAGGCATGAGACTCTATAGCTAAAAAACTAACATCTCCAGCTGCAGCGGTCTCAGCCATGAAAGGGGACAAAGCCCCAAACGGGCAACAAGGAATGTACAAGGAATTAAATAGCTGCCATAGAACATAAAACAATAGACCAACTTCACATCCAGAGCAAGCCTAGTAAGACCAAAATAGTTGCACCAGAGCTGAATTTAGCCCACTATATAATGGGGAATATTTAGTGCACAGTGCTGCTGACTTTTCCTTATAAGTTTCCCACAACCGTGGTTTTTTTATATCCTTCTGTTCCCAGCTCAGATCTTCAAGGTACATCAGGTACGTTCTCTTTGTGATGTAAAAGGAAAGCCTCAAAGTTGTTGGGTTTTTTAAGGTTTTTTTTCCCCATTTGTTTTTATTTTGGAAACATCAGGAATATCAGCCCTGATATTTTTGGCCAGAAATGTTGATGGAGGGAAATCTTGAAGTATGCACGTTTATAGCTATCAGACCTTAAATGGGGTATAGGCAGTGAATCATTAACAAAGATGTCCTTTCTCCAGAATGTTCATTACACATCAAATAGGTGTGAACAAAAGTTAAGATGTTTAAATATTCCTTCCTCTTCCAACTGTTCTGCTTTCACTTACATAGGGCTTGGGAATCTCATTAATTCACTAGTTCTCCAATCAGCATAAACACCTAGGAGAGATGCAATCTGAATGTCTAAAGTTAAAAAGCAGATTACAAAGAAGGGTACAACTATATTTTTTTTCTCCTGTGGGTCCCCTTTAAATGGATCAGATATAAACAGAGTTTAATTATCCTTTGCTATGGACAGATCCTCAATGGGAAGTCTCTTATTCAGGAAACAGCAATACTTGCATCAACTGAGTTCAAAGGAGCAAGACTGCATCTGCTACTGTAACCCACTGAAAGGATTGCAGGGGAAGGGAAGAAAGTGTTATAGGGGCACAACTTCCAGCTACTTGTCAGGAATGAGCACTTCAGCTCATTGCTCACTCCAGCCAGCGCTCACTAGCAGGGCTGACTGACTCTAGAGAGAGCCACAGCCTGGCCCTCAGCTGCAAGGGAAGGGCCTTTGAAGGTCAAAGGAGAGAAGGAAAAACTGAGGGAGGCCAAACAGTTCTCCAGTGAAACTACATATTCAGAACCTATTGTCTGCAACAAAGCGCTGTGTATAACTCCATGACTTGTATTTACCGCTGGTGAGATTTTTCACCCTGGTCTGGTGTAGGAATGGTAGTTTTGAAAAACAAAGTCAAACCAACCAACGTAGAAGGTCAGGTCCTCAGCTGGTGTAAATCAGCAAAGATCCATTGACTCCAATGGAGCTAGGCCAATAGACACAAGCTGTGGATTGGACCCTTTAAAACGTATATCCAAACAACAACATTTGAACCCCAAATTGGATAGATCCAAGCAGCAACACCAGAACCTCAGATTTTCAGGGTGCTCAGATCTGAGGGCTTGGGAAAAATTCATGTCTAACTAAAGGAAATGTTTCTGTAGTGATTTACAGTCCTGTATATACCTCAGTTCAGTCAACTGCTCACGGCGAAAGAATCTCCATGCCTGCCTGCAGATTCAGTAGTCAAGAACAAAGAGTTGGCCTGCCATCAAACCTGGCCTGGCCAGCCACAGAGGCCCTATTTCCTCTAAACACCAACCAGAGAGGAAACGGAAATTCAGAGGTGAGAGTCTGCAGTTCTTTCTGTTTCCATATCACCCTGAACAAACACGCTTTGTCAATTGCTATCAATTACATGCTCCAGAATCATAAAGCTTTCTGCTTTTAACATGAATGAGAATCTGCACAGCATCCCACAAAGAAAGTGCCCCTTGTCTAGTGTGTTCCACTCACCCACCAATGCCTGCAGTTGCTCCCTCCCTCTTTTTTCCTTTCCTTTCTCTCCCCCCCCCCCCCCCGACCTCCCTTAAGAGCAGGATTTATAAAGTCTTTGAAACATGTTTTTGCCAGATGTAGGCCCCAAGTGCCTTGTCAATAGCTTCCTGTCCTGTTCCAAGTGCTAAGCAGATGGAATTACACAAGACTTTGCTGAATGAATCCACCCTCCATCTCCTTAATTAAACTCTAGGATTGCAAAGAGACCGCCCTGCTCCTGGCAAAGAGCCAGCTGTTCTCCCACCCAGCATTGTAAATTACCAGCTCATTAAAATCACTGTATTTCCACTGATTAGGTGTCTGAAAGCAGCATTTTCACTCTAATTACATTGCTTGCTCTGCTAATTAACTCAGCAATTGTGCAGCATGTTACTCAGGAATGTATACCGTTTACACTCTGCAGTGGTTTTGTTTTAGGGCGGCACGCATGTGTGTACACCCCCAAAATTTTTGATTTGATTGTATGACCCTCTCCCCTGGTCCCACTGACTAGCTACAGTTTGACTAAGAGAAAGCTGGCATTTTCTCTCTCAGATAGCCGACAGCCTGAAAAGGCTTTTACTTGAGTCGGGACAGGTTTCGAAAATGCTGATAGCTGTCTCTCTCTCTCAAGTTCAAAAGCAGGAAGAATTTCAAAAAGGTTCATCTTAGCCACCCCTTGTAATTAGCCCACACGCGAAGAACATCTTTAAAACACCATGACATTTGTTTTGAAAATTAAAAACATAATATTAGCTCAGCTGTTTTCATTTTATCCGTACTATTCACTCTCTTTGATGATGGAGGTTGTTTGAAAATAAAAATTAAAACAGGAGGAAGGGATGTTTTATGGAATAAACTTTACTTAACCAGGATTTCCAAATGTCTGACATCAGTTTTAAACTGAAAGCTAAAACACAAATGTCCTGTGGGACAGAAGGTCTAAAGGCCAGTGTTCTTCACAGTCAGCTTGAATCCATCCATGAGTTTCACCTCCCCAGGTAGGGATTACCATTCAAAGAGTAGCTGTATTGCTTAGGCAGTGAAAAGGAACTAGGAAGCTTTCTTATGGGGTAGCTGGGATTCAAATAGCACACCTTATCCCACATAGCGACTGTGTCTGGGCAATAGGCTCTATCAGAGCTGCTTTGGGTGGAGCTGGCGCTAGGGTGACCAGATAGGAAATTTGAAAGATTGCAGGGGAAGGGAAATAGACACCTTTAGTCTCAAATATCTGGACTGTTCCTATAAAATCCCAGCCTCTGGTCACCCTCGTAGTGCACACATTGCTCCAGCTCATCCTTGGCTAGCACAGCTGGGGCTTGGGAAGATTGCCACTTGGGGTCTCAAGTGGGACCTTAGAGACCTCTTCCACTTTGCCCCTATTCCCCAGGTCTTCTAATGTAAGATGAGTTCTACCTGAATATACCAGGACACCACCCGGGGCTCCTCTGCCTCTGCCACCTCCTATCTCACAAGCCCTTCAGAGGTCCCCCAGTTCAGCAATCAGCATTCCAGTTTGCTTACAGCATGCAGTTTTCCCGCTTCCTTATGGTACACAACTTGGGATAACTACCTCTATTTTCCTTCTATTTTCTAGTTCCTACCCTCACCTGGGCCTCTGGCTAATCAGGTTGACAGCAGCTGCCCATTCACCAATCAGGTACAGGTGTCTCCTAGCCAGCTCCAATTTACCTCACTGACTTGGGGCTGGCTGAGCCCCTGCCCAGCACTCTGCCACACTGAACAAGAGTGAGAGCAGGGCAATTCTCCAACTCTGCTACACATGGGGCTTCTCTCTCAGGCTAGCTTCACAGCAGACATTCCCTTCCATTACCACAGTCTTTCAGGAGCTGTTAGTGGTTTTGCAGCTTAGGTGGGATTATCAGGTGGTTGGCTTGAGCAATGGGCCTGATGAAAAGCTCCGGAGGGCCAGGACTGAGGGGAGGGCGGGGAACACCCTCTTGCAGGACCTGCTCGAGGTAGAGCCGAGCAGCAGGTGTAAGGTTGCCTTCACCTCCTGGAGTAGGATTCAAAGGATGGAGAGCCCCATGCGCTCATCCAGCACAAGGGGATCCACCCAGTCCCCCCGAGCATAGTCCAGGAGGTCTCTGACACTGGTGATGCCTGTCAGGATCAACCTCTGCCTCATGGAGAGGGCCTCCGCCATCTGCACATGAAGATGGAGGTTGTGTAGCAGGGGCTACATGAGGAGGTCCCCCCTCTGTGGGCACAAGGGACCTGGAGGCCGAGACGAGCCACCAGGTCCGAAGAAGGTCCTGGTAGAAGACCTGCAGCTCGGAGAGGTCTTGCGGAACACTTCTCAGGTGGATGTAAAAGAGCTGCCGATCATATCGGAGCCCTCAGTAGTGGCAGAGGAAGGTGCGGGCCAAGTGGCTCCATGACAGACTACCTGTATGATAGAGGAATCTCTGCAGGGTCTGAAGGTGAAAGGCATGGACCTGGCTGTAAATACAGCACAGGACCTGCCCCCCCCTTCTCCAGGGGGAGACTCGGGATCCCTGCAGAGACCCAGTGCAGTCCTGGCCAAAAGAACTCCAGAATTGTCCTCTGGAGGTTGGCCAGGAATGTCGGGGGCGGGACCAAGATGTTGAGCTGGTGCCAGAGCATGGACAGGATGAGCTGGTTGATGACCAGTGCCCTCCCCCGAAGGAAAAAGCACTGCAGCAGTCCTGTCCATCTCTGCAGCCGCTCAGACACCCTGTCCTCCAAACCTTGCCAGTTCTCATCCGGGGAGGGATGCGTGGCAAAAAAAGTAGATGCCGAGATAGATCAGCAGAGCTGAGCATTCCACCGGATGGCTTGAAGCACGTGTGGGAGGGAGCCCATCAGCCAGCCAGCCCCTACCATCAAGCCAGAGCTCCTGACCCAGTTGACCCAGGCGGAGGCAGCTGCTGAATAGATGGCCAGGCAGGCCTCCAACCACTCCAGGTCACCCGGGTCCTGGACCATGAGGAGCATGTCACCAGCATATTCCGACAGGACCAGTCTCGGCTCCAGTTCGTGGAGCACCAATCCCATCAACCTGGGATGGAGGAGACAGAGGAGGAGCTCCATGGCCAGACTGTACAGCTGGCCTGATGGCGGACAGTCTTGACGTACTCCTCGCCTGAAGCTGACTGATTCGGTCAGGGTCCAGTTGAGCCTGACCAGTCACTCTGCGGAGACGTACAGCACCCAGAGAAACCCCACAAAACAAGGACTAAAGCTGAACGCCTGCAGGGTGCCCAGGAGATACCCATGGTTCATCCTGTTGAATGCCTTCTCCTGGTCCAGGGCCAGGAGGGCGAACAACAGACCAACCCTATACCCGAGCTCCAAGAGATCCTGGACCAGATACAGATTATTAAAGATGGAGCAGCCTGGGAGGGTGTAGTTCTGGTCTGGATGGACCACTTCCTGCAGCATGGGCCCCAGCTACAGCGAGATGGTCTTGGCTATGGTTTTGTAGTCTGTGCTGAGGAGTGAGACGGGACACCAGTTCCAAAGGTCACAGAGGTCCCCCTTCTTGGGCAGCAGGGCCAGCACGGCCCGCCGGCAAGAAAGGGGGAACACTCCGCTTCCCTCGGACTCGGCCCAGACAATGGCGAGGTCTGAGCCGAGGACGTCCCAGAACGCATGGTAGAACTCCATGATCAGACCGTCCATGCCCAGAGATTTGTTGGTGGGCATGAGACGGAGGCCTTCCGAGAACTCGGCTAGAGTGAGAGGTAACTGCAGCCAGTCCCGGTTGCCCTCGCTGACCGCGGGAAGTTCGTTCCAGAACACCTTGCAGGTGGCGGCTTCAGTCAGATCCGGGGAGAAAAGGCCAGCATAGTAGGCCCTGGCTCTTTCACGCATCTCCGCTGGATCCGTGAGGGGGGCGCTGTCCTCGGCGAGGAGGCAGGTGACATGTTTCTGAGCCCCTCTCTGTTTCTTCAGGGCGAAGAAGAAGCGGAAGCCGCAATCCATCTCCCAGAGGAGATAGATGCAGGATCGAATGAAGGCTCCCCGGGCCTGCAGGTCCTTGAGGGCCCAGAGCTCCTCCCGCTTCTCTTGGTATGCTCCGTAGAAGGATGGACCCTCAGGGCTGGTGGCCAGACACCTCTCCAGCTCTAAGACCTCCCATTCCAACTGCTCTATCGCTGCATCCTCCCCGGCTCACGAAGAGTCTGGGGGGGGACCCACTGCAATGCCCCAGGGGGACACGTGGTGAGGCCGGTGAGGCTGGGGGCTGGGTGGACCCACGGTGGAGCCAGCAGGGGAGCGGGGGTACCTGTGGAGGGGCTGATGAGGACCCAGGAGTGGGGGGTCCATGGTGGGGGGGTGGAGGGACCTGCATGGAGCTGTCAGGGGGAGGGCCATGGTATGGTGTTTGGGGGATCTGGAGGGCCATGGCAAGGTCAGTAGGGGCCCATGGAGAGGCCAGGGCAGGGTAAAATTCAAGGTTGGGGCTCCCCACATGGTGTGGGAGGTCCCGTCCTTGACTGTTGCCCAGGGCCCCAGAATGCCTAAGACTGCCCCTGGGCCCCTCAACCAAAGGCTCCCTAGGGCCTCCACTTCTCTGAAACTGTAATTATGCTCCATGAGCATGGTATTTGCTTTCTTTTGCTATTGGATATGCCCGGTCTGTTTTAGCATTTTAAGTTCAATTGAAGAACTGCAGAGGCTGCTGCTTTTAACTTCTCAAGGCAGGTCTACATTGCCTGCTGTTTTTGGCAGCAGTCGATCAGAGATACGCAAATTCCAAAGGGGTAGCAGTGTTAGTCTATTGTAGAAAGACAACAGAGTCCTGTGGCACTTTTAAAGACTAACAGATTTATTTATCGCATGAGTTTTCGTGGGAGAAAATCCCACTTTGTCAGACGCTTTGAAGATGAGAAAGTTACAGAATTCTGTAACTTTCCCATCTTCAAAGCGTCTGACGAAGTGGGATTTTCTCCCACAAAAGCTCATGTGATAAATAAATCTGTTAGTCTTTAAAAGTGCCACAGGTCTCTGTTGTCAGAGATACGCAAGTTACTTAAAATAATTTGTGTATCTCAGTTCGACTGCCCTACGCCGGGCACATCCACTGCACTGAGTCGACAGGATAGGCCTCTCTGTGACTCAGCACTACTCCAGTTGCTAGGGTGGTCTTAATAGATCAGCTTCTCAATGAACTGAGCAGGTCTTCACAGACCCACTCAGTTGATCAGGAAGGTCAATCAGATGACCGCGATTTTGCTGCCATCAGTGAAGACAGGCCCTCTGTCATGCTTCTCAGCTCCCCTTGCTAGCTGAACCATTACATTCACTCATTAAAGTGATTTTTATACCTCACAGTTTCATGTCTCCTGCACATTAGGTCCTTTGTCATGTGAAAAAGTGATCAGTGACAGTCTGCATGGAAAGTTGTTCTTGTTTGGCCAATAACCAATTCTAGAGGCACTGTTCCAAAACCTAGATACTGCTGTGACATGGCCTCAGCTAGATCAGCATAGTTCTTTTGAAATCAAATTTACATCAGCTTAGAATCTAAATGGCCAAGACAGTGAAGGGGAAAGGGATATCACACATAAACAGAGTGAACACTAATAGTTTGCAGACATCATGTTAGATCCATGATTTTTTTTCCAGTGGGAGAGGATTTTTGTCTGTCTTCTTAAATGCTTTGGGTGGGGTTTTGTTAATAGGGGATTAGCTAAATGGAAATATCTGTATAATTCTCTCTTCAGTGTTTTAGCTCAGTTATGACAGTTCTACACATAATGAGCATGCAGAATTTGGGCCTGGAGCTTGTAATGCCTGGAAAAAAATCTTGCAGAGTGTGACTCCTTCATTTGACTTTTGCATATATTTCTAATTTGGCTTTTACATTTTTTTCATATGGTCACCTCCTCAGGGATTCTCCCATTTGGAGGAGAAACTGATGGTACAAGTCAGGTTCCAGAGCTGCTTTGGTGTATTCTTGTTTATTTACAAGGGGCACATAGACAGTCCTCTTGGCTTGAGCTTAGTGGGAACAAACAACAGCAAGCAGTTTCCTCGCTCAGAAATCTCCAGGGCTGCCACTCCACTGAGCTCTGTCTGTAACAGTTTCTGCTTCCTCTCAGGGCCCCATTCACAACTTCCTCTGCTTCTCTGGCTTTCTGCTTCTGACACTCACTGATAAACCAAAACTCCTGGGGTGCGTCTACACTGGCAAGTTAGGTTGACTTAAGGATGCTTAAGGCCACCTAACAAAGCCGCCTCCACACTGGGCTTTTCTTAAGTCGACATAAGCATTTCCTTTAGCCGAAAGGAAAGCTTAAGTCAATTTATTTACACCTCCTTTTAGGTCGACTTAAGGCCAGTGTGGACGGGGATTAACGCTAAATTGACTTTATTAAGTCGACTTAAAGATAATATAACAACTGTCTCTGCTGTTAAGTCAACTTACTTAAAGTGTAATCAATTTAAGTTGACTTAACAAGGTCGACAACTTTGTAAGTGTAGACATAGTCCTGGTGCCTGCATTGGCTGCTGGTGATCCCTGCCTTACTGTTTCCACCTGTCTTCACTGCATAAAGGGGTTTAATTGGTCTATCTACAGAACCTGTTTGGGATCAAATACTTATTTGATAGCAGCTATCATATTTTTTAAGTGATTGTAACAGGGTTGCAGCATGTGATCCGCTGGATGGGCACCTCCTAGTTTTGGTACTGGGAATTGCTCAAGAAGCTGCCCCTTCTAGTGGTCAGTGCTCCATCTCTCTCACAGATCTTTCTCTCCAGTCCTGGGTAGGACCTCAGCCCTGTGGCTGAGTCTCTTCAGTCCCTCCTTCCAGAGTACAGGTCAGTTCCAGCCAGCCTTCTTGAATCAGTAGTGGCCATTGTCCATTCACCGCTCACCCATAGCCTCTCCACCTACTGGCAGCCTGAGGGCACACAGATGGCATCCAGGCCCACTCACTTCTTCAAGCTCTGGCCCAGAGACCCTACACGCTCCATATGAGCACCACCTCAACTCCCTCCCTCACAGCTGTTCAGCTTGCACCTCAGCAGGCCCCCTGGACCATATCCACCTTCCCAGGTACCGTTTGCTCCATCTTCAGGCTGTGCTCTTGCCAAACCCTGGCAGTGCAGTGAGCTGTCCAGGACCCTTTCTTTTATCACAACCAAGAGCTCATCCTTCCTCCTCTCCAGTCAGAAGGACAACTGCGTAGGACAGGACAGGGGGCTGCAGCCTAGCCTTTATACTGGCTCCTGTGCTCTGATTGGCCCTGCAGCCATCTGTTCCTATTGGCTATTCCCTTTTTTGGGACTTTTAACACCTTCTAAAACAAAGTGGGGCAACTGCCCTGCAACAATGAAGAATATGCATGGATTTATAGAGTCTATGGCCAGAAGGGACCTCTGTGATCATTTAGTCTGATCTCTTGTATAACACAGGTCATAGAACTTCACCCAAAATAATTCCTAAAACAAATGTTTTAGAAAAAAGATTTTTTACCTTTTAGTTTTAAAATTGAGCTGATCATACACAAATGAGCAGAGGACTGCTTCACCGTGAAGGTTCAAAAATCAGAAGGCAGCTGAAACACAATGAGATTTGTTTGGTATATAAAAATCTCATGATTTTTAAAGCAATTTTATGATTTATTGGTGTCTTCCCCATGATTTTTGAATACTTGGGACTAGATCTTCTTTTTAACTAAAGATGCAGATGTTTTTTAATACAAATGATTTGGTTGCTGAGATTTTGCGCAAATTAAATAGAAGATTGTGTTAAGCAGTAACTCAGACATTAAGTAAAAGTGATTAGTTTGAAAACTCAGTGGTATGTCTACACTAGCATTTTAGGTCGACTTAAAGACCCTTAAGTCGACCTAAATTACTCCATGTCCACTATGGGCTTTCATTAAGTTGACTTAAGAAAGTCCTTAAGTCAACTTAATGAAAGCTTAAGTCAACTTAATAACTACCCCTCCTTAGGTCGACTTAAGCCTTAAGTCGACTTCTTAAGTCTATTTAAGAACAGTGTGGATGGGGAGTAGCCCTTAGGTCAACTTTATTAAGTGAATTTAATGCCAGTGTGGACGCCTATGTCCAATGTTAAGTCAACTTAATAAAGTCAACTTAAAAAAAGCCATTTTGTTAAGTTGACTTAATAAGATCGACTTTAAGTTGACTTAAAGTTGATCTTATTATGTCGAATTAACAAAGTGGCTCCTTTTAAGTTGACATAATGAAAGCCCAGAGTGGACATGGAGTAATGTAGGTCGACTTAAGGGTCCTTAAGTTGACCTAAATTGCTAGTGTAGACACACCCACCCAGTGTGTCTTTTCTGCACTCTTCAGCCAGGCAAATCACTTAGACTATGTCTACACATACTAAAATTAGTTTGAATTAGTTAGTTCAAAGTAATTAATTCGAACTAATTTTAGTTAGTTCGAATTAACTTAATTCGAACTAGAAAGAATTAGTTCGAACTAAGCAAGTGCCATGAATGATACTTGCTTGGTTCGAATTAGTGATCTCTGTTGATGTCAATGGTCCAGCTAGTTCGAACTAAGAAATTAGTTCAAACTAACATGGCCACATTGGTTAATTCGAACTAACTAGTTCGAATTAACCCTTAGTTCTAATACACTATTTTAAGTTATTAGTTCAAATTAAGGAAGCCCTTAATTCGAACTAATTAAAGCCTAGTGTAGCCACGACTTTAGTTAGTTCAAATTAAGCTTCCTTAATTCGAACTAACTTGCCAGTGTGGACATAGCCTTATTGCTCAGCCTTATCAGTTAGGCACAACCCCACATTTTGAAAGGTGTGAAGCTGGAGTAGCCCAAGAGAATTCCTCCCTAGAATTCCACAGGGTTAACTTCAACATACCCCACCCTTTGGCTGACTGCTGCACTGGGAGAGCTAAAACACAGAAGAGGCCCTGGACTCGCAGGATAGCAGGCTCTACAGCTGTGCTCAAATGATGCACAGAGGGGGAAGAACTAGACCCTCCTCCACTCCTGCATCACCATGACCTTTAACAAAATAACAAAAGGCTAGTGTAAGACAACCAATGTAGCATGGTATAAGCAGCTCTCCATGCAACAAGGAGAAACACTTTTTGAGGGAGAGTTATTTTATCAGGAACATAGGAATTGTCATAATTTGTTCACAGCTGTATCCATCCCATCAAGCATCCTGTCTCCAACAGTGACTGGGAGCAGCTGCTTCAGGGAGAAATGGAAGGAAGACACTTTGGGGATAACCTGTACCTGTTCATAGGAAAATGCCTTCCTGATCTCTGTTGGAAACTGGCTTGTACCCTGGAGCATGAGGGCTTATAGCTCTTCCAAAACTCCCTTAGCTTCCATTTTTATTATAGTATTTTTAAAGGATGCAGTGAAGGTCCAAATCGTGGCCGTTCTGCTGTGCAGGATCACACGCGCATTAAGAAATCATGGTGCAGAGAACAAAGAGCAGTCTTTATTCTTCATTCTTTAATGATGGCACACAACAGTGATTAGGTCAGACGCAAATGGAAAGGGCAACACATCCCTCTCCCCCCGCCGGGTCCCCTATCACCTCTACATAGTCCTGTAGTCACTGCAGAAAGAATGTTTAATTCTAGAGTTACACATTGGAGCCGTAATATTTTATTCATCATTGATACATTTCAGGAGCAAGATGGATGTGGGCAAAAAAATGTTTTTAAAGAAAGGTTTCACTTTGGACCTACCAACCTAGTCACTATCTATTTGATGACAGGACCAAGATAGGACAATAAAAAGTTTGTGCACACGGTTGGAATGATTTACAGGAGCAGGTCTGGCATGAAGGGAATTCGACCCTTCTTTATTCTCCTCAAATCAAGAGAAAAACTAGGTGCAGCACCTCCAATCCATTTGCCATTGCCATCCTGCCTTTCTTTTTTTTTCATCTGGATGTAGGGCTCTGGCTATGACCCAAGAACATCTGAATATGGAATGGGAGAGTCAGGCATAATAAGACAATGAATAATATTGGACAACCTGCAGTCAGAATAGGAAACTTGTATAGCTTGGAGGAAGATATATCACAAATTAGATAGGAAACTTGTATAGCTTGGAGGAAGATATATCACAAACTAGTAGTAACCAAATCAACAAAACTGGAAACAAGCCTGAACTGCAAAATTGAGATTCAGGTTTCCATATTAAAAACCAAATAATAGTGGGGGATTTCAATTATCCCCATATTGACTGGGAACATTTCACTTCAGGACATAATGCAGAGATAAAATTTCTCGATACTTTGAATGACAGCTTCATGGAGCAGCTGGTATGGGAACCCACAAGGGGAGAGGCAACTCTAGATTTAATCCTGAGTGGAGCGCAGGAGCTAGTCCGAGAGGTAACTGTAGCAGGACCGCTTGGAACTAGTGACCATAATACAATAGCATTCAACATCCCTGTGGGGGGAAGAACACCTCAACAGCCCAACACAGTGGCATTTAATTTCAAAAGGGGGAACTATACAAAAATGAGGGGGATAGTTAAACAAAAGCTAAAAGGTATAGTGACTAAAGTGAAATCCCTGAAAATGGCATGGGCGCTTTTTAAAGACACCATAATAGAGGCCCAACTTCATGTGTACCCCAAATTAAGAAACACTGTAAATAAAACTAAAAAAGAGCCACCATGGCTCAACAACCATGTAAAAGAAGCACTGAGAGGTGAAAAGACTTCCTTTAAAAAGTGGAAGTCAAATCCTAGTGAGGCAAATAGAAAGGTGCACAAACAGTGCCAGCTTAAGTGCAAGAGTGTAATAAGAAAAGCCAAAGAGGAGTTTGAAGAACGGCTAGCCAAAAACTCCAAAGGTAATAACAAAATGTTTTTTAAGTATATCAGAAGCAGGAAGCCTGCCAAACAACCAGTGGGGCCCCTTGATGATGATAATACAAAAGGAGCGCTTAAAGATGATAGAGTCATTGCGGAGAAACTAAATGGATTCTTTGCTTCGGTTTTTACGGCTGAAGATGTTAGTGAGAGTCCCAAACCTGAGCCGGCTTTTGTAGGTGACAGATCTGAGGAACTGTCACAGATTGAAGTGTCACTAGAGGAAGTTTTGGAATTAATTGATAAACTCAACATTAACAAGTCACCGGGACCAGATGGCATTCACCCAAGAGTTCTGAAAGAACTCAAATGTGAAGTCGCGGAACTATTAACTAAGATTTGTAACCTGTCCCTTAAAATGGCTTCGGTACCCAAAGACTGGAAGTTAGCTAATGTAACGCCAATATTTTAAAAGGGCCCTAGAGGGGATCCTGGCAATTACAGACCGGTAAGTCTAAGGTCGGTACCGGGCAAATTAGTAGAAACAATAGTTAAGAATAAAATTGTCAGTCACATAGAAAAACATAAACTGTTGAGCAATAGCCAACATGGTTTCTGTAAGGGGAAATCATGTCTTACTAATCTATTAGAGTTCTTTGAAGGGGTCAACAAACATGTGGACAGGGGGGATCCAGTGGACATAGTGTACTTAGATTTCCAGAAAGCCTTTGACAAGGTCCCTCACCAAAGGCTGTTACGTAAGTTAAGTTGTCATGGGATAAAAGGGAAGGTCCTTTCATGGATTGAGAACTGGTTAAAAGACAGGGAACAAAGGGTAGGAATAAATGGTAAATTCTCAGATTGGAAAAGGGTAGCTAGTGGTGTTCCCCAAGGGTCGGTCCTAGGACCAGTCCTATTCAATTTATTCATAAATGATCTGGAGAAAGGGGTAAACAGTGAGGTGGCTAAGTTTGCAGATGATACTAAACTACTCAAGATAGTCAAGACCAAAGCAGATTGTGAAGAACTTCAAAAAGATCTCACAAAACTAAGTGATTGGGCAACCAAATGGCAAATGAAATTTAATGTGGATAAGTGTAAAGTAATGCACATTGGAAAAAATAACCCAACTATACCTATAATATGATGGGGGCTAATTTGGCTACAACGAGTCAAGAAAAAGATCTTGGAGTCATTGTGGATAGTTCTCTGAAGATGTCCATACAGTGTGCGGAGGCAGTCAAAAAAGCAAACAGGATGTTAGGAATCATTAAAAAGGGGATAGAAAATAAGACTGCAAATGTATTATTGCCCTTATATAAATCCATGGTATGCCCACATCTCGAATACTGTGTACAGATGTGGTCTGCTCATCTCAAAAAAGATATTCTAGCACTAGAAAAGGTTCAGAAAAGGGCAACTAAAATGATTAGGGGTTTGGAGAGTGTCTCGTATGAGGAACGATTAAAAAGGCTATGCCTCTTCAGCTTGGAAAAGAGGAGACTGAGGGGGGACAAGATAGAAGTATATAAAATTATGACTGATGTGGAAAAAGTGGACAAGGAAAAGTTGTTTACTTACTCCCATAATACAAGAACCAGGGGTCACCAAATGAAACTGATAGGTAGCAGGTTCAAAACAAATAAAAGGAAGTTCTTCTTCACACAACGCACAGTCAACTTGTGGAACTCCTTACCTGAGGAGGTTGTGAAGGCTGGGACTATAACAATATTTAAAAGGGAACTGGATAAGTTCATGGTGGCTAAGTCCATAAATGGCTATTAGCCAGAAAGGGGTTAAGAATGGTGTCCCTAGCCTCTGTTTATCAGAGGATGGAGACGGATGGCAGGAGAGTGATCACTTGATCATTGCCTGTTAGGTTCACTCCCTCTGGGGCACCTGGCACTGGCCACTGTCGGTAGACAGATACTGGGCTGGATGGACCTCTGGTCTGACCCAGTACAGCCTTTCTTATGTTCTTATATAGAAGCAGGGTTCAGGCCGATCGCTAAACAATATTAACACTCCACTTGTCCTATAATTTAACAAGAAGTGTTCTAAGTTAATAGATCAAATAAAAATTATCCCAGGTACTTGCATCTGGTCAGGCATCAAAGCAAACAAAATTACAGCAGCACAGACCATGAGGCAAAATTGTTCACACTTGGTATCCTTAAGTTAGTCACTTAAATCTGTTTTTAAGACACCTAAATAAAACTGTCCTAAATTCAAGAGGTACTGACCATGCTTAACACCTACTGACTTTAAAATAAGTCACCTGACAGCTGCCTAAGTATGGATCTAGGGGCCAACACCAAAGCACCACAATTGGAAAATCCTGGGCTTCAGTATTTAGTAATATTAATTGTAAAAGCAGATTAGTACTATGAGACCACAGTCAGTATGGTGGTTTAAAATATTTGATGGCAGACAGGTTTTCTTTTGGTGTGTATGAATGATGAGATTTGCCGGATGAGAATTAGTGAGAGGATTAGAAACATTGTTTCTTTCTAGCTTTTCATTAGTAAGTTGTAGATACCTAGGAAGATCCTCTGGATACTGAATTCCCAGCAGTTCCAGGACAAGACCAAAAGGAAATGAAAGACAGACAAGGGAATTTACACAACTGATATAGTAAAAGTTGTCCTGATTGCTATCCAGCCCCAGAGTTGTTGAATGGCACTATCGCTGAATAGTCTTATCTATTTTAGACAGGGGCTGACAGCAGACATTTCTACTACAAACAGAAGCCAAGAAAAGGCCCTACAAAAGAGGACTCTGTTGAAGAAGGCATTTCAGCAATCAGTTAGCAAATGCTTTTCTTTCCCTTTGTTTTTTTTTTAAACAGAAAAACTTATAGCTATTTGCTGTGACAATAAACCATAAACTACTCTCTTGTGAATTCTTTCTAACTTCTGTGATGGTTGATATGCATAAGCTCTGTGCTGCAAGATGCTGATTACCCTGACTGATCCAGCAAAACACATAACTTACGTATATCCTCATCTCTAAGCATGTGAATAATTCTATTCATGTTGATCGGACTACTTGTGTTCTTGAAGTTAAGCATCTGCTTAAGTTCTTTGCTGGATCAGGGTCAATGTGCTTAGGAACTTGTAGGATGGAGACCTGTGTGAATCCCTGTGCTTAGTTTGTAAGCTATCAGAAGTAATGCACAATGTATCATGGTGGTGGGATGCGCGGGGGGGGGGGGGGGGGGCGCCCCCCCCGCCCGTGCCCCTGCCCCTGCCCACCACTGGGTTAAATGGGTGAAATTCTGTAGTCATTGATATCAGTGTTGACATATGGACTTCAATAGGGCTAAAATGTTTTAAAGTGTATGTCTAAAAGTTAGGAACCTAAATAGGCATTTAAGCTTCTAAATTAGAAGCTTGATTGCCATAGGTAAAGAATTTGCATTGCTTTCAGTTGGAGCCATGGGTGTTGTGCATTTCTGAACATCAGATTACTTATTTAGGACCTCAAATGTGGATCCAGCTCCTTAACTTTTGTCACCTAAGTTTGAGAACCTTTAGCTACATTTGCACTAGAGTAACTCAGCTCAGAGTTTGACCCAATGTGTAACAAGAACTTCCTCTTTGTTGCTTGGCTCTTTATCATTCATCATCTATCCACCACAAAGTTTTCTTGCCTTGTGCTGGTCTAATCAATAATTTCCCATCAAGAATATTCAACTGAGTTACCAGGAGATGACAGCGAAGGACATGAAGAGAAATAGTGAGAGAGTGTTAAAATGCATTTCCTTACCCACAGAGTGTTAACGTGAGTCACGTGTCCAAAGCATGCACCATTTTGGGGATTGGCTTTTGGCACAGGCATAGGAGAGGCAAATTAGTGAGAGAAGATGATGTAATAGTGTGACAGGCTGCTCCCTGAATCTGGTCCTGTGTGTTGCTGTGACCCCCCAGATTTCCACTCCTGAACCCTGATTCACCCCACTTTGCCAGGTGACCACTCACTCCTTAGTCAGTCCACACCTGTCTCCTGTGTGTAACTGGTCCCAGATAAATTCCAAAGGGGTAGCCGTGTTAGTCTATTGTAGAAAAACAACAGAGTGCTGTGGCACTTTTAAAGACTTAGGGTGCATCTACACTTGAAAATTAAGTCGACTTAAGCTTGCTTAAGTCGACTTAATTTACCCCATGTCTACACTACAGTTTCTTTAAGTCGACTTAAGCAGCTGCTTAAGTCAACTTAAGGAAATTCAAAGTTGACTTTATAACACCTTGTATAAAGTCGACTTTGAGGCTTAAGTCGACTATTTAAGTTGACTTATGCCAGTGTAGAAGTGGTGTAGCACTAAGTCGACTTAGTCGACTTAGGGCATTGGTCCCTTCTCGCTGGGACCACTCAGGTCCTGGCAAGAAGGGACTGTGGGGCTTGCTTCCTTTTCCCCAGGACCTGTGCTCTAGCTGCTCAGCAGCTGGAGCGTGGACCCTGGGGAGAAGGAATACCCACGCTCCCTCCTAGCCGGGACCCTGTGGTCCCGATGAGAAGGAAGAGCTGGAGCGGGGATCCTGGCAAGAAGCGACCGCGGGGCTCCCTTCTCGCTGGGACTGCTCAGGTCCCAGCAAAAAGCGACCGCGGGGCTTCCTTCTCCCCAGGATCACTCAGGTCCCAGGGAGAAGGAAGCCACACGGTCCCTTCTTGCCAGGATCCCCGCACCAGCTGCCAGCTGCTGAGCTCAGTGCAGGGCTGGCTCTCCCTGGACCGAACAAGTCCACTTAGAGAGTCCAGCGTAGACTCTCTAAGTCGAGTTAGTAAGGCCCCCTTTAAGTCAATTTAGGAGTCCAGAGTGGACTCTCTAAGTCAACTTAATAAGGTCGACAAAGTCAACTTATTAAAGTCGACTTTTTAAAGTCGACCTAAATTCCCCAGTGTAGACATAGCCTAACAGATTTATTATCGCATGAGCTTTCGTGGGAGAAAATCCCACTTCGTCAAACGCAGTCTCTGTGCCAAAGAATAACTGGATACAAATCTGACATCAGAAATTGCAACACTACAAAACCAATAGGGGAACACTTCAATCTCTCTGCTCACTCCATTGACGACTTGTTAATAGCTGTGTTGAAACAGATGACTAACAAATCACAGCTTCAAAGAGAAACTGCAGAACTCGAACTTATATGCAAATTTGACTCAGTTGCCTTGGGGCTAAACAGGGACTATGGATTTTTCTCTCATTACAATAGGTAATTTGACCTCACCTTCCTCTATGTGCTTTTCCCCAGTGTTTGATTCCTAACATCTATTTTGATTTGCTGTTACAGCCTAACCTGATCCTATGTCATACACTCCCCTGCATTTAATTTCCTCCCATTCTGTAAGTTTCCCATCTTCAAAGCATCTGACGAAGTGGGATTTTCTCCCACAAAAGCTCATGCAATAAATAAATCTATTAGTCTTTAAAAGTGCCACAGGACTCTGTTGTTGGTCCCAGATAGTGAGTGCGCGCCCTCTGGCTGCTATGAGGCAGTCTCCAAACAAGCACCTCTAGTCCTCAAAAAACACACTGGGAACCCCCGTCCTACAGAGACTGGTACCTACCCCCAATCTCCATAGACACACGTTCATCTATTTAACACTGAAATGGATCGTGCCCAGCCACTCTGATTCACACCTTCTAAAGTTCACACAGCTTTAGATAAAGCAAACACTAGTTTATTGATTAGAATATGATTTTAAGTGAGTATATAGCAACTCAATTCGCAATCATTTAATAAAGAAGTCAGAAGTTATCACGAGGAAATAAAAGATAAAACACACATACTATCCTATAACACTATTTAGGATCACACTTTAGTTTATTTTCATCTTTCTTACTCCAAGTCTGGTTTCTGGTGGTGTTTAGCCACCCGCCCTTCTAGCCATGGGGTAGGCCTAAAAGCTTGCAGTTGCTTCTCAGATGGTGTTTCCCTGGCCAAAAGCCAGCAACTTCTCTCCTGTTGGAAGTGTCTGTCCTTCTTTTCTGTCTCCTCCTTGCCCCTCCCTCTCTGTGCTGCTGTGTGATTTCCTTTGTCCCACCTGAGATAGGCCATTGAATTTGCATCGCCTTTGTGATGCACGTCTCCACCTCCCTGCTGTTTATGTGCTCCTCAAAGAGAGTTCTGTCTGTTTCCCTACCTCCTGAGCCATGTAATTTGCTTCACATGTGCACACATACATGATGCTGCAGGAAATGTGATAGCATAGTAATCATGTTGAATACATTTATAAAGGAACCTTGCGTGGCATATTTGGCATCAAATCATAGAATCACAGTGCAAAAGTGAACAGAAAAATTATATAGATCATAGCCTGGGGTGCATCCCGTGACAAATAGGTGTCACTGGGTTTACTGTAAAATAAATATTATTGTTTCAGCAACCATTAAATATACAAATTAAAATAGATTTTTCAGGCCAGGTCCTGAGTTGGTGTAAATCAGCCTTGTTCTATTGACTTCAAAGGAGTTACACTGATTAACATCAGCAGACAGGTTGATCTATGGATTTTCAGTCCTGAAGAGACCATTACCGTAAAGTTTGGCTCCCTACCTAACACAAGACAGAGAACTTCCCCCAGATGTACACTTGTAAAAGATTTGTTTTTGAATGACAAATAGTTAATTGCATTTTCATGTGTGGCACAAATGGATATTGGGAAGAAGATATTTTATCAAGTTTAGGGACATAGCTTCAGCGGCATAGACCAAAAGGCTTGTACAGTAAACTTTTAAAGAGCAATTTGCCTATTTTGATTCACTCATTTCCCTTTAAGAGATTCATATCCCTTATGATCAGATGCAGGTTATTTTATTTTATTTTTTTTTTACTCTGGTGCCCTTTGAAACTTGGAAGTGCTTCAGTTACAGATTCCAGGTCTGGTTCTTGCCCTATTTTCTCCTCAGTCTGTGACCTGAGAGGTTCAACACTATTTTCTTTCCTGAATCAGGAAGAAGGGGGCAGCTGGCAAGGGCCTTCCACTCATTGCTATGTTTTCGCCTACCATATCTTTGCTTTTCTTTCCCAGCTGCAATTTTATCTGGCCTCCTCCAATCTTTCATTCACTGGTATGTGTGGTGGTCCCAATTCTACTTCCGCTTACCCTGTGTGCAACCCCATTGATTTCAGTGGGGGTGTATGTGAGTTATGGAGAGCAGATTTGTTTTATTTCTCCACTGCTGCAGGCACAAATTCCATGAACAAATGGGAGTGAAAGGCATGTGGCAAGAGAACTGGATGTAAACTGTTTTGTGAAATCATAAGTAGATGGGCTGGGCAAATCAAATGACCTGACTGGTTACGCAGCTAGCCATTAAACTGCGGGACTTAATTGCTGAAAACATTTGCTGACACCCCTGTAATATATCAGAAGGCATTACCTTAGCTCACTATGCATTCTGTAGTGAGAAAATATAGAGTGAGTGATTTAAACCATGATTATCTCTATAAAAATTGAGCAGAGGGCAGAAGGAAAACTCTAGCCTCTAAAGGTATGTCTGCACTGCAGTTTTGACCCGTGCACATACACAATTTTGTCACAAAATCTCACTACCAGCCATGCACAAAACTTTCAAACATATGTTTATTTGCCCTTTGAACCTCTGCTTTCTGACATGGCTGGAGGTATGTATTAAAGCTATGTTTTTAGCTTGGGTTGCAGTCAGCCCACCCACTTTTCAGTGAAGATTCAGGCAAGACCACCTGAGTGGCTGATAGTCATCCTATGCCCTTCCCACAGTTTCCCTCCACTGCTTTGAGGGACAGGCAGTACACAGCTGAGCGCAAAAACAGTGAGGACTCAGTCACATAGGCTATGTCTACACTGAAAATTAAAGTCAACTTTGGGGGAACTTAAAAAGTCGACCTAGAGCGTCCACACTGGATGCCTAGGTCGACTTCTAGGGCTTAGGGGGACCTAGGGGAGGTCCACGGGGACGGGGGGCACCCCTTGCCCAAAGCCAGGGGGCTCAGCCTTTGCCTCATTGTACCTAGGTACAATGGGGCAAAGGGGGACAGGGACCCTGGGAGGGCATAGGGGCAGGGTGGGCAGGGCAGAGCCCTGCCCTGTGTGGGAGCATGCCAGGCACCCCCTATGCCCCCCCGGCAGGGAGGGCATTGGTGCATCCCTGGGGTAGCCCTAAGTCGACTTAGGGCTACCCCACGGCTACACTGGCTTAAGTCGACTCTAGGGAGTCAACTTAAGCCTTAGGTCTAATAGAAAGGAGGTTTAATAAAGTCGACTTAATTTTAATTAAGTCAACTTTATTTTCCTTAAGTCGACTTAAGCCAGCTGCTTAAGTCGACTTAAGCCAGTTGCTTAAGTCGACTTAAGCAAAGTATAGTGTAGACACAGGGTAAATTACGTTGACTTAAGCAAGCTTAAGTCAACGTAATTTACCAGTGTAGATGCAGCCATAGGTAGGTCTTTGCTGTATGAACACACACGAACGTGGATTAGGCTAACCTATGTGTTAGCTGGGAGTTAATTACCTAAAATAAGTGTGCAGTGTAGACATATCCTATTGCTTAAGCTAGCCTACTGGGTGGAAGCGGACTTGGCAGGGTTGCCCCTTTACCAACTGACGAGGATGTACGGCCATCTAATCCTGCAAAATCTCCTGATATCTGTTGTGAATCTCCTAGGATTTGTTAGTCTTCAAAAGTGCCACAGGACTCCTTCTTTGCTTGGTTGACCTAGACTAACACGGCTACCCCTTTGGATCTAGGATTGTTAGGCATCCACACAGAATCAGGAGATCTGAGTAGAAACCTAGCATCTATATATTAGTCCTTGGCTCCTTATTTGTCCCATGACTGCCTGGGCAGACGATTCCTTCACTGTGGTGGGAATCAATAGGAGATGCTGCTGCCGCCACCTTCAGTTTAGTTTTATGAAACAAAATCCCTCCATATGTGTAAGGGACTGATGTACTTGCACACAGAATTCACACAAAGGGCCTTCCACAGGATCAGGGGTGTAAGAAGACAATGCCTTTTGAGTTCTGCTCCCTGCTTCCAAAGAACAGTTCCCCACTTTTCATCCCTTCTTGACTAAAAGCAGAATAGAGGCAACAGACTCAATGGCAAAGGCTCTTTCTGCACAGGTGTAGTAAAAAATGCATGAACAATGATCATTAAACCACTGTTTCTAAACACCTGTCATCCAAGGATCAAAGAGAGCTTTAAACATCACCAAATCTAGGGGTTTGAGTACGGTTCCAGTTATTCCCTGTCATTTAACAATGAAACAAGTAGGATATACTGGATTGTAACCAATGAGACTGAGAATCAGTGTGGTCTAGTGGATAGGACATCAAGATACTTTGGTTCTCTTCCTTGTTCTTCTGCATTCATGCTCTGAGACATTGAGAGTCACTTCACATCCCTTTCCCCTCCTCTCTTTCGCACGTCTTGTCTATTTACTGCAAGCCCTTCAGGACAGGAACTATATGGCTATGTCTACACTTGTAAATTTAAGTCGATTTAGTGAGTCTACACTTAAATTTTAAGTTGACTTTGAGGGAACTTACAAAGTCGACCTAGAGCGTCCACACTGGATGCCTAGGTCGACTTCTAGGAGCTAGGGGGACCTAGGGCAGGTCCATGGGGTACCCCTTGCCCAGTGCCAGGGGGCTCAGCCTTTGCCCCATTGTACCTAGGTACAATGGGGCAAAGGGGGTCAGGGACCCTGGCAGGGCAAAGGGGCAGGGTGGGCAGGGCTCTGCCCTGCTCTGTGGGGGGGCATGCCAGGCTCCCCCTGTGCCCCCCCCAAAGTCAAAAAGTCAAATTAAGCCTTAAGTCGAATTAATTTTCCTTAAGTCGGCTTAAGGAAGTTGCTTAAGTCGACTTAAGGAAACTGTAGTGTAGACGCAGGGTAAATTAAGTCGACTTAAGCAAGCTTAAGTCAACTTCATTTACAAGTGTAGATGCAGCCTATGTGAGTAAAGCAGCTAGCGCAATGGGGCTGTGTTCCCAGATTAAGCAATTAGTAATTGGAGCAAATATGGATGCTACCAATGGGCCAGTTATACAACAATCCCCAGAAATGAGCACCTAGACCAACCTTTGGGTCCCTAATCCATTCAACAAATATGGTCCTCTCACGTGATGAATGCGTCTCTTGAGGTCTGGAGAAAGTCCCGTAAATACAGCTACACACTTGTAGTCAACTCAGGGAGCAAGATGCTTCATTAGCCAGAGATAACAGTAGTAAAAGGTGGCACATTAAATATTTTTTCCTTCTTTATTTCCTAATTTAGCAGGTGAATATTGAACTTTGAGGCATTTTTGTTTTAGATTTCAGTCAAATTTGATTTTTTTAAATGGAGAACAATTTCCTCCATATTCCAAGTGCTGAATTAGCCTATTGCAAAAATGTGTTTCGGGGGAAGGGTGGGGAGGAGGGAAAACGCTTTGGAATTCCCCCCTCCCATTTTTCTGCCCTCCCCAATCCATTGTCCCTGGATGTCTTCACTCCTGTTAAAGAAGACCAGAAGCAGTTCTCCACTGAGTGCCTCAGAGTCACTACAGCATTGGCCGAGGGGAGTGGCTTCCTTCCATCTAATTTCCTTTCATCTCACTGCCTGCCAAAGCTCAGTATGGTGCCATCTGTGAGTATTGCCAACTTCAAGCATTCAAAGTCATGGGTCAGGACCAGTTAATCATGAGAGTGACTTAGGAATCACAAAAAGTTTTCGTATAATAAATATGAGGTTCTTTTCCTTTGCTTTCTGATGTCTGAGCCTTCAGGGTCCACTTGCTTCAGTTTCTCAAGGTTTTCTTTGTAACCAGGAGGGCTAGAAACATTTTTATTTTTTTAAATGAAAGCTGACATTCTTTTGTAGTCCCTTGGTACCCAACACTGGGCTTTTAAGAAAACACCCAGATATAAACAAGTCTTGTAATAGCACTGCTATACTGCATCTGCCATCCACACTGCACACGCAGTTTATGGAGTTTATCCAAAACAAGCCCTATGTACCCAGTGAAATTTAAGCAATACACAGATCTTTTGAATGCTACATCAGGGTGAATTTCATTCTGGTACCAGCCTATTTAAAAGAGGCCATCTGAAGTAGTAATATAAGGGGTTTTTTTTCCCTCTCATTTTCTGCCTCTCTTCCCTATTAACAGATAACTTGGTATGTAGTAGAAATAAAACCCATTCATCTCTACATCTAGCATGTCAACAGAGAACCAAGCTAAAAAATGTGACATCAACAAGAGGGGTTTTTTCTTGCAAGGTACCATGTCATCACATCACAGAACTTCCAAGCAACAAGAATTTACTTTCATGAAGGACACGTTTATGGATATGTTTCACACACATCAAACATTTTTACTTTTGCTTCAAGAAGGGTCATTGCATGCACTGTGAAAAATGCTCTGCAACTTTGACAGATTAGAAAAGTTACAGTAACCACTGTGTATGTGGCAGATCCATTTTGGCAGTTGGGGAGTAAGGGCATTCCCATTTTAACAATCCACAAATGGGGACACTTTCCCCTGGTTTATAGCCATAGTAATTTCACCAGGAAAGAATCCTGGAAAACTCTGTCTCTTTGAGCAGTAACTCAAGAGCCAATGACCAGCTTCCAACAGAGTGTGTCGTTCTTTCCCTTTGCTACGTACATTCGGTAATTCCCCTGTTACACAGTTTTATTCTCTCACATCATCACAGGGGAATGACTGCAACAGATTTCAAGAGTCTGGTAGCCAATGGAATGACTGACGGTGCTGAGGAAGTTTAAGCTGAGAAGGCAGGCTGGCTGAGAAATAAAAAAGGAGGCTGTGAGATATATTATTGGAATCTGAACAAGAAAAATGTCTGCTCTGGCAGTATTGGAACCAAACAACAATAACAGGTTATGACCCATGCAGTTCTTGGGGAATTAAGTGCATAATCTTTGCATTCAGTCTTTCCACAAGGGTATGAGGTAAGGCCACACTGAGCTGGTTCACAGCCTTCTGCAACTCATCATGTTACGAAATGAAAATTGGCAGATAGGGGAGCAAAGAAAAACTGACGCGTTGGCTAGGCTGTTTCAGTTCCTGCAGTTTCTCTCATACAGGATTATTCAGCAACATTGAGGGGTACTCATCTATTTTGTTTGAGTAAAGGGGATACTGCATTGTTCACATGTCACATTTTATTGATCACATGAATCCTTTGGGGAAAAGGGCCGCTGTTGTGCAGTACTTGTCTTTGAAGAGAGGAAAAACTGTTTTCATTTACCTCTGTGGTGTCATGTCAGACCTTGACCTTTCTTCTCAGTTGATTGCTGTGATTTTTTTTAATCTGGGGGAGGGGAAAGACGAAGGAAAGAAGTTGAGCATTTCAAGACCATACCAAATTTTTTGTTGTTAAAGTTTTACTTACCTCCTCCCCCCTGTGAAAAGCATGTGTTAGGAAAATTAATATAGCTCGAGTCAATTTCTCCACAGTAGGAAAATCCATTCCTACAGTAAATCTCATCAATCTTAAACCTTGATCATTAATTCACTTCACAGGAGCATAGCTATGCACAGTACAGATTTCATTTTTCAAGTATGGTACAGTAATTTGCATTCAGTTGGAAATTCATCCCATGCAGAGGCCCACTACAGAGCGTAAGGACTACTTCAGTTTGTTGGGGTATCACTAAGTAGTGTATAGGCCTTTTCCTGGCCTTCTTTACAGGATTGAATTTAACCCACACAGAGCTACTGGATGCTAGGATGACCAATGGCCCATAATACATAGAAAGGGAGTGATTTATAAATATTCACTTCCCAATGAGCAATGAGGTGTATAACCGTACCTTCTTATCAAGAGGCAAAGTTTGAATATTGAGAATTCCCTCTCTCTACCCATACACCCTTATTTGTGGGAGGGTCACACTGAGAACAGTGCTTTCATTTGAAAAATTCCTTTCAGAAAAATCTGACCTCTTGGACATTTCTGTATTGCCACAGAATATCCATGATCTGCCAGGCTGGAAAATGGTCAAAAGGTGATATCTTGTGTGCGAGGGAAGGGTGGGGGGCAGGAGCTGATGGAAGAAATTAAAGTGACAGCATTTCCATTCAGTGCATTGCTGTCTGCATTGGGCTGTGCGGGGCTGCACCACTCATTGTTCATCTGACACCTCCTCCTGGTCTCTCTGGGATTAGCTCTTAAGGCCAACACCTCTTCCCATGGTTGCATGACATCATGTTGAGTGTCTGAAGCCTACAGCTCTTCTCTTGTCCCAGGGACCCCAGCACCTTTTTGTGACTGAGCCCTCTGCTTAGCTTGCTCAGCATTTCCCCCTCCTGGGTACAGCCTTCCATTCTCCATCACTACCATGCTGACCCAGGCAGTTACCCAGTTCACTACCTCAGGTGCCAGTCCTTCAGTGGCTGCTAGGGAAACCTGGGTCTGCTTCTAATCCAGGCTCCAGTCTAGGGACCATACCTGCAGCCCTCATTGCTTCTTCCCTGGACTGCTTGCTACAATTCCCGGTTCCCCTCCTCCCTCCTACTATGAGGTATCAGCCAGGAGGCCTAGTAAATCCCCACCAATGCTGTAGATGTACTGGAAAAGGAAACAAAGTGTTTAGCAATGTTCTTTTTATTAGAAGACCTTTATATTAACTTTACTTTGCCTGTCTGTTCGTCTGTCTCTGTCTGTCTGTCTTCCCTGTGCTTTCCCACCTTTCTCCAGCAGCTGGCATAATGTTTATAGGTTTTAATGACAACCCACGTCCAGCACAAAATCAGGCCCGTGGGCCCTGTGGTATAGGGGTTAGGCCAGGCTCCTAGTAACACAGCTCTTATTAGTTTGACTCCTTCCTGGGGTTGAAAAGCTGCTGTTCACAGTTTTTGATTTTATCTACTTTTAGACATAATTGAAAAATAATATAAAAAACCTAAGTTTTTTTAAAACAGATAACCTTAAAACCAATGCACTAAAAGGGACTAACCACTCAACCTTTTGCAAACAAATGCATTCACGGTGCTTAAAATGCCTCATACAAGAAATCCAACCAATCTGAATTACTTCTGTTCTTGTTTTGTCCCTTTTAGTGTGTTGATTTTAAGGTCATCTGTTTTTTTTTAAAAAAAACTTTTTTTTTAATATTATTTTTAAATTGATGATTGTAGCTCACTCCACCCTCTCAATTCATCCAGACATCATTTTTCAGTACACTGTCTTGGGACTACTTTACAGGAGCAAGAAATGGGAGAAAAAATTCATACAGAGCATCTACCACCACTAAATGCAGCAGAACACTGCTCTGTCTGGATTTAGCTTCTCTATGAAAGTTTACAGGATAGTCTTGCTAGTGTGGAAAAAGCCTATTTGAAAGCCTGAGGGGTTGTTTGCATGAGTGTCTTAAAAGACCTCATGCTAGGATTTAACAGTTACAGTTGGTAGTGACATTCTTAAGAGCTGTAAATCCAATTTGCCCTCATAAATATTATTGCTGATCCATTTATAAATTCAAACTGTAATAGAACTGGTTCAAATCCAGGAAAATAATCCCTCCAAAAATGTCAAAGGCTCCCATTTTTGCAATACTTCTTAACACAATTTTTATTGAAATGGTTCTGGAACCCAAAACATTTTTCTAACTGAAAACCGGGCTATAAAGAAATGAAAATTAAAAAAAAAAAAAGGTTTTGTGCAAAGTTTTACAGAAAATTTTGCAAAAGGCTTATGATTTTTCACAGAAAAAATTGCGTTTCAAAAGACCATTTTGGACACACACACACACACACACACACTTTTTGTGCAAAAAAATGTGCACCAGTTCTACAATAGAATGGTTTATTTATAATTGCTAGAAAAATAAGAGATACAGGCCCAGATTCTACACTGTCTATAGAACATTCTTTATCTTTAATGGGACAGGGACTAGAAAAACAAAACTAAAGAAATATCTTGTAAATACAAAATGATGCTAATGTGCTAAATCAGTCAAGATATTTTTTTCCCCATAAACAAGATCAAATTTATTTTTTGATTGAAATTAACAAGTCAGAGTGTGTTAACGAAGGTACGAATGATCAGACTTTATACTGTGATAAAGGACACAAAGTGTCTATTTGTTTCACAGAAATACATGCTGGTAGTAAACACTTGAGTCCACCACAGCACAACTTTGACCTCAAACCCCCACTTCTTTTCAAAAATCACATTTCTGTTACATCAGTGGACTGAGTGCTGACAGGCCACAAGAGGCTGGATAAGTAGCAGATGCCAGGATATAGAACTGACTGATCTTGTTATGATGCAAGCAGTGCGCTGAGCAATTGCAATAAAGGTCTGATGGTAGGAGTCTCCTGACTCACATCTCTCTGTCCAATACCAAGCACCATATCTTCCACCAGTCCTGCTTTGACACCAAAATCCTCTATTGCAGCTGAAGGACATTATTTCCCACCATCTAGAGGGCATGGGGGGCAAAATGGGCAGTTTGCCACAGGCCGCTTGGTTGGAGAGGGCCTCCAAACTATGTGGCATTGGGAATAAAGGCTTTGGAAACTAGTGCGTGTGTTTGCCATGCCACCAAAGTTTGGCTTGTCTGCCCCTCTGTCTTGGAGGGTCTGACTGGCCAAACCTGAGAGATGTTGCATCTTGTGTTAGTCTCTTGAAATGTCGGGAGGTATGAAACACAGTGTTGCCAGCTCTCTCCGTTTCATTATGAATCTCATGGTATTTGGTGATTTTCTTAAGGCCCCCACTGCTGCAGTCAAGTGATTATGGGAGAATCTCAGCCTCCATTAAAAACAAAACAAAAAAACAAAAGTAGATCAGTCCATAGTCCTCATTCTTGCAAAAAAGAAAACTTGAAAACGTGACCTAACTGCTTGTAAACCAGAAGGCAAACAAGAAACCAATCTAAAATCCATGCATATATTTAAAATCTCATGCCTGTTTGGGCCTGTAATTTATGATATTTGAATGCTTTAGTGTAGCAATAACACAAAAGGGCATAACAATATCAACACTTCTCTGGTTGACCATGCACCTAACACCTGAAATACTTCCCGAATGTCTTTTCATAGGCACGAGACCACAGCTCTTGAGGTACTGCAAATATATACCTTTTCTGAAGGCCAGCCTCTGACTGCTGTTCTACCATTTTCTTATGTTACCCTTATTGTGATGGTTGAACCTGGATTTAAGTGTATATATGGAAACCACTGGTCAGTGTTACAGGTCCTCCTATGTGCCCCCTCTGTAGAGGATATGAGTGTGTTGCCACAGCCATTAGAGAACTCTGTCTCTTTTACTACAGCTATACTAGTTTAGGTTTTTCTCTCTTTCAGTGTCTGGGTCAACAAGGATATTGGCCATTGCACATTAGTCTGTTTAATATTCATCAGAACAAACAAGAAGTCCAGTGGTACTTTTAAAGACTGACACATTTATTTAGCACATGAACTTTTGTGGGTATAATCCACCTTCATCAGATGCATGAAATGAAAACTGCAGTATGTTAGGTGTATATATATATATATATATATATATATATGCAGAAAAGGTTCAGTCACAAAGTAATTTTTAGTCTGTTTTAGCAAATCAAAAAAAGTTATTTTGATTCAAACAGTGTCCATGTGGCCTTTAAAGAACAATAGATGAGACGGTGTTAATGTTAAAAGAGGGCAAATTACCTGTTATAATGGGCTAGCCATTCAAAGTCTCAATTCAGACCCAAGGTGATGGTGTCAATTTGCATATGAATTCCAGCTCTGCAATTTCATGCGGTAGTCTGTTTTTTAAGTGGTTTGGGGGATTTTTTTGCTGAATTACTGTAACTTTTGTGTCTGTTGAAGAATGTCTAGTGAGATTGAAATCTTCCCCTACTGTTTTTTTAATAAAATGAACAAGAAGTCCTGTTGCTGAACTAGACTAACATAGTTACCTCTCTGTTTTTTGAATGTTACCATTCCTGTTGTCTGATTTGTGTCCATTTATTCTTTTGTGCAGAGACAGTCCCTTATATATTATTATATACAATTATATATATATATATATCAATGTGGGTGATGCCTGGTCTCATGCAGTTTAGAGCACAGTGCTATTCCAAATCTGTCAGGAAGGGCTTTCCATTTTACTGTAATTCTGTATAATCTAATTAAATCTCACACCTTACCTTCCATCTTTTCCCCTTCTGCATGTTTTAAGAAGGAAGTGCCTTGCTCCCTAAATTCTCTTTCTCAGCTTCTAATTTCCCCTTTGATTTTAGTGAAGCTCTCCCTGTACCACATCCCTGGAGCAGGTGGGTTGTTTGGTGCTGGGCGTTTGCTTTTTACACCTCTCTCTAGCTCTTCCATTTTTTTCTCCTGGCAGATATTTTCCTGAGTTTTTGCAGATCTCAATTCTCTCAAGGTGTCCTTGGCACCTGATTAAACATTAATAAGAAAGTGAAAGTGGTGCTGTGCTCTTTAGGTGTCTACAGGACATTTTTGCAAATGGTGATATAGTGCTAACGGAAACATACGAGGTGCAATGCAATTTCCATCACACTTCATTTCAGGGCTGGATTGCCCCTTTAGGGCGATGGCTCATGAGCAGAGTGAAAACAGTGTGATTTATTAATAGGCAGGCTACATTTCCTGTAACCTGCTGAAAGATGCCCAGAGCTACCCAATTTAAAACAAAACAACAATCTACCATTTGTGGGTGTTTTAAAATCACAAGCTGGCTTTTATAAGTCTGACAGTTACTTTTCCTCCCTGTCCATGGGCTGTAATTGGGGTGCTAGGAATGTGAACGTGTCTAATGATTAGAAAGTGGCTCCTTTTGGTTTGATTGCACTGCCATCTTCCCTAGAGCAGGCAGAGCCTGTCTGCTTATCATCTGATCTTGACAAGGGTGTTCCTCATTTCCTTCCTGTACTTTACCTGCTAAACCTTCCTGAAAACACTTTCCTGTTGAATAACTGGGATCCGGTACTTTTAATTGGCATTTTCCTGCATTTTATAATTTGGTTACCTTTTACATGTAGTATTTTTCCGACCCAGGTACACCCTACCAGCAGGGATCCTCCTTTGGTTTTTTTTACATGCCCAAATGCCATGTTATCTTGCAGTGAAACTGTCCTGCTTCCTGGAATGGAAAGTATTGTTCCTTGCACAAGAGGGCCCAAGATGCTTCAGAAACATTTTAGCAGCCAAACCCTATCCAGAAGAACATTTAGATGCTAGTAATTTCCAGAGGGGTAGCCGTGTTAGTCTGTTGTACAGCAAAAAACAATGAGAGTCCTATGGCACTTTATAGACTAACAGATTTTCTTCGGCATAAGCTTTCGTGGACTATAACCCATTTCCTCAGATGCAACTGATGAAGTGGGTTATAGTCCACGAAAGCTTATGCCGAAGAAAGTCTGTTAGTCTATAAGGTGCCACAGGGACAAATTAGAAAGAGTCCAGTGGAGGGCAACAAAAATGATTAGGGGGCTGGGGCATATGATTTATGAGGAGAGACTGAAGGAACTAGGCTTATTTAGTCTACAGAAGAAAAGACTGAGAGGAGATTTGATAGCAACCTTCAACTACTTGAAGGGGTGCTCCAAAGAAGAGGGAGGTACGCTGTTCTCGATGGTAACAGAGGACAGAACAAGGAGCAATGGTTGCAAATTACAGCTGGGGTGGTCAAGGTTGGATATTAGGAAAAACTTTCTCACTAGGAGGGTGGTGAAGCATTGGAATGGGTTACCTAGGGAGGTGGTAGAATCTCCATCTTTGGAGATTTTTAAGGTCCGGTTAGACAAAACCCTGGCTGGGATGATTTAGTGGGAGTGGTCCTGCTTTTTAGCAGGGGGTTGGACTAGATGACCTCATGAGGTCCCTTCCATCCCTATTATTCTATGACTCTCATTGTTTTTAGATGCTAGTGTGTTAGTGTGTGAACTCAGAGCTTTTCTGGGGATTGACCCCTTCCTTTCTCTCTCTCTCTCTCTTGCCATCTGGAGCCCATTTTTGTTGTTGTTGTTGCTTGAGAAATTAAAATATGAACAACAATTTATTCACACTAGTATCTGTCCTTCACTTATACCTCCTATTGTAGTGGGAAGAATAGTAGACCCAGCTCAAGGGGAATTTCACTGAATTGAACATACACACCCAAATTAGAATGAGGCCAGGTCAAGCAGTGTTAATATACTTGCTATACCAAGACTGCTGTAAAAGTTTAACTCAAAAGTGATCAGCTAAATAGGTGGTCTCAGGACTGCAGCCGCTAAAGTAGTAGCACTATTGGGACATTTTCACCATATGATTTGATACAAAAAGTGATGAGTCCAAAATGACAAAATAACCAAGTTGTCTAATGAACCTGCATGAGAATTTTAGGAGTATAAAATATGTTCTTCCAACAAGAGAAGTCCTGAGAATTTTTTTTTGTTATTATTATTCACTTGTAATGTATAACAATATTCAGTATCTAATATGAAAACTCTAACTAACAAAAGAAATGATTCTTTGAAAATAAATGAAAGAACACTCATTTTTGGACTCAGATTTGCATTTTCCCTTTTTGTTGCTCATTTAGCTGCCCTCTCCATGAGACGTTTCAACAAAATGTCAGTTGTCAGTAATGCTTGCTGCTAAAATGTCACATTAGCATCCTCTGACCTTCTTGTGTGGAAGGGATGCTGCTGAATCCATGCTGTCAAGGGTAGGCTACTGCAGGCCCTATGACACACACAAGGCACAGAGAAAGGCCACTTGAGCAAGTAAGGAATGAAATATCAGACAGTGCTTCTGAGCTGGCATGTGATATGAAGTGAGAAAAGACTGGTGCAAACAAAGATCAGATCCTGTTCTGAATGGAAAACTCCCATGGATTCCCAAGGGTGCAGGGTCACATCAGGAGACATGAACCCACTTATAAGTGAGAAACAGCAAGTTGTACACAGCTAGTATGGATTTAGCAAAATGTCATTCATTCAAAAGACCAAGCAAGGTTTGCAAGAGAATGTTCAACGAGATGGAGATGGAGAAAGACTGTGTACTATTGTAAGATCTCATCCAAAATTTTCCATTTACGCTGGTTTTGGTGAGATACTGGGTTGTCGACTATATTTTTTCTTATTCTGAAGATAAACCAAGAACTTGGTCAAAAAGTTATTGGTTTTACAATAAAAACAAAATTTTCTGTGAAAAAGTACACTGTTTTCCAACCAGCTCCAATTATGAGAGTACAAATAGCATTATTTAGCATTTTTTGTACTCAGAGTGCTGAGAAATGTGTGGATAAATCCAAAAGACTTGACTAGGGTTCTAAAGAAATGTCAGAGTACTCTCCAGAAATTACTCAAAACCTATAGAATTTTGTAGACAATGACATCCTTCGTATAGGGCTTAAAAATAAATCTTAAGCATTCCATAGCTGAAGTTTAATTGCCCATTCAATTCTAGAGGGAAGAGAAACATTAAATTGAAAAAGGCATCACAATGCTTCAGATTTCATCACAGAAGCAATTAAAACCAAGACAACCAGAGCCTCTTACAGGCAGTCCAATGGATTTGTATAATAAGAACTTTTCTGTGGCATCTTTACATTAACCTGTGGAAATCCATAGCAGGGAGTTCTTTAAAAATCAACAGAAAGCATGTTCACTTTAAAGCCAGTTTAAAGTTCTATTGGTTTTAAAGTAATTTTTGCCAAGTAACAAACGGATTAATGTCCATAGCACCTTGCTAACTTCATCTCTACCAGATTCACTTTAAAACCCTGCTCTTCAATCATATATGCAGATTCAGGTGGAGAGCAATGATGATCTTTTGATTAAGGCACTGGACTGTGACTCAGAAGATCGGAGTTCAATTTGTCTCAGTGCCACAGGCTTCCTCTGTGACCTGCAGCAAATTATCTCGCAATTGGTTCCACATGGGTAAACTGTGCACTTGCATATGGAGTTAATTTCAGGATCCAGGCTTTAGCCGCACTGTGTCTCAGCTCCCAAACTCTAAAATGGGGATAACAGCACTTCCTTTGTTTGTCTCATATGTAGATTATAAGCTTTTCCGGGCCAGGACTGCCCCTGAGTGTAGGTAGGTACATTTCCTAACATAATGGGCTCCTAGCATAGATACAGCGACTAGGAGCCCAGGCAGCTACATAGGCCCCATTGTTCTGATTTTCAGAGAGGCCGAGCACACCCAATTCTACTGAAGTTGATAAGAGCTACAAGTTCTCAGCCCTTTTGAAAATCAGGCCTCTACATATGGTTGCCCCATTGGGAGGGATTTTCCCACAGGACCATTTAACTCTGCACATCTCCAGCTGGCTCCTTAGCTCCAACACACAATGACCAAGGACTTGCCAAAGATCCTACATGCTGACAAGGACAGTGTGTCTGGAAACACTTCTACAGAACCGAGAGCCATAGTGGTGCCCAAAGAAAGAACAAAAAGCTAAAAAGTCAGATTCAAGGGTTTGGATTAGAAAGCAGGAAGAAACGACTAATGAGTAGAGTCTCCATAGTCAGCTAATGCTGTCTCTGGCTCCCATACAAAACTGCAATCCACTCTCTGGTGTGAGTCAGCAGAAGATGTCAGTCCTTGTCATAATCAGATTAAAACATATTTCTACTCACTGCCCCGCCCTGCCCCCTCTTCCCCCTACACGTGTCATTAGCCAGTACAAACCAGCTGCAACAATTCTCAAATCAGAAAACTCTATGTTCAGTAAAAGCAATCTTTTCCCCTTGGAATTTCATTATCTGGACCACATCTAGAAAGCAACATGTAGCTTTTGTTTCTGTAAAGACCCAAGGCTCTGCTTCCATACGTCATAGATTTTAAGCTAAAAAAGGGACCATTACAATCATTTAGCCTGATCTCCTGGATGGCATCAAGCCATAGAATCTCCTTGAATGTGGCCCATGTAATTCTTTGTCCCAGTCTTAAAAAAAAGAAGCAAGGGTGAAATTAACCCCCTATGTGGACACCCAGCACAAAGCATAGGCCACACTTATGGCACTTTCAGAACAAATTCAAGTGGATGCCCAGTGATATCTCTTTTCAGTAAGAGCTTTCTCCCTTCCTAGTCTAGTGTCTCCTGCTTGATCAGCCAGGCAAGTCATAATATCCTGTCACCATAAATCTGGACCTCTAAGACAAGGACTGAAGGGAATATATGATCTCTCACAGTGGAGAAGCTGCTTTGTAAAAGCTCCTCTGTTACCATGAGGCATTATTGTCTTTGGCCCACCAGACAGTGCTTAGTTGCTGCAAGCATGCAGTAAAAACAAATGCAATCGAAAGTAAGAAAGGAAAACAGCCCATCAGACCTTAGGAAAATGTAAACTCTGAACACAAGAGCACTGGAACAGAGCGTATGCAGCGAGATGCTGTATTCCAAAATGAGATCACAGCAATAACTTGTCCTGAGAAGGAGGCAAGGAGGGAATCTGGTGGGTGAGGTGAGCCAGAGGGCAGACAGATGTGAGTCAGTGAGGGTGGGGGAGGATAAGGAGGCAGATGGGGAATGCAGAGCACCAGATGATGCTCTTCAGTGGCTGTTTTCCATATCCCTGAGAAGGGATGCACTGAGTCCCATTACAATGTTGGCAAGTAATATATATATATATATATTTTTTAAAGCAGACCCTAAGCATCTGAGAGCCTTAAACAGGAAGGGCAGAAAGAGCACAAAAGACTGGATCCAGAGTCTCACTGACTTCAATGGGGTTTACATCAGTCCTGAAGTAAGGAAGGAAATTTTCACCAAACAAATGCTATGCCACACCCACAATGAATCAGCCATGCCATGCTGTCCTAATTAATGATCTAGGCATGAGCTGCATATGACATGGGGGAAAATAAAGCCAGTCTTATAGTGAGGCCTTACACAGTGGCTGGTAGGGATGTAGTAAAAAAAAAAAAAAAGATGTGGCAAGAGGAGTTTGCTCTCACTTTCTGGACCTTTGATGAACTCAGAAAACACAGCTGATTCCAGCTGAAATCACTTACTGGATCATGTGGACAAGTTCCAAAGGGGTAGCCTTGTTAGTCTTGTTCAGCAAAACAAATATGGAGTCTTGTAGCACTTTTAAAGACTAACAATTTTATTTACCACATGAGCTTTTGTAGGAGAAATTCCACTTTGTCAGGTGCTTGAAGATGGAGAACTTACAGAATGAGAGAAAAAATAAATGCTGAGAAGTGTAAGTTGTAGGATCGGGTCAGACTATTTCAGCAAATCAAAGCAGTTGTTTAGATTCAAACAGTGTGGAACAACATATTAGAAGGAGGGAAGGTAGACAGAGTGCAAAATCACCTTTTGAAATAAGAAAGCCAACCAATATCTCTGTTCAAGCCCAAGTTAATGGTAACAAATTTGCATATGAATTCTAACTCTGTAGTTTCTCTTTGAAGCTTTGATTTGTAATTAATCTGTTTAAGTACAGCAATTGACATATCTTTCAAGGAGTGAGCAGGGAGAATGAAATGTTCCCCTATTGGTTTTTGAATGTTGTTGTTTCTAATGACAGATTTGTGTCTATTTAGTCTTTTGTGCAATATTAGAGACCTGTATGGGAATTGATGTGTTACTAAATCTGCACAAAGGACCAAGTCCAGGCTCACCCAACTCCTTTCTGTATAGGAACATTCAAATTGCTGTATAGGGTCAGACCCATCATCCATCTAGTCTGGCATCCTGCCTCAGGTGTTGATCATTACCTGATGCTTCAAAGGAAGGTGTAGTATTCTCAACAGACAATTATGGAGAAATGTGTCCACAGGGGAAGTCCCCCTCAAACCCTTGTCAGAATGAGGTTAGTTTGTGCCTTGAAGCATGAAGGTTTGTATCATTTAGAGAGGTTTTATAGATGAGCTCATTATTCATATACACGTCTAATCCTTTCTGAATCTTTGGATGAGGATAACAACAGTAGTTGTTCCCAACCTTTTCAGTAACATGGCACACTTCAATGAGACAAACTATTCCATGGAACACCCACTTTTTCAGATGAATTGATTGCTCATACATGTCACATTTATTATGGTTATGATCTTACTAGAGAGGTTTGCAACATAGTGTATGAAACAAGCTAAAGAAGGATCAAATGCATTAATGTTTCAAATCCACCAGAAAAAAAATGCACGTTAACTCAATTTTGCCCTTTGGCCACCTGGGTTTAAAATATTCACATTTTAGAACTGAAAGACTGATACCTCGCTTTTAATCTGATGATTAATTTTTACAAGTTTTAAGAGATGCGATTTTGTTTGGATAGAATATTGTTTAAGATGAAACAATGTTTGTTTTACATTGATTTTCGTTACCATTGTACAAAATTTCATGGCACACTTGTAGAGTTCTGACAGCACACCAGTGTGCCATGGCACACTGGTCAAGAACCACTGAACTACAGGTATCTGTGGATTTGCAGGGCTCTACAAATATACTTACTCCAGCCCATTATTATTTTGTATGCCTTTATCACATCAACTTTTATTTGCCTCTATAATCTAAACTGTTCCACCATTTTCGTCTCTTCTCAGGGGAGCAACTTTACATAGCTTTTATCATTGTTATCACTCAATGCTGAACTCCTTTGATTTCTGCTCTTTTTTTTAAAAAAAAAAGACAGGGAGCCCAGAACGGAATATATACTATATTAAGTTAGAGCACAGAATGGAATTATAAAACATTCAGACCTATTTTCTGTCCAGTTCTGATCTCTGCCACCCTTGATATTTCTGTTTTTAAGTAAGTTGTTTCTTCTTTCACAATTCACCTTCTCTTCAGAGTCCTGTACTTTTGACATTGCAAGTTAATTGCAGTGAAAAGGACTGTGGCCTCATATGTTTGCACAAGTAGTAAATGGGCCCCATGGTCAATGAAGGAACCAATCCATTAAAAGAGAACTTAGGAAAGAATGTGAAAGATGTACAGTGTGTTCAAGTTCTCTAATTACACCACACATCTTGAACCATGCCTGGCAAGGATGATATTGCTGGAGTGGGTGGGTGAGGTCTTGAGGCCTGCATTTTGCAGGAGGTCAGACTAGATGATCGCACTGGTCCCTTCTGACCTTAAAGTCTATGAGTCTATGAATCTACTGCAAGATATTCCACATTGAGACAAGTTTCAGAGAGGTAGCCGTATTAGTCTAGTTCAGCAAAACAAACGAAGAGTCCTGTGGCACTTTTAAAGACCAACAAATTTATTTAACGCATGAAAGCTCATGCGTTAAATAAATTTGTTAGTCTTTAAAAGTGCCACAGGACTCTGTCTGTTTCATCTTGACACAAAATCTGTCCAGGACATCGCACTGCTCTTTGAATCATGAAACTAGAACAACATATGCATGCTGCTATATTATTAGCCCCCCAAACTGCAGAAGTTTCCTTCAGGAGCTGACTGCGATGTTCCCTAACATGGTAATAGAATCCTTAAAACTTACTGATCTGGGAAATTTCACTCCTGACCCTCCCTCCCCCCATTTGCAACAACACTGATGATACAAAGCCCCCAAACCTCCTGAGCTTGTTTTCCACCCATGGTTATTCACAGGTAATCTCTGCATATACATTCTAGTCATACCCAAGCACTGGTGATAGGAAACATGGACAGAAACACAGACACTCTGTCGCAAGGCATCCATCAGTGATGCAAAAGGATTACTTGCAAGCTTAAAATTAAGCATACACTTGAGCACTTTGCTGGCTCAGAGCCATTTACCTCAGTGTAAATCCACAGTAACTCCACTGATAAGAAGCAGTTACTCTGGATTTACACTGAGGGGAATAAGTACAGAATTTGGTCCAAAGCCTTCAGTTTCCAGATTGAAATTCTGGCTGCTGCGTGTGATGTCATTTCCAGAGTAGTGAAATACCTCTTCAACACTTGCCTTTTTTAATTGCACTCTTTCCCTTTTCAAGAAGGAAGATGTTTTTCCTTGCAAAAACCTGATGCAAGACAGACTGCCACAGTCAGAATAAATATTCCCAATTATTTCTATAGCTAGCGAAACACAGCTCACTTGTTCATGTGCCCTAAACAAAACAGTTATATTCATTCATAGAGATGCATCATGTTCCTAGCTTTTAGAACTTATCCTCAATTGTGCATCTACTTTTTGCAGTTTTCATAGGGGAGATCTGCCCCATAAAACCAACCCTTTCCTATTAACAATTTTGATTTTGAAGAAACAGCATTTTCCATCAAAAATCATTTTGGTAGAAAATTCCCAGCCAGCTTGATACCTGGGGGTGTGTCTATTCCAACGTCTGACTACTCCAAATGGTCCGGGTCACTTGAAAGCCCTTGGATTTTGTCTCTCAGATGCCATCTCAGTTTCTTTAGCATGAGCAAGTACAAAGAAAGCAAACAATCTGTCCGTGATCATGGCAATATTTCAATAAATCCCTGTGGGTTTTTTTTTCTTCATGTTTTCATATACAGCTGAAGAGATACCTTTCATATTAGTAAATAATTTCAGTGGAAGCTCATGGTGTATATCTAATAAAAGACTCTCCAAGGGTTAACACATTGACTTGAACTTAATGCCCCCAGGCATAAGGGCTTGAAAGTTATGAAAATACTGACGATAGGGCTTTTTATTTTTAAATGGAGGGAGAAAGGGTTCTCGCACTCAGTGAAGCCTGTCTCCATATTCTAATGCGAAGGACTCATCCAGTGAGAGAGAACAATAGCTCACTTGTGTTGGCTTCACCACAGTACTGCTATACAGGAAGGGTATCTGAAGGTCACAAGGAGCACACCATTGCCCAGCTACATTTTCATGGAAGGAGACATAAACCTGATGGACTGCAGGGACTTTATGCTGGACTTTGCTGGAAGCCCCCGTGATATGCAATAACAAACCTTTCAGATAGTGCAAGCAGAGATTTAATGAGCTTCCCCTATTTCAAAGAGACTCCTTCTCTCTCTCTCTCTGGACTCATAACTAAGTAAAAGTATTCAATTATAGTCTTAATTGAGTTTTGGAGCTAGCAAGATGAATAATTATTTTATTGGGCAATTATGAAGCCCAATTAACTGACAAAGGCAAAAATCAGAGAAATATGGAATGTCATAATTAGGGCCACTAGCCAGCCTAGAGAGTATTCTGAATCCAATCAAACCAACTATCTGGTGAATTTGTTGAATAGATCTTGCATCTTCATGAATTTTGATTCTCGTCTTTTCAGAATTTCAAGGCTAGAACGCAGGTTCCATATGAAAACACAAGTGTTACACACAGAGTACATTAATAGAATTACAATCCTCCCCCCACAGGAAAGTAACCCTAATAAATGAGCACACCCCCAAGGTGACAGGCAAATATGGTAACACCATAAGAAGAGAATAGAGACTGCGCTGCCAGAGGAGGTTTATGAGGATCCAAATGTGAAATAGATTCAAATCCCATGCCGGGCTGAAGGTGGAGAAACAAATCCCAGGAACTCACCGCATGGCATTTAGCCAAAGTCTACAGCTTCCTTGCAGAGACCTCAGAAGGCTCTTTCATTTCTTAGACTTACAGGCATTTCATGGCAATTTCAGACATGCAGCTTCACAGCTGTGCATTCAGAACTCAGGCTGTGGGTGAAAGCTGAGTCATGTTTATTCACAGCTACCTGTTGGTATTGGCAGATTGTGGTGTATGTCAATTCATCTGCTAGTGAAGAGTTGGAGTCTAGATCAGAGGGTGTGGAGGTGAAGGATTTCACTCTCTTTCAGCGTGGCTGAATAGACTCACAGGCAGTGACCTGTTTCCTGCCTCTTTCCTCACTCTCCCTTGAAGTTCAGCTAGGGTTATGCATAGGAAAGGTTGAGAAACTGGAGAATAGACAAAAGCCTTCTCCCCTACTGTGGGGGCAGGGTGGAGGTGCATTCAGATTCCGCTCCTGGTCCTCAGCTGCAGCCAAGAACTGACCAGAGGAACCTAGGAGAATGCTTAATGCCACCTTTGTGTTTTCCTGACCCTGGGGCTGCTTTAAAATACACCACCTACCAATAGCATACAGAAGCCTTTTTTTCCAGCCATGGCCTTTATGCCAGTTGCAGGAAGAGCTGTGATATAGGATATGGATATGGCTCCATGTCATCAGAGAATCCCTCCTACCCTGGAGTGATCCTTCCATGATAGGCTATACTAGCTTTATGGCTACTTTGCACCAGAGGTGCAATACAAAGGCAACCCTGATGCAGGAGATATCTGGGCCTTTTTAGCCAATTGCACGTGGGTAGGTGGTAAAGACTTGACCCTTAAAAGGCTAAGTACTATGTAGTAATGACCTTGCACACAACCATTCCATATGTCCTTTCTCACTTACCACTCAGCCCTCTTTGGGAAATAAGGGGATGTCAAACTCTTGTCTCTTATAACCTCACTAGCAGGCTAAGTAGTATGAGCAAGATTAAAATGGACCCACTTTATTCATTAATGTCTCTTAAGTACATATTTAGAAACATTAAGAAGTGGCCTGATTTTCAAAAGTCTTGGGAATCCAGCAGTTCTCAGTGGGTTTTGAAAATCTTGCTCCAAATCATGTCTCCCAGCTCTAGTTTATAGTCATGGTTCTTCCTAGGTTTTTTGTAGAAGCAAGAGTGGAAGTAACAGAGCTAGAAGGACCTTGAGGAAATTCAGTAGTTTTGCTTGCTTTTAAAATTGCATGTGGAAGATAGCTGTTTCTCACTCTATAAAATATCTAGGCTTCTGCTCTTCTTGATTCCAGATCTTTTATTTATTTGACATAGAGTTTTGCCTTTTGAAGAGGTACATTCTTATTTTGGAGATATGGCAGTCTTGTCTTCTGGCCCTGGACTTGCAATGAGCCTTTATGACAGACAGAATAGGATGCTGAATGTATCAACTAAGTTTGAAAAAACTACTGACTGCTACCTTTGACAGGTCATAGTGAACTTGAATACTGCATGTAGTTCTTGTTGCCCCATCTAAAAAAAAGTTGTATTAGAATTGGAAAAAGTACAGCGAAGGGCAACAAAAATGATGAGTGATATGGAGGAGCTTCCATAGGAGGAGAGATTAAAAAGACTGGAACTGTTCTCCTTAGAAAAGAGATGATGAAGGAATGTTATGATAAAGGTCTCTAAAATCATGAATGGTGAGGAGAAAGTAAATAAAGAAATGTTATTTACCACTTCACACAGTGCAAGAACCAGGGGTCACACAATGAAATTAAGAGGCAGCTGGTTTAAAACTACTACAAGGAAGTATTTCACTCAGTGTACAATCAACCTGTGGAACTCATTGACAGGGGATGATGTAAGTGTAAAAGTATAATGGGGATCAAAAGGAATTAGGTAAGTTCCTGGAGGATAGGTCCAGCAATGGCTAGGTGATCAGGGATGCATCCCCATGATCTGACAGTCCCTAAACCTATGACAGCAAGAAGATGGGATTGGCAGATGAGGGATGAATAACTCGATAAATTGTCCTGTTTCATTCACTCCCTCTGAGGCAGCTGGCAACAGCCACTGTCAGAAGACAAGATATTGGACTAGGTGGACCATTGGTTTGACCCAGTATGGCCATTCTCATGTTTTCGAATATTAATAGTGTTAAAACTCGAATAAGTGTTTTTGGAATAAGAAGATTCTATATGGTTTAATACCTATGTATTAATTGTATGTGACTTTCATTATAGGCATGATTCTACAGTTATTCCATAATTCTCCCCAGTGGAGTCTTACTATTCCCTCTGAAGCAGCTAGTTGCTGGTCTGTGTCAGAAACAGGATGCTGGACTAGATGGGCTACTGGTCTGACCCAGTTTGGCAATTCCTATGATCCCATGCCATTAAAAAGCTCAAGAATTGCCAATCTCTGTAACTAAAAACTTACTTTCAAAGACATTTCCATACCCTTGTGTCATGTTAATCACTGGTGGAACTCCAGGGTTTCATTTACAAGAGAAGGATGCTGCAGACAGAAGAGAATTTGTCTTCAATGGTGTTATGTCAGGGATCACTTTGGCCTATATTGTTTAGAAATTATTCTTTAACTTTTGAACTTTCCAACCGCTGGGTGGAACCATCCTTTGAAGTTTACTCTGGCATGAAAGTCTTAAGGAAAAAGACACAATCAGAGCTGCATTTCAGGGAGATTACTATATGTTTTGCTGGGGTGGTGATCTGAGGCACAAGGCCAATGAGTGAGGATTTCAGTTATCAAAGTTCAGCCTGCCAAATCTTACTGTTCTCAGGGAACTGAAATTATGGAAAATCAAAAGGGACAAAGTGATCAAATGAGGCATGGATGTATATTGTGAATTACTGCCAAAGCTAGTGAATCAGTTATGCCTCTGCTTAGTAACCAAGTGTTCTGTTTAATGACTACCATTGTTTGCCTAACTGTTATTACAGCTATTAAATAAGGATGAGTTGTTTATTATATAAGGAAATATGCTGTTTTATGGTTGGTAAACTATAATATTATGCTTCAGCATGGTTCACTGCTAATTTTTATTTTAAACCTCATCCAGCAAGCACAGTCTGTTATTGGTTACATATTGTCTAATCCTTAAATGTCATGGTTAGTGGTGAGGGACCAGTCCAAACACAGTGAAGTCAAAGGAAAAGCTCCCATTGAGTTTGATGGCTCTTGGATCAGGATCTAAGCTTCCAAACCAGCAAAGCACTTAAGATGTGCAAAGTGTGTGAATAGTGCCAACAAAGTCAAGGAGATTATTCACATGCAGAGTTGGTCAAAAATGGCAGAAGGGGGCCAAAAACTGAAGGAAAAAGAACCCCCAAACCTTTGTTCTCTAACTTTCTATGGAAATTTGCAATATTTGGCATAAATTTAAAACCCAAAATATTTCAAATCAGAAACACTGCTGTTTTGCCTTCTAGGACTGACTTTGTAGTTCAGTGACCTCAAGTTGCCATTCTACTCTGTTAGACTGGGCTCCCTGGTCAGACTACATCTTCCATGAGTCTTGTAAGTAAGATGTGAGACAAAATTCTTCCACTCTACTCTGCGCTGATTAGGCCTCAATGCAGTATTGTATACAGTTCTGGGCACCTCATTTCAGTAAGAATGTGGAGAAACTGGAGAAAGTCCAGAGAAGAGCAACACAAATGATTAGAGGTCAGGACACTTAACTTATGAGGGAAGATTGAAAGAACTGGGTTTGTTTAGTCTGGAAAAGAGAAGACAGAGAGGGGACATGATGTTAGTTTTCAAGTACTTAAAAGGTTGTTATGAGGAAAAAGGAGAAAAATTATCTGATAACAGGACAAGTAGTAATGGGCTTAAACTACAACAAGGGAAGTTTAGGTTGGACATTAGGAAAACGATTCCTAATTGTCAGGGTGATTAAACACTGGATTAAGTTGCCTAGGCAGGTTGTGGAATCTCCATCATTGGAAGTTTTTAAGGGCAGGTTAGACAAACACCTGTCAGGGATGGTTTAAGGTGTTACTTGGTCCTGCCATGAGTGCACAGGACTGGACTCGATGACCTCTCATGGTCCCTTCCAGTTTCTATGATTCCATGAGGCATCTCAGTTGCCCCTCTTAGTGGGGATGTCAACACTACTGTCCTATCACCCTAACCCATGAAAGACTCACTGCCATGCCTGGAGTCTTTCAAGCTCCCTCTCCATGGTACTTTTCCATTTCTAGATACTGCAGTGATAGGCATCTTATAAAAAAGGGGAAAAAATCAAGAGGATAATTGTTCATTGATAAAGTTCACTGTTACTGTTAATAAAAGAATAATGATAGTTTGTACTTCTGTAGCACTTTTCATTAAAAAAAAAATTGCACATTCATATGTAATGTAACTAACCCAACAGTTCCCTCATGAAGGGAGTAACTATTCGTTAAGCTATTTATTTAGACAATAACTATGTACTATTGTTTTAACAAGTTGAAAATGGACATTTCCAGAAAACTGTTGCTGACATCTCCTTATTTTCTATCAAGTTTTAGAAAATTTCAAAAGTTTTCAAAGACCAGCTCAACATTTTCCAGGTGGAAAAACGTCAGCAACATGACGATTCAGTAACATGCTCAGGGTTATTCAATGAGAGAAGAATACAATTTTGAAGTCCTGACTCTATCCCAATGAAAACATATTAATGCATATAGGAAAAGGGGAAATAATTTATAAATAAGCCTGCCAGCCTTACTCATAATGAGTAGACTCATTAGCTTACACCATGAATAGACTCACCGAAACCAATGAAACTGAAATTTATTTATTTCATTCGGTCTAGTCTTAGAGTAAGCTACTACTCACCATGAATTGGGCCCTGACTGTAGTTAGGGTTAGACTGACTTGCCAGTACAGGATCGGGATGGGAAGTAAGAACCCACTTTATATTCCTGTGTAGACCACCTCGACCTTTGTAAGCAGGTACGGTGTGTGTGGAGAGGGGCAGGGAATGGTTCCTTGGCTCCACCCTCAACTTGTTGACCAGGGCAGCTGAACTAATGCAGGAAGCACTGAAATGTGTGGCTAGTATAGGTCATCAACAAATTACTCCCCAGAGCGGTAAGGGGTTGTGATTTAGGAGCATCTGAGCCACAATCCCTTCTGGTCATGCTCAGAGCTATGCCTCTATGTACAAGCTAGCCATTGATAAAATAATTATTTTAAGATAATCCCCAGAGTCAACAATGCACCTTATCATGAAAGAACAAGGCTGCATTTCACTGCATCCAGACAACCATTTCCCACCCTCAAGCAGAAGAGGGTAAATTGGACTAGCTGTTGTGATTTCCTCTCCATTTATTTTCCCCACATCCCATCAAAGGGTATGTCTACACTAGAAAAAGTTAAGTCATCTTTGTAAAGTAGATATTAAGTCAACTTAAGGCTTATGTCAACCTAAGGAGGGGTAGTTATTAAATTGACTTAAGGAATTTCTTAAGTCGACTTAATGAAAGCCCAGTATGGACATGGAGTAATTTAAGTCGACCCCCAGACAAGACCGGAGTGAATAGGGCCGACTTGCCCTGCCCCCAGGGACAGCCCAGCCAGCACAGGGATGGGGCAGGAGTGTGGCCTCTGGCCCTTCCCCAAAACCGGCCCAGGTGGAGGCCCCCACGTGATGGGGAATTGGGCGGGTGGGGGCACAGTGACAGGGCAGCTGAAGGCCCTGAGGCCCCTTAATCTGGGTCTGGCTGAAAATCCTCTCTCTCTTTGTCCTCATGCCAGGGGCACTAGACCTGGTAAGCTGAGAGCAGATCCTTCTCACAGAGGTTTTAGGTTACTAAACATTCCAGTATTTTGTGCAATCTGTCAAGCTTTCACCGATGCCCAGGGCGATGGATTAGTGTGGAGTTAATGGTTGTAAATATTGACCCCACACCATGAGATCAGGATAAAAAGCAATGATGTCTAGGCAAATCAACACAGACTCTGACATATTAGTGGGTGAAGGTGGATCATTTAGTCCTCATTCTTGGATATATTGGGGGCACTCCGTGCCACTCCACTAATGCAAAGTGGCCCTAAAGCCAGACAGCACAGACCCATCATAGTGATACTTTACTGGCTGGTGTAAAGACTCCTTTTGCAATGTCCTTTCTTGTTAACAGCATATAGGATGTGGCTGGGACAAAGGGTGTGTGGCTGGAGATCTCCTGCTCTCCTTTTGCTTGTTAGGGCTGCTCATTTCTGCCAAGGACCTGGCCCAGACTGGAGGAGTACGAAGGTTGTTCTCCAGGTTCTCCTCCTACATCTTTAATTACTCTTTCAGCAGGTCCTTTGAAGGATCCCCTCATCCAGCCTCCAGCACTCTCAGGGGTGTTCCACAGGGCTCTGTCCTGGGTCTCCTTCTCTGCTCCCTCTGCACATCTTCTCTGGGTAATCCCAGCCACAAACGCAAATTCAGCTAATATTTCTATGCTGATGACCCCAGCTCTGCCACTGTGCTCAAGAGCAGCCTCCTGCTGTCCAAACTGAAATATCAGCCTGTGTCTTGATGCTTGCTTTTCAATGTCTAGCTGTCAGCTCAAGCGAAACATGGCTAAAACCAGGAGCTTCTAATCTCCCAATCCTTCCCTCCCATTCCAAGCCCTTCCCACTCCTTTCTTTCTCAGTCACTCTGTGCAATGCTGCTATCCTATCTGTCACTCAGGACTATTACCCAGAGATCATCTTTGACTCAGCCCTCTCTCTAGGGCAGGGATCTCAAGCTCAAATCACCACGAGGGCCACGTGAGGAGTAGGATATTGGCCCAAGGGCCTCATCACTGAAACCTTTTCATACAATGATACAGAAGTATAGTCAAAAATGAAAAAAATGAAGAGTAATATTGTATTATTTTACAAATTCGAGGTGTATTTGTGGGTGGCAGGAAGTAACATGTGTTTGAGACCTCTGCTCTAGGGCCTAGCACCCAGGCTACATCCAGGTCTTGCCGATTCTCTCTGCATAATTTACTTAGGATATGGCCTTTCCTGTTGGTCTAAACAGCTCTCTCTTTCCTCCAAGGTCTCATCATTTTACATCTCAATTACTGCAGCATCTTCCTCCCTGGCCTTCAAAATGCAATCCTTCCCTGCAAACATCCATTCAGAATGCTTCTGTAAAGATCATTTTCATAGCCCATCGCTTAGAGTATGTCACCCCTTTTACTCCCAGTGGAAATTCATATTCATTTTGGCATGGGGCCAGGCAAAGAAAATGAGAATGACACTGTCACCTGGTAGTTAAGATATTTATCTAGGATGTAGGGGTACGTCCACACTGGAGCCTTAGGTCGACTTAAAGATGGTTAAGTCGACCTACAGACCGCTGTGTCCACATCGGGTGCTTATTAGGTCTACTTAAGTGCTTCCTTAAGTCGACTTAATAACACCACTTGTTAATGTCAACCTAAGACTTAAGTCGACCTTATTAAGTCAATTTAAGCCAGTTTAGCGGGGGATAGCCCTTAAGTTGACCTAACTGGCTTCCAGGCCCCTTTGCAGAGTTCCTGGCCATTCCTCCATCAACCTAGCACCTGACAGTGTGGATGAAGGGTTGTGGACTCTCTAAGTTGACTTAACAAGGTCGACTTTAAGTCAATTTAAAGTTGACCTTGCTTAAGTCAACTTAACAGAGCATCCAGTGTAGAGGTATCCTAGGAGACCTGGTTCAGTGACTAATTATATGTAATGGAACAACTTCAACAGGAGAGACTGAGGCTATGTCTACACTTGTAAAGTTAAGTCGATTTACCAGAGTGGCTACACTTTAAGTTGACTTAACACTAGACATAGCCATCCACAGTGGCTTTAAGTCGACTTAAGGCTTAAGTCGCCCTTCAGAAGTGGTGTTACTATGTCAACTTAAGCTGTTATTATGTCGACTTAAGGAAGCACTTAAGTCGACTTAATAAAAGCCCAGTGTGGATGCGGCTTTGTGTAGGTCGATTTAAGTTGACCTAAGTTGCCAATGTAGATGCACCATGAGAAAGCTCCATTCAAATATCCCATAGCCCAGTGGCTGGAGTTCTCTTATATAATGGTTCCCAAGTTCAAATCCCTCTTCCACATCAGATGTGGGGAAGTGGGAGGGGAATATAACTGAAACTGCATGCCAAGAGAGTATCCTAGCCAACTGAGCTAAAGTTTGTAAGAGCGCGCCTACTCTTCACATGGACATTTTGTGAAATTAGTCCTTCACTTTTGTAAAAATACATGAAAGCAAAAAATGTCCAGTTGAAACTAAATTTTATTCAGCTTTTTGATGGACTGATTTTTTTTTAATCCCTCCTCCCCCAGTTTAATTCAAAATAAGAATGGCTGATTCTGCAGATTTGCCAGTGAACAAAAAGTTAATTATTTGCCCAGCTCTGTTGGTGAATTCCAAGTTGCCTCTTGCAGTCTTAGCCCTGTCATGCAACAAACTCTAGGTGGGTGGTCTTATGCATCTTCAGAGAGTCCTACTGAACTGTATGGGGCTCCACACATAGCAGAGATGGTTGCAGAACTGGGGCTGAGAGGCAGATCTGGATGATTTGGTACTGAAGGAAGAGGAGTTGGAGAACTAAAAGCTGAGTAGTAAATCTTTTCAGCCCTCTGAAGAGGGCCAAAAATGCATTTCATAGTACCAGAAGTGGAGGCTGGGGAAAGAAAAATGCCCGTCATTGCAGAGATCTGGAATTTCTTAGCATGAAAGGAAAATAACTGGGTTACTTCCAGATAAACAAACCACTTTGCAATGTGTGAACTTGGGAATGTCTCTGAAACCACAACTTTGCTGAAGTATAGCTCACCTCTTTCTTTTCAAAAAGCTGTTTTTCTTCAAAGAGCCACTGACATTGACTCCCAGCACTTGAACAAAGACACACATATATACAGAACGCTCTATGGTTTTCCAAGGAATTTCTCTGGATGAAAGAAAACAAAAAGCATCTCCATGTGTAGCCTCTGAAGTAGAGGGCATTATAGTTTGAATTTCTCCACCTTCTGCCAAGAAAGGTACTGTACAAATCATTCCCTCAAACTCATAGTATGCCAATCTAATCAACAAGTAAGAGATAATGAACCTTTACACAACAGAATCAATCCACAGAAAGTATTTACACCTAATGTGTCAACAGAACTTTTACTCTGATAGATCTAGCAGAGTGGAAATTTCTAAGTTCGACTGCAAGGGGTTTCAAACATCAGTGTAACATGTCAAGACTGAATGCAGGAAAATCAAATCCTGTTCCTTTTCTTTCTTCTGTAACCCTTCTGACAGGCCAAGATGGTGACCCCAAACAATGTTACAACACCAATCATCTTGAGCCCCCACCCAGTCTCCTGGGAAATCACACGCTATTTCCTGGGCACCCTAGAAGGGCAATGCTTCACCTCTCGCAAGCACGAGTCTGGGTGTAGTATATAAAACTTTTAATAAAGACTATATACAGGCAATATCAAAAGCAGCACTGATTGGGATACAGTGCAAAGCAGGATTCCCAAAAACCCAATAGACAGAACTCATTACACTCCAGTGTATATATCGTGTGTTCTTCACTTCTTCATTACCCCCATACTGGCCATCACAGTTTTAGTGTCCACCTCAAAAAGGGTGGGGGAGCCCTCAGCCCTCCCCTCCAATTATCTTCTGCCACCTCTGTGTCCACTCATGTCACCCACTGGTCACTCATACCTTCTGCTGGTCACTCACCCCATCCCTGGCCTCTGGCACAATCCACTGGCACTGTCCACTGGCCCCACCTGCTGGTCACTCATGCCATCTGCTGGCCACTTGCACCACCCACTGTTACTGCCCACTCACACCACTGGTGCCATCGGATGGCTGCTTGCAAGATTCTCTCCTGCTGGATCTCAGTCAGCTTCTCAGTGAATTCAGCTCTTAGGGTATGTCTACAATGGAGGCTCTGTTAAGTCTATTTAATAAGGTTGACTTTAAGTCAACTTAAAGTCGACCTTGTTAAGTTGACTTAGAGAGTCCACATTGAACACTTCTGTCAACTGCCTGCATCCACACTGGCAGGTGCTAGGTCAATGGAGGAGTGGTGCTTTGTGTGTAGCCCAGGGAGGGGGCCTGGAGGCCAATTCAGTTAACTTAAGGGCTTTCCCGTCTATACTGGCCTAAGCTGACTTAATAAGGTTGACTTAAGCGTTAAGTTGACTGTAAGAGGTGATATTATTAAGTTGACTTAAGGAAGCACTTAAGTTGACTTAATAAAAGCCCAATGTGGATGCAGTAGGTTGACTTAACCTTCCTTAAATTGACCTAAGGCTCCAGTGCAGACATACCCTTAGAGAGGATTTCAACTATCTAGTGATTTCAGCTCCAATCAAAACAACAGAGACTCCACAAAGAATCATTAAGTCTATCCTTTAACAATAGGAGGGGAATTAGGCATTGCCTAAGGCACAACTCCAGCAGAGCTAATGCTCCCATCCATCCCTATCACTCCCAGTCCCACCTTTTACAAGGCTGAAAAATAGAGTTGCTCACTCTCCCAAGTTCTGTTTTGCTAATGGTGACTTTTCCATCAGCTTTTCAGTCTATACACAGTGATACAATCAAAGGGTAGCATATCATGAAAAGACAATATTTCATTTCCCCCTTCAGCTAAAACACCAGATTCAGAGGATTTGAATCAACCACACATACCATTTCTCATCATGCTCATGGGCAAAACTATGCTAAGGAGCTGTACTCAGGCAAATACAAAGCCCCTGCAAATCAGATGCCCCCTCCCCACTTAGCTGCTAAGCAAGAGTGGTACATCTACACTGGAGCCTTAGGTCGACTTAAGGATGCTTAAGTTGACCTACAGACATCTGCGTCCACACTGAGTGCTTATTAAGATGACTTTCAGTGCTTCCTTAAGTCAACTTAATAACACCACCTCCAAAAGTCAACTTAACGCTTAAGTTGACCTTATTAAGTTGACTTAAGCCAGTGTAGACAGGGAATAGCCCTTAAGTCAACCTAATTGGCCTCCAATATCAATTTACTAATTAATTGATTTGCTAATTAAATCAAATTACTACTTAATCAATTAATTAATTAATTAATTGGGAGCCATGGTTCCCATGTTAAACAAATAAAGCGAGCTATGAATATTTGATTTTAAAATGCATCAGTGCAAGTGTTAGTCAGGGCCGTTCCTGGGGGGGAAGCGGGGGTTGGGTCCAATTGGCCTGGGGAGGGGCCCTACCCCACCTCACGCTGGAGGGGGGAAGGGAGGCCTGGGTCAACCTGCTCCACCCCCGGGAGCCCGGCAAGCCTCGGCTCCCAGCGGCAACGCAGCCTCAGGTCCCCGGCCAGGGCAGGCTCCCTGCTGTGGCTCCCAGACTGCCGCCGGCAGAAGCAAGCCCCAGCTGAGGCTGTGGCCACGAAATGGCCCCAGCCGGTACCCCAGGCTGCCACCACCGGTGCCCTGGTTGGGGAGTGGGACCCAAGGCCTCCGTCTGGGGCTGGTCTTGGCTGAGGCCATGCCTCTGGCTGAGGCCAGCCCTGGGCCCAGCCGGGGCTGACCATGTGGGGCAGGCTGGGCTGGCCTGGCCCAGAGAGGCCAAGCCCCGCGAACTGCCCTGCCCCTGAGCCTGCCTGTTCTGCCCTGGGGATGGGGAGGGCTGGCCCAGGGCCAGAGGCTGAGCGAAGCCTCCCACCCCGCTGCCTTTGGTTCACCGCCAAAGGCCGCAGGGGCAGGACAAAGTGTGGCTGTGGGGGGAAGCCGCGGTGTGGGCCCTGCCCTGCCCCCAGCTGGAAGCGGGACAGCGTGGGGCCCACATAACCGCGGGGCCCAGGGTGATCACCCCATTCACCCTCCTTGCCCCAAGGATGGCCCTGGTGTTAGTGAATAAAGATTAAAAACAGTTCAAGCATTTTTCTATTTTGGTTGTCTTTTCAGTTCCTAGTAAACCTTCTCATTGCTAATTATCCGTATGGTCTTCAGAGAGGCTTATCTTTTGTTATAGTGGTCTTTTCTTTATCATTTACTAGAATGCTTTCCTCAGGGGAGAGCGCTTGATGGGTTCCTGGATGAGTGTTTGCTTGTGTCAGGTGGGGGAGTAACCAATAAGTTGACAAGCCTATAGTCATTGTTCTTATGGAAGATAGTTAGCTTTACGAAAGGATTGCATTGTGAATTAAAATAAACAAGAAGTCCTGTGGCACTTTTGAAGACTAACAGAATTATTTATCGCATGAGCTTTTGTGATTTCATGGGATTTTCTCCCATGAAAGCTCATGCGATAAATAAATCTGTTGGTCTTTAAAAGTGCCACAGGACTCCTTGTTTGTTTTGCTGAACTAGACTAACATGGCTACCCCTTTGGAAATTGAGAATTAAAGGGGCTGCTGAATGAAGATCAGGAAGAACTCAAGTGTAAAAGACCAAAGCCATGGAAAATATTTGATAGACAAGGAATGACTCAAAGCACATTGACTTCAATGGAAAGACTTTGCATCAGGCCTTGGATGTACAAGTCTTGTAAGAACTGATACATGGTGTATAGCCAGGAGGCACTGGAAAGCTTCCAGCACTCATGGCATAAGTTCAAGATGTCTGCAATGAATAAGACTTACTGTTGAGCTTTGAACCTGGCAGAGTCTATGTGCTAGCTTCTCAGTGAGCCTGTCAAGCAAGACGTGACACAGTACTACGGAATCAAAAGACACACACCACTGCTAATGTCATCTGCTATAAAACCGGAGCATCTTCAGTTTATAAAGCACCACCTAAACATACAAGACAGGCTTTTGGCCCCAAATAGTTTGCAATCTACCCTCTGTCATCTACACCAGGCTTGTTCTATAAGAACAGGCATTTTCCCCATCACCATTGCTTGCTTTTAATTATGAAGAGCTAGGTTGCCACAATTCTACTCAGCCCAAATGTATGGCCCTACTCAACCCCACTCAGATTAAAATGCCAGGGGTAGAGGGGCAAGTACAGGTTGCTCGCCGGATGGGCTTCTTACTAGGCAAATGGGAAGAGGTGGTCAATAAAAGGAGCCCTGGTTCTATTCCTTATTCACTGGCCAGAGTAGCCTACTGTGCACCCAAGTGGGAGTGAGTTGCTCCATGAAACAAAGAAGGGTAGAGCAGGGGGGGAATCATGACTGAGTCATAATTTTTCCTCTGATTTGCTCTTGAGGCAGCACAGCTACTGGCCACCCTTTACTCAGGGCAGATTAGAAGATGACTGTCTAGCTTCCAAAAACTCAGTATATGGGAGGACTTGCACATGTGGCCTTTGGATTTCATATTGCCACTGAAGATATCGGAGACGCTGTTTGGAACTGACCTACCAAATAATGAAGCAGCCCTTGCTGAGGGAAACCCATCATTTCTGCTTTGCACTTATCATACCTTCAGTGAAATCAGAGGCATCCGAGCTTCACACTCAGTCAGCCTAACTGAAAGGGGTCTACTCATGACTGCAAAGAGGTTTATCTGGCAAGAAGCAAATGCCTCACATTATCCACTAAAGGGAACGTAATCTGACAGCTGACTGTAGATGACAGGTGAATCGTTATTAAAAGCAAAGAGGGATTACTAAAGATGGGAAAGAGCACTTAAATCATCTTCTTCATCCCCTGGCATCACGCCGTTATTCCCTTCAGTATGTTCCACCTCTTCCCTAAATCACACAGAAAAAACAACACTGAGTGTATAAACATTATGGCAACAAACTGTCACTGTGGAGATAAGTGGGAAGGAAACCAAGGCCAGTGAATGACCAGCAGGCTAATGAGCCTTTTATGGGATTTTAGAGATCTACAGTATCATAAGGGTCAAAAGAAATCAGTCAATATCCATAGTCTTGGTTTCATGTAACTAGGCTATGTCTACACAACTTTGGCAGAATTGTGGCTCTGCAACTGTGCTGCAGTAATGTAAACACTTCCTACATTGACTGAAGGGTTTTTTTTCCTGTCAAGGTAGATGATCTATCTTTCTGAGAGACAGTAGCTAGATTGATGGAAGAATTCTTCCATTGTCCTACCTGTCTCTGCAATGAAGGTTAGATCAACCTATAGTCATCCCGTACGTGAAATTTCCTGGAGAGGTGCTGTCCCACAAACTTTTCATATGCCTGAGCAATGTAGCTCTATTGACTGAAATGGTAGATATAGGATCAGGCTTCAGTTAGACTGTGCAAAGTTTTGCACCTACTTTGCACTCATTTTGACCCAAGGTGAATCACTATGTAGGGCTCCATACAGTGGAGAATCAACCCCAAATTGTACCACAACACAAACAGTTCACTTACAACAGAGTCCTGTGGCACTTTTAAAGACTAACAGATTTATTTATCGCATGAGCTTTCGTGGGAGAAAATCCCACTTCAGGACTCTGTAGTCTTTCTACAATAGACTAACACGGCTACCCCTTTGGAAGTTCACTTACAGTACTTCATGCCTCCAAATGTTTTACAGACTGCAGACCAGATCCTTAGGTCAGCTGAACTATGCTTGGTGCAGACCCAGGGGACCAAGAAGGCAATGGCTGCTCTTGAGGGCTGTTCCGATTACTGATGGATAGTGCCCCTACAATGGGGGAGGGAGAACTGGGGCAAGGTAGAGTGTATTGTAGAATTGACTATTCAGAGATGCTGGAATAGGGGTCAAGACTCTATAACATTAATTAAGGGCTTATCTTCAAATATAGTGTTACAGTTGCATCAGAGCAGCTGTGCTTTAGTGAAGATGTTACTATGCTGATGGGAGAGTTTCCCTTGTGGATTAGTTAATCCACCGTTCTGAGAGGTGCTGCCTACATGGCGCTTTAGGTCGCTATATCTACTTCTCTCAGGGGTGTGGATTTTTCATGCCCCTGAGTGCCATAGTCATACCGATAGAGGTCTGTAGAATAGACCCGGGCTGACTGATGTGCCCCTGTAAGATACGGAAATATTCTTAAATAAGGTTGGTCAAAAATTGTGCATTGAAACTGTTTTGACAGGTCTTTTTTTAATTAATTGTATGTTTTGTGAACTGTTTTCTCCCCGAGAAAATTTTGGGGTTTTGTCAACAAAATAAACACCCCAAAACAAAAAAAAGTTTCAATAAAAATGTTCATATAGGAACAAACAAACAAAACAAGCAGGCGTCATTTTCCCCAAACAGTTTTAATTACTAACCCTGTTTAGAGGAATTGAGATCAGTGACGCTTTCCTTGCCTTGATGCGATTTGGGCTAGGGCTGGATTCAAAAGCTTGACCCCAATGGAGGGACAGGGCAGAGATAAGTCTGCCTGATTGGCTGCCTTCTCCACTTCCCTGCTCCCTGGGGAGTGGCATTCAGCCACAGCTGCAAACTTCAGTGGGTGGCATTACTGCAAGAAGGAGAGACGAAATAACTCAAAGGTCTCATACATCAGGTATGTCTTCACCGCAGAGTTAACTTGAGTGAGAGGTATCTGTGCATCCTAATTGGCCTGGCCACACAGTCAAGAGTAAATTTATGGCTAGAATCCTGTGCATATTTCTAGATCTCATTTTCTCTCTAATACTTCTCCAGTGGAGCCCCCATTTCTCCCCCACAATTCCAGTTGTCTCGATACTCATTGAAGTGTCATCTTCTTAGTCCAATCAACTAGAATACTTTGAATAATGAGCTCTTGGATTCTAAAAGAGTGGATTTAGAGTTACAATTCAGTGGTATTCAGTGCTTAATTTGTGCCAGGGTTTGTCATGGCTGAGCCCCAGTACATCTGGTCTTGGCAGTCTATAGTGCCAGCACCTCTGGGATTGCCATGTCTGTTATGAAAGCACCTAACTGCTTGAGCCTTGGCACTTCTTTCCTTACCAGTTAGGCTCTGGTGATATCCACAATCCTTTTAAAAATTTGGTTTTTTTCGTCTTCACTTAAAACCAGCTACCCCACCTTTCCCCACCGGCACTTTTCCAAAAATGAAAAGGGCCACAGGTTTATAAATGTAACAATATGACATGTGGACAACAGAACACAAATCTGTGTTCACCCTTTCAGAATGTCTGAACTTCTGGATGTATTCTACTACAATAAAAGAGTCAATTAACCCCATCCCCACCTCACCTAAGACTAAGGACCAAATTTATGAAGGCATTCGGGGACTAACATGCCTGTGTAAGTTAGCCACTTAAATGCCATTAACTTTCAATGAAAGTTAGGCCCCTAAACTACTTGAAAGTCTAGTAAATCCCACTGGGGCCTATCTCTGTCTTTAGCTCCTAATTCATACTCTGAACCATATAAATGATGGTGCATGTTCTTGGACAACCTGATCCAACATTACATGATTGACTACGTATCAGCACAAAATAAGTTTCAGACATGTTTTTCCATTTGCTTCCCCAGCAGTTTCTCCCTCCCAGCCCTACTCAGCCCTCTCTCATCTATTCCTCTTGTGTCTTTATTTCCTCTTTCATACAATTGATTCCCGCTTGATTTGCAGTTTGGTAGTAGCCAAAGGTATATAATTTTATCTGGATGCCCCCAGGCAAGCGATGTGAGGGGACCCTTGTCTCATTTCATGCCAACTTTTTATTAGTATTAATACTTTGAACTTTCATGGGGGGGGGGGAGGGGAATGGTTTCCTAAATTTAATTAGAGATGCTCACTGTGCCCTGGGCCTAGCCCAGCCCTGCTCTGAGTTACTGCCACATGGATTTCATTTGAAACTAAATACAGAATTAGAGTTTCTCATGTCATTTCCAAATGAAAACCAGGTGCTCCAGGCTCAGAAATGCCATGCAAACAGATCTTGTTGTCATATTTTGTCTGAAAATGTTTTTTTTTTTAAAGTTACAAACCTAGCGGGAGGAGTGACTTGCTTGCTGGCCTTTAAAAAAAACAAAAAAGGAACCCTGGTTTTCATTAATACAGTTTATGTAAATTAGTACCTGAGACAAACTGCAATCTACTCGAGAGATTGATTTATTCTGTTCTCACAGCCCTGGACACTCTGTCTGTGGCTAGTTTATTTCAAGGCCCAGTTAAAAACAAAGTTACACAAGGCCCTGTGGAAATAACTTGCAGCATTTTTCCATGCCACAGTAAAACTGATTAAGAAATGCTTTGTCCTCCTCGGTGCTCTTCATCCAAGGATATCAAAGTGCTTCACAAATAACATCTCTGGGAGATGGGAAACTGATTCGCCCCATATTGCATACAGGGAAAGTAAGGCAGAGGGTGATTAAGAGCTGGCGTGAAAGTGGGTGCAAAGTGGAATAAGCATTAAGATACTATTCATGCACTGTGTGTTCATGCTAGAGATCCTCGTTGGCGTATCTGCATTTCATGCAATGCTTGTCCTGGTTCCCATGGTGGGCAGCTCTAGTAAGAGGTATGCAGTTGATCTGGGTGTGGTGGATAAACCTCCAGTCCACAAACCAGGTGAAGGTGCCTTCCGGCAGAAAGTGGTTGCTGGCAGGCATCCCATTTGCTGATCAGCTTGAAGACCTTGCCCGGGTCAGGTTCTCTCTTGAGGCTTTCCACATACAGCAAATAGATGGCAGCCTTCAGGATCTTCTCCAGGGTGTCCTAAAATTTTTTGGGGGGGACTATAGTGCGGTCCTTCATCCTTATCCACAGCACCAAGATTGATAGCTCCTGCCACTTCTCACACCACATCCACTGGCAGCCGATGTGTTCCCCAGACAATGGCATGGGGGTCTTGGATGCTGGTCATTGAGTTTGTAAAGGCCTGTGGCAAATTACTTCCATGGACAAAGCACAGCAATATTCTCCCACTGATGGTGACTTTCTAATAAGAGATGTCAAAATAAGAAAGAGCAAGACTACAAAGATGGAATGCATTCTCCAAACCATGCTACGTGGTATCTTTTTATTACAGCGAGCTACACAAGGGAGCCTGGGCATCAGCCAAGGACCTGTAATCAGCAGAGGTATGTGTGTCTAATTGTCTTCCTCAGGCAAGAGGCAGGTAATATGCTAACAGCTGCAGCACAACCTCTTATGAAATATCAGCAAGGTAATGCAGAGGGAAAGTCGGTCCAGAAAAGTGCTCAAAACACAAAGAGGTTGCTTTTCACTTCCTCTAGCTTTCCAGCTGGTAGTATAGTAGCGTCAGACTTTGACCAGTTTGTTTCTCAGGTGCCTCGGTCTTGATCATTCTGCCTCTCTCTCTGGCTAAAGTGTGCGCTATTTATACCTTATGTCATACCTCCATTCATCCTGACAATCACTTTCACACAGGTACCATGCTATGGCAGTATCTTTTGAATTGTTGCAGCCAACCAAATGCACCCATCCATGGGAGAAGACTGTCCTAGACTGGAAAAAGGGCTTTTCATCCAAACCAATTTTTGGGTCAGACTAACAAATTTCTTCAGGCATAAGCTTTCGTGGGCTCCAGCCCACTTTGTCAGATGCATTGGAGCCCACGAAACTTATGCCCAAAGAAATTTGTTAGTCTTTAAGGTGCCACAGGACTCATTTTTTGCTGTATACAGACTAACATGGCTACCCCTCTGGAACTTTTGGGTCAGAGTGTGTTCAAAATGTTCTAAGTGTCACATAGTGACCTGAGAAGTTTTTTGCCATTGCCATTTATGGAATCAAATCAACAAGCTTTTGTGCGGAGTAAGAAATGGCAATTTGGGCAAGTCTGAGAAAATGAGGTATTGTGGCATCTTGGGATCTCAGCTCTGCTATGTCAGGTGCTGTATAAACATAAAGACACAGACCCTGCCCTGAGGAGCTTACAGTCTAAGTCAAATTCCTCTTAAAATGTGTATTTGAAAGAATAGAGGCCTTCATTGAAGGGGAAAGAAATAGGCTTTGTATTTCCAGACACAGAGTTGTCTAAACACTTAGGGAGTTCTGTGATCTAATACTCTGAGAGATGCTGCAGAGTTTCGTGCCAATTTGAAGGTGAGCTGTGAAGCAAAAATAAAACTAAAATTGTTTATTGCTCTTTACAGATTGTATATTCCCTTCATGATGTACTTTTAAGGCATTAAGAACTTTAAAGTAAGCATGAATTAAGCACGTGAGCAAGGCAACAGAACTTGAAGGGCTTCCCTGCCCCCACTAAGCCATAAACACTGACTGGGTCACCATCATATTTCTCTAATGTTAATTAATTCCTATTCTTCTTTTTCCTTTCAAGTTTTCTGGAATATGAGTATGTTTTTTCTCCATTCTGCACAATACTATAGGCCAGGCATTTCAGTTTACTTGGGAGCCTCTCAGCTAATGTGACAATGAAGAATTAGTGGATGGCATTCCACAGGGCTATGTTTTTTTTATTTTCGTTTTAACCCTGTATCAGTTGGGTGCCATTATGATTATTGTTATGACTTGCCAGCATCGGGCTTTCCATTACAGGGGCTTTATATAAGTATTTGAACTAGAAAGAACTACTCCCGTGAACCACAACAAGTTTGGCAACTGTAACACGTGTCTTTGGCATAAGCTCTGCTCTACTGCTATTTGAATGATTCCCAATCTCTCGGTGCTCGTGGAGATGTAACTGTCAGATGCTAACAGACAAAGGTGTCAGTAATGACCCAGATAAAAGAGAAGGACCCACTACATGCCTGCATCCAAGTAATTACAGAGAACTTAAGACCTTATTCGGATTTAGTGGCTACTATCGCAGGTTTGTAAAGAATTATGCTGCCATTGTAAAGCAACTGAATGATCTTATCAGGGAATATCTGTCCAGCAAGAACAATCTTAGACCAAGAATAAGGGAGGTCCCCAAGGCTTCCTGAGCAGGGATACCATGGCTCTTTAGAACCCTTTGGACCTAAGTGGGATGAGAGATGTGAAAGGTTGTTTCAAGAAATCATTAATTGCCTAACTCATACTCAGTCCTGGACTTTGCTGATCCAAGCAAGACATTTATCCTATGGTTCTCAGTTTCAAGAATGGACAGACAACAATCCGCTGCTACTGGAGCAAACTAACGCTGACATGGGGAATGCACCACCGAATCACTGCCAATCCTTTACAAAAACCAACAATTACAACTAGTATTAGCAGAAGAAGGCCCTGCGTGATGACTTTGGACAGTTGGGATGGAGAGAACCCTGGAATTTATCCATAGTAGGTTCTATTGGCCCTGGATGGCTGAGGACATTTGCAAGAAATGTGAGACATGCATTTGCTGTGTTCAAAGGAAAACTCTGCCCACTAGAGTGGCATAGCTAAAGAATATAAACAGCAACAAATCTCTGAAGCTGGTCTGCATTGATTTCTTGTCTTTGGAAGTGTACAGGAAGAATGTGGGGAACATTTTAGTAGTGACTAGGGATGTAAAAATAATTTAATTAACAATCCATTTACATTTCTAAAAATAGAACATTTAAATGATTTAACTCTGCATGCGCGAGGGACAGGAGGGCCACATGGGGTTTGGTGCCTTCCTCCTTCCCCTGAGGGTAACGTTTAATTAGTAAATGGTAAGACTGCTGCTTACCATTTAAACATTTATATCCCTAGTAGTGACTGACCATTTTACATGGTATGAGTAGACATACAACCAGAATGTTACTACTGTCACTTGAGTCTTGTGAGAGAACTACTTTTCAGTGCATGGATTCCTGGCTCAGATACACTCTGACCAGGGATGGGACTTTGAGAGTCACATTCTGAAGGAGGTGCTCAGGATGGCAGCAATTAAGAAGTCCGGGACAACACCTTATCATCCACAAGGTGGCCCTCAGCCAGAGTGGTTCAATTGGATTCTGTTTAATTATATGTTGCTGGGGACTTTATGTACAGAGCAGAAGGCAACCTGGAGCCACCATGTTGTGTGTTTGGTGTATGCCTACAATGCCATGAAGAATGATGCTATAGGACTGGGATGATTTAGTGGGAGTGGTCATGCTTTTAAGAGGGGGTTGGACTAGATGACCTCATGAGGTCCCTTCCAATCCTAAAACTGAATGATTCTATGACTCAGCCCATACCTCTTGATGTTTAGGCGAGAACAAAGATTATCCATAAACTTGTACTTTTATATATCAGAATGGGGATAGCTATGAGACATCAGCAGAATGTCTCATGACTAAGACAAAGGCTGTAGAATGCTTATCGCTTAGCTACGTTTGATGCCCACAGGAACTCAGATAATAAAAAGCACAAGTATGATGCTAGGGTGCATTTGCAAGAGCTTCAGCCAGGGGACAGAGTTCTGCTGACAAATTTGGGCCCTGCTGGCAAATGCAAAATAGCCAATGGATGGAAGGCAATACCTTGCCTGCTGATGGAAACATTGGGAGATCTGCTAGTCTACAAGATTAAACCTAAGATGGAGCCAGGGAAAATAAAGACAATAAATAAAAACCTCTTACTACTTGTGTGGGAATTGGTAGCCACCACAGATGGAACAGACCATGACATGGGGGCCTGGGTGAAAAATGTATGCTGGACCAAATCCATCACCCAATACATGTATGGTATTAACCCAACCCTCTGTAGCTCATCTAAGAGTGAGTCTGAAGAGGACACTACTGTGGTGTACCCTAGAATGGAGATCAGATTTCAGCTTCGATCATTTGAACCTAGTGAAAGCTCTACTTCTTTAGCTCTAAACCCCATGGCAGGAGCATTTAGGTCTGCTGCTGGCACACCCATGCCAACAACGAGACTAGCCTGGGATAATGAGCTTGTCCCACCAACATCCCCAGATCTCCTGGAAGGCAAACAGGCCAGTGATGACACAGCAAGGCTGTGGACAGAAGAACTTACAGGTGGAAGGTGCCACTGGTGCCCTGGACCTTCCAGTACCAGCACAGGAGATTCAGGGACCTGTGCCAGTAGCTGAGAGACCTTCACCATCCCTTAGACCAATAAGAAGTTGGGTTACTTTTCCCCTTTTATTAAAAGTTTCTTTCCTACACTCAGTCTCTGTGCCTGCAAGAAGGAAAGTATTGTCTCTACAAGCATCCAAGGGGTGGTGTGTAATTGTCTCAGGTCACTTGGTGAGGTCTCAAGCCAGTGTTGTGTTGTATTGTTGAAATGAACACCTAGTTATTGAACCCAGCCCTTGTCGCTGCTGACTCTGACTGGCAGAAGATTACATTTCTGCAGTGGCAACCACCTCTCCCCAATTATTTGCATACATAAAGTACTCTTAAAGAGCAAATAAAGAGCAAAGTTATTCTTTCAGCCCCAAAGAGCAGAGCAGCTTGTCTACAAATCAACTTTGTCAACCTCAACACCCAGTGTTTTGCTCTTTGCCTTAAATCAAATCTATTTGTTAGAGTGAATTACATGCAATAACTTCCACTGAAGACCTTGATTTGTTGACAGAAAACTACAGGATCAGCAACAGCCATAGGGCAAGACTTCATTTAATCATCTACCAATGAGCATCAGCCTTCTCCATGAAAGGAGGATCACTGAGCAGATGGAGGACTGCTTAGCTTTTGTGTCCATTGAATGTTTAGCCAGTTGATCATAACAGTTTATCAGAAATTGTTTGAAACACAGCTTAACACAATCTATTCATGCCCGCAGGGCCTAATTTTCAGAAGTGCTGAGTCTCTACAGCCATTAGTATCAGCTGGAGGTGTTGCTCAGCTTTCCTGAAAATAAAGCCCTATTTGAATTTAGCTTTATCTTTCATAAAACAAGAATCTCCTCTGACCAGCTCTAGTCCTTCTTTACTTGCAGGTTCATCAGTGTAAATGCTTCTTTGTAGTAGCATCCACTCAGTTACATTGTCTTAGTAATGCTAACAAAGTCAGTGAAATTACTTCAGTGTAACAGAGCAGAATTTCATCTGCTAAATTTAAATGACTCTGAATGCATTTTAAAACAGCTTGAGGTGATGAAAGAGAAAAAAACATAACTTGGGAAAGGAAAATGTTTGAAAATCTGCCTCCAAGTTGCAAATAGGCCAAACCAGTAATATACCTTCAAAACACAAGGCACATGGTATTATTTCAGATCTAGACCTGAAGCCCATTAATCACACTGGCCACAGGACGCTTTATGAGCAACCCTTGAAAGAATTTCTCCAAACTGGTGGGGGGTATTACTAAATGATCTTGCCTGTTTGTTGTGGTGAATGGCACACACATATTAGCAGAAAAAAAGCAGACATGACGTTATCATGCAACAACCATGGCTTGTGGGTAATCTCTTGATTTCAAGTAATACAATGTTGATTTCAGAACAGCTCTGTTGATCTGGCCCAACGTTACTTATGGATGGATTCATGGGACAGTATTTCACTTTGGTCAGCCAGCTCAGAATAATGTATTCTGAGTCTAAGGGGTGACATCCTGGTACTCAATAGGAAGTTTCCCACTGATTACAATGTGGCCAGGATTTTATCATAAGGATACATTATCACTATTTAATTCTCAACAGAAAGTTAATTGTCTATGAGAAATACAATTGCTGCTCCCTTCCAAAGAAATACATCAGTACTTATTTAAAATAGAAAAAGATCTAATTGTTTCTAAGACAAGCAGACCAGTGTTCTCTGATATTTGATGTATTTTTGTGCAAAGAGGATCTCTGTCTGAATAACATGGAAAAATTCAGCAAAACTTTGCTGAGTCTCGCTTGTCAGAGTCCACACAAAAAAACCACAGACCTCTTTTTCCTGAAGGTACAATTTTTGGCAAATGCCAAAGCACCATGAAGTTAGTAGATTTGGCTGACTGAGGGTCTTCCCAGGATAGGAGCACCCATCTCCTACTTTGTTCCCCTCCTCCCTGTCTTCCTCCATTTTGTGGATTTCTAAAGAAATTAAATTAAGTCTTCCTAAGATTATTGTTCCTGATAACATCACTCAAAGTTTGCCCCAATATTTATTTAAGTGAGCCATTCAACGGTTAACTCTTTGCTAACACATCTGATTTTCTGGATAGTACCATCTCTGCACAGCTGAACTTTGCTGATTCATGGTTGGTTCATTTAACATATGAAGTGCTTTGGATAAGATAGAAAAAGAGCATTCATGTAATCTGGTTCAAGTGCTCACCATAACTATCAAGATTAGATAGAGCCCCGGGCCAGATCAAGATGAGCCCCTACAGCCCCTAAAGGCCGTACATTGCTTGGGCCCTTCCAGTCCTCCTCCCACCCTTCAAAAATCCAGCCCCACTCAAGCCTGAGGGGTGCTGGAAGGGGCTCTGCCAGTGCTGGGGGAAGGGGACTCTGGGGCCAGAGGCCATGCTCCAAGGCTCTCTCACACCGCCCCTGAGCCAGCTGATCTGCCCCAGAGGGGCGGAGGGTGCTGGCATGTGGCTGCTTCACTCCAGGGCCAGGGGTCAGCTGGCACACAGTGTGACCCAGGGCCAGGAGAGCTATCAGACCAATGTGACAGGCCCCCTTTGGTCAGGATGGCCAGGGGGCCTCAGTGGGATGGCGTGATAGTGCTCTGGAACCTGGAGGACTGCGCCAGAGTTTGCACTGCATGCCAGCTGGCCTCACCCCTGGCACTGGAGCACAGCAGCCACACATCGGCCCTCCCCGCCCCACCCTTTGGGGCAGAACAGCCAGCCTGGGAGCAGGGCAGCAGTGTCCCCAGACTGCAGCTTCTGGCCCCACAGCCCCAGCCCCCTTGAGCACCACCCTGCTCCTAGACTGGCTGCTGTGGTGGGGCCCTGGGGCCTCAGACCAGTAGGGTAGCCTGGGACCCCTTAAATCCGACCCTGAAAGGGCCTGCTCCAATCCTCATTGAAGCCAATGAGAGCTTTTTCAGTGGCTTTAAAGGGTATTGATTCAGGTCTGAAAGACAATTTCCAGGGAAACTCTACTACCGATTAGGGCTGTGAAAAATCTCTCCCCCCTAATTTGCCATTTTTTCCTTGTTATACTGTATTTGACTAGCTCTAAATGACCAAATAATATTCAATGAATCCTTTTTTTGGCAAATAAGTTACCCAGGAATAAATAAATATTTTCCTGATTGGACCAGTTTTACTGGTGACACAAAAGACTCTTCTCTTTAACACAAGCAAAATAATGCTGTTAACACATATTTTAAAAAGAAACCTTGGCTTCAAAGCGTCTGACAAAGTGGGATTTTCTCCCAAGAAAGCTCATGCGATAAATAAATCTGTTAGTCTTTAAAAGTGCCACAGGACTCAGTTTATTTCTCTGCAATAGACTAACACGGCTCCCCCTTTGGAACTTGGCTGCAATAGTAACACCTCTAGAACTTACTAAAAGCTAAATGTTTAGAAAACTCTATTTGCTTTTTCTCCCTCTCTTGCAGTTTGTTAGCCCTTTAAACTTGATGGTCCAAGATGACTGACCCAGTGGTCCATTTCGGGTTGCAGAGCTATAATAGTAAATCAATTTTGAAAAGGAGCATGGGGCTTTTGAAGCTCAAGTTTCATGACACAAGCCAATTACTGACAACAGAATTAGGAGAAAGCTTTTCATGGAGGCAGGTTATCCCATAACTGGCCAATGCAGGTTCTCTTCCTTTAAAGTATCTGCTTCTGGTCACGATCAAAGACTCCTGCTGAAGGCAGTTGGAGTCTATCCATTAACTCCAAATGGGGTTTGTATCAGGCAACTTACTGTGATTCCCCTCTGTGTTGCTTAAGATGTTGCACACTTCTGCAAAGTGCTGTCACCCACTGCACGACTACACCCTAGACAGAATAAAGCAGAGCTCTGGTAAACACCTTCAGCACTGAGGCCCAGATCCTCAAGGTATTTAGGCTCCTAGCTTCCACTGAACCAATGGGAACTGGAAGCCTAAATGTCTTTGAGGATCAGATTTGAGGGATCACTGATGAACCGTCACTTACGAAACTTACGGAACATTCTCAATAAATCCGACTCTTTAAAAGGTAATTCCATTATTGTTGTGACAGATAAAGACTTGTATTTTGGGAAAGTGTTGCTGACTTTTGATGTTAAGCACAAGTTGTACTGGATTCTTAAGAAGCTGTAGTGATTTCATGGAATAAAATTAAGGGCATCTGGATTCAGATTTCATTCACTTGTGACTAATTCCTGACCACTAGACACAAGATCCACAAATGAGGAAACAATCTGTGTTAAATGCAAAACAAGTTACCAAAAACCAGAGCAGACCTGCCTGGAGAAAAGGGAGAGGAAAGGGAAGGAGAGGGCTAAGGAAAATTTTTTAATGATTTGATGTATGACTAAGCAACATCTGTTTAAATGAAGGGTTCAACAGAGCCATTAACTCAGGAGAAACTGAGGTTCAAGAAAGCTGCTGGACTCTGTAGCTAAGATTTTTTTAAAACAAAATGTCTGCCTAAAACAGGTTTCTAAATACTTAATCAGGCTCTGAAATAAGTAACCTGTTTTTCAAAAGTGCTGAGCACTCACGAGTTCTCACTGAAGTCAGTATATTTCTGGGTATTCAGTATTTTTGCAGGTGTCGAGGGAAGACTATGGCATTTGCAGTCTAGCTTTAGAACACTGTTTACGTGTGTTAGGAAGTGTGAGTAGAGATGGGATCCATGTATCCTACACAACAGCCTAACTGGATCAGAGCTCAGAGATGGAGGCCATAAAAAGTGCCTAATCTTATAAATTAAAATATTAACACTAGTTGCTTTGGGATATCTTTGAATGCAGATGGCTGAATAGTCAACAAACACTATGAATAAAATGTTTGATTTGCTTCTGATTTCACTGCTGCAATATTTGCAACTTACTTTCCTTTTGAAAGCATTTGTTTTAATAGACATATGGGAAAAGGAGTGCTGCATCATTTTGCATGGCACCAGTTGGCAGTTTCAGAGAGCCAAGGACTGAATGGGCATGGAGGCTACACCCTGGTGTCTCCTAAATCCTCCAACACGGGGATGAGATACTGTTGGGACAATGAGGGAATTTGCATGCCATGATTCATACTGTACTTGTCTTGTGGCTAAGTAAGGGACCCACGGCTGTCAATCTGGCATGTGTTATAGACATTAACATCTCTAAGAACTGAGGATTGTACACAGAACATCCTAAAAGAATTGCAGCCTTTGATGACAGAAGATTTACCGGACTGCTGAAGAACAATGTGAGCAACTGTTTAGTTCTTTCTCTGGCTGCAGTCTCCATGTGTAATACTGTATGTTGACATCAGAATCAAGAGTTATAAATTGCACAGGAAAAGGAGAAACAATTGTGTCTTTCAAATGTACATCTTCCTTTCCTCAAATTTCACAGTGGCATATTCAGAACCATTATTACATACACCTGACAGCCTGCTCTTGTACCAATTCATATGCTGACACGTGAAAAAAGTTTCCAAGGAGAATGCTAATGCAAACTGCCCCAGAAAGAAACTACTGCAGGATGGTCTTTGAGGCAACAATACCCTCTAGTGTACTTGCTGTGCCTGCTAGGAAAATGGATATCTCATTAGGTGCTTTCATGTATTCAAGTGCTTTCGTTCCAAGTTCTGCAGGGAAGCAGAGTGTTCCAGCCTCTGCTACCCGAAGCAGCATTTTTCAGTGCTTACTACAGCACTCATTTTTGCAACTAGAGACTCCAGATCACAAGCATTGCCTTAGCATTTCTGAGGTCCTAAACAATGCGCTAGTTGCAGGTCTTCACATGACAGACCTCTTCCCTCCCACCCCCATTGCCAAGTTCCCAAACTCCTTCCTTGCTAGTACATTTGTGTGCAGGGCCGTACTGATTCACAAGCAGCCTTGTCTCTCCATTTGGGAACTACAGTGGCTTGGGGCTCGGATGTTTGCCAGGGGGCCTGGGAAGTTTAGTCCTTTAATAGGTTAATTACATATCAAGTGTTCACTTTAAGGGAATCACTTTATGGTGCATATTAGAAGATTTTTTTCTGCTAAAGGGTCATTTCCACAAATCATTTCAGGTGAGTCCACGATGAAAGACAAAGATTGTTATACGGAACCAGTCTGGGTGACAAGTGTTAGAACTCCTTGCACTCGGTCACCATTTCTTCCTGTCCACTATAATTGTTTCCACTTCTATTCCCCAAAACAAAACATTAAAAATGCAAAGGAGTGGGGAAAGTGCCAGCACCTGCTTTTGGAAGGCAGTCATTCAAATATGATCCCTGTGGCTCCAATTGCAGGACCGGACCCAAGTGCACAGAGAAGAAATGCACCATAAAAGCAAAATTATGAAAGCCCCAGTTGAACCGGGCACCTCTCCATAGGCTTAGTCTTAAGACCATGAGTAACTCCATTGAAGTCACAGGCTGAATCAGGGCCAAATGGGTTGTGGGGCTGGCATGTGTCTTGTTAGGTCAATGAAAGTTACTATGTTTAAATGGGTTTTATGGCTATTATTTTAGAATAGGAGCTACAAGCATCTTCCTCCTCTCTTCAGACCAGGGGCATCCACCCTCCTGCTATTATCACCCTCTCTCTTCCTGTCCTTTCTGCTGCCTGGCCTGGAACATGCTCTCATAATACTGTTAAGAAAGAGGATGACTCCTGCAGTACGTCATGTATGTTTGAGTTGGGACCTTGCCTTTTATATTACTGAAGGAGCTGAGACAGCTACAGTGGCAGACCAGAGGGAAGAAAGAAAAGTGCAGACCAGCAAAAGTGATCCACCAATAACTTGCCTTGGGAAGAGCAACTCATAGGACTGTATTTGCATACCTGCCCAGTGGCCAGAGGACCGAGAAGAATGACAGGATGTCGATAAAGGCAGCTGACTAGCGAAATGAGAGCAGAATTTGCAACCCTGAACACAAACCACAAGACAGCTTTCTCAGTCTCAGCTCTGACAAATCAGTTTACAAGCCCCAGCTGTCTGTTCCTTGGAGATTTTCTTCACGAGTGGTTTGTAGAAACATCAGGCAATACCAAAACCAATTTAGGACCTCATCCAGCAAAGCACTTAAGTGCATAATTTACTGCCAGGGTGTGAGCTGTTCCATTGAAGTCAATAGAACTGCTCATCTGCTTGAAGATATACATGGGGCACATGACTTATGAGGAGAGACTGAAGGAACTAGGCTTATTTAGTCTAGAGAAGAGAAGACTGAGGGGAGATTTGATAGCAACCTTCAACTACTTGAAGGGTTGCTCCAAAGAGGAGGGAGCTAGGCTGTTCTCGAGGGTAACAGAGGACAGAACAAGGAGCAATGGTTTCAAATTACAGCTGGGGAGGTCAAGGTTGGATATTAGGAAAAACTTTCTCACGAGGAGGGTGGTGAAGCATTGGAATGGGCTATCTAGGGAGGTGGTAGAATCTTCATCTTTGGAGATTTTTAAGGCTCGGTTAGACAAAACTCTGGCTGGGATAATTTAGGGGGAGTGGTCCTGCTTTTTAGCAGGGGGTTGGACTAGATGACCTCGTGAGGTCCCTTCCAACCCTATTATTCTATGATTCTATGATTCTATGTTCCTGAGATTTTGCCGAGCCAGGTCTTATTGCAAAAGAAGCATGAGATGCCAGTGCTTCAACTGCAAATTGTCTCTATTTTCTGGGTTATAGTTTCCCCCTGCAGCAACTTAGTGTCTGATCTGCAGCCCCTGTTATGAAACCTATTGCATTAATAGTTCAGGTGAAATAGGGCACATACACCCTGCCTGCCTTGCGCCAGAAGAGAAGCTAAGGGCTCCAGGAATTGGAGACATACAGGTAGCACACTATACACATAGCTTATCACGTGTTATGACTTTCATCCTTTTCTGATCCCACTTATGCCTGTTATTCCAGGCTTTCCATACAGCTAACTGTAAAGCAGCAGAAAGAGGCAGGCTTTCTCATCAAGTAAATTATATAGCATTGCTGTCCTCCCTCTCTGAATTTGGGGTCATTTCAGGAAACCTGAGATGAGTGGGATTTTCTCCCATGAAAGTTCATACGATAAATAAATTTATTAATCTTTAAATGTGCCATAGGACTCCTTGTTTGTTTTGTTGAACTAGACAAACACGGCTACCCATTTGGATCCTGCCCTTGGTTACATTCAGTGGGATGGCACAGATCTAGCAAAGGACAACATTTACCCTACAATTCAAACACCAATGGCCTGATTTCCAGGGGGGCTGAGCCCCTGAATTTCCCATAGACTTTAGTTTCAAGCAGGGGTGCTAAGTCCCTCTAAATACCTATCTGTAAAGCACTCACAGCTCTTATGCTGATGAACTGAAATTCTTCACTTTATAATAGTGGAACTCACTGTCTTTAACAGTATTGTGAGTGGGCACAGGTTCATAGGTTTGCATGGATAAACTGTCTATCAACAGGGCATAACAAACAGGTATTTTGACAATATATATTGTCAGGGCTTCCCTTTCTGTCCCCCCACCAAACACTAATACTCTTTAAATCCCCCCCTCCAAGGGGAATTGCTCACAATTCAAGGTAGTAGGGTTTAGTGGATGAGGACACTGAGTTCTAGCCCTGGCTCTGACATTGGCCTGCCGGGTTATCCTGGACAAATCACTAAACTTCATTGCCTCGGTTTCCCCATTTGTAAGATGGAGATGGCAATCCTAACTCTTTTTTGTGAAGAGAGATTGATATTTTTATATTACAAACTACATTAAAAGAACATTAAGGTCGCAAAGTCAAGCACTAAGAAGTCAGGAAATGCCAGCATTAAAGTTCGTTATAATAACTTTCATTAGATGACATGTTTTCCACAGGACCTCTGCCTCCTTCACTGCTCAGAATGAACAGTGCTCACTTAATGAGTGTCTATTCAATACTTTATTTTCTTTTCACTATTCAATGTGCAGCCTTCTACCTTCTGTACTGCACAACATTCAAGCTCTGCTCTAAGACGGCCATTATTATTTTTCTCCTGGGCTTTTCTATGGTGCTCATCACTATAGCTTCTGAGTGCTTCACTGACTTTAAGTGTTCACAGCACTCCTATCAGATCAGGGTCGAATTAGCACTGTTTTATGCAAGGGGAATGGAGGCACAGAGGTTAAGGGGGAAAGTGTTCATTAATTTGGAGTGCCCAATTTGAGACACCTAGAATTTGATTTTTCAGAGGATGTCACATTATATAGGCATCAGACACCAAATCAAGATTTAGATTAAAAATTTCCTCCCCACGCATCACTGGCTCTGTGATTTTATTTCCAATCAGTGCACAATCCCATGGATGGCACCATATTTTTTAAGCCATGTCTCAACAGAGGGGTGGTGCAAGAGAAGTACCAAACATGTTCTGCAAGAAACTGTGTCTTGTGCCATCTGAGCATTAGATTGGAGAAAATTCACCATCAGTGAACTAGTCAGCCAGAGACTCTTTCTCAAATCATCCCCCTCAGGGTGAAGGCAAACATTTCCCTTACCTCATACATCATTCTCTGGCAACAGACACCCCACGGTCCAGTCCCAGGGAATGGTGCATCTCCCTCCAGCTGTACCTCTTAGCAAATGCACCCACTCCTGGGGAGTGGGGGGGAGTAAATAAAATAGTCTAACCAACAGGAAAATAGTCTCAAGGCCCACTACTGGCCAGGCCTCCCCCCCGCAACACCGGAGGGAAAGCATTCAGGCTTCACAGGAAGCCTCAGCTCCCATCCTCCATCAGGGTGAAAGGCCAAGAATTAGCAATACAGATCTCAACAAAGACACTACCCAGCCCATCTTCTCTGCTCAAAATACTCAAGCTAACCATACTGTGCCTCCACAGGTAATACCAGGCCCTGACCTGGCAATCTGGGATCTGCACAATTCAGAGTATCAGCCTCAACGGCCTCCATTTTAAGGACCCGCTCATGTGTGCAACAGGTTGGGATTGATTGTGATCACAAAAACTTTTTAACCCCTTCATGACTGGTGCAGGGAATAATCTACACCCCCATCCCTTCCACAGGCTAGCATGGAAGAATGGTGGGTAACAGGGCCACATCCACACATCGTTTTTAGCATCCTACTCTTTCGAGTGCAGGCCCCACTGTGAGCCATCCCTTTTCAGTCTCCCACAAGGGAGGGAAGCTTCTAGGTTGCCCATTTGCACCCCCCCCCCCCATTGGATCTTCTCAAACCTTGTAGGGGCTGCACTAATTAGGCACCAGGGGGTGAGTTAATAATGGAGTGAAACTCAAGTCTGAATTTCCTGGTTTTTATCTCTCTAAATCAGACTGACAATATTTCCAAAATACAGTTATTAGGGTTTATAATTTCCTGTTCTTGTAAATCTCAGGAAGAAAGAAGAGGAGAGCACTCTCAAGGGAACTTTATGAGACATTCCCATAGCCTGTGGATTACTGACTCACTAAACCATAGTGGCTTATCAGTTATATCGATGAGAGTGGATATAGTCAAAAAACAATGCCGCCTAGAACATGCGTAGCTGGTAGCCTGCAAACTTTGATGTTGTACTCAACAGCATTTGATTGATTTTATGAGACTGAAAAGAGTGCTTCATATCACAAAACATCTTTCACTTCTGATAAAATGACCAGCTCAATCAAAAGTAAAGTTAGCATTAAAAAAGTAAAAAGAAACTCATGGACTGATTGCTCCTACGGCCTGCGGTTATTTTTATAGTTGAGCAGAAAATCCCTAAATACTTTAGTTTCTGTACAATAGACAAACTGGCAGACATCAAAATGAATATCTATATTAACATACACAGAGATAGGATGAGAGCTGGTCTCTGTATTCAGGGTAAAAATGACCTCAAGTGTCATAAAGCATCTTTAGAAGCCCGGGAGAGGATTTCCCTGGTACAGAAACTGTGGAAGACATCTGGAGGACTACTTTGGAAGCCCTGGTATACTGAGCACATGCAGGGAGTGGGGGAGGCATGGCAGGGGCATGGAGCTTTGCTGAGATTCTGGGGAGCTCTGTAGCCAGAGATCATCACCTGTTAATTAGGCAGGAGCCCAGGGCTGTATAAATAATATCTTCGGCTGCAGAACAGCCTGGGATCAGAAAGGTGTGAAAGTGACATAACTCCACCGTATTCCCCATTGTTCCTAGGCTGTGGGTCTCATGCTGCTCCTCTAGGAATCTCATCCAAAGAGCCACACTATTAAAGAAACCTTCTAAACTGGTCCCACAAAATGTACAGGTATGAAATAGTTAATGACCCATTTTAAGCCTACATAAGCCATCTGGAAACAAACATACTTCTGTCCTGCAGGCTGAGGTTTTACATTCTTTCCATAACTTTTAGTGGGGTTTTAATCCCTGGTATTGTATACTGGGACTATGTATGTACATGGCCAATTGTTTTTATAAATCCCACTAACGTCTTGGCCTTACCTCATGGGAAGAAGTTCCGTGCATTGCGTGGAAGAGGGTTTTTTAGTTCTCTGTTACAGATGTGCTGCTGCTTTGAAAATGCTTGTTTGTTTTGTCATCATGTTAGGACTAGGTGAGATGTGGCTGAGGAGTGCTCCATGCCAGAGGTTAAAGTAAGGGGGAATGCACCGGAACACAGTTCCGGGGCCCGAGTTCCGGGGTCCCTAAAAATAGAAAAATCTGGCGGAACACATGTTCCGCCCTGCCCTGGCTGCTAGCACATCCTACACCCCACTGTTGTTAATCACAATACTTATTGTGTTATGCAGTGTTTGCTAGTTTATGACAATAATTGCTATAGACATAAACACCATATAAAATTATAAATATTTTTATCGAGCAATAACCGATGCTTGTGGTACTGAAAAGTGGTTGCAAATGCCTACTGGGCTGGGGCCCACACATGCATGAAGGGGGCCCAGAGATTAGGAGGGTTCCGGGGCCCATCAAATTATACTTTAATCAGTGCTCCACTCAGACTGTGCATGCGCAAAGAGGTCGTTAAGCCACATTGCTCCCCCCTCCTCTTTAGGTGGGCCATTGAAGTTGCCTTTGCATAGACACATAGGAGGTGGGCTTGGGCAAGCATGGGCCTGCAGGAAGCTGGTGGTCAGTAAAGTTCTGCCAAGTTACCAGACTGCCCCTTATAATCAAAGTAGCCAGGCCTGCTTTTCCAGGTTTTCACTGACAATGGCTGATGGCCAAGCAGCACCCATGCTGCTGTGTACAGCCAGCAACATGCAATGGACCCATTTCAGATATAGAATACTGATCTCTGGCCCACTGGCTTCTGATTTACACTCTTCTGCATAACAGAAGAAGCTAGCTTTCCGGGCACTTGTGCTTGCCATTTCCTTCCTCCATTGCTGATATCCAAGGGTACTGAAAATGCATAGAATGGCACCGTAATAGGTATAATAGTAGAAAGTGAGAAACATGAGGTTCACAGAGCTCCCTCTATATATTCCTAGTGTCTATTGAATGACACGATCTACTTTGCCTTATCAAATATCTCAGGGTTCTGTTGTGCTGACGTGGACTGCAATTCAATAAGTAACATGCATACAAATCCTCAGGTTTGGCCCTGGCTCACTTCGCTTGCTCATGTTTCATTATGACAGTAAGAGGAATTCATGTCTGTCAACAACAAATTGTCCATCAGCTACACTATCTTGCTAGTAAAGGAGCAGCATTGTTAGCTCCAGGATTGTATGGTTGTTTTCCCACTCTAGGATGTGCCCTAAAATAGCCCCCAAAATTAAATAATATGAAAATTCAGTACCGGTTCGCAATGAGATGTTCTCTCACTAAATGTCTGGTTGGAAACCGGTAACAAGTGGAGTACCCCAGGGGTCGGTCCTGGGGCCAGTTCTATTCAACATCTTCATTAATGATCTTGATGATGGAATAGGCTGCATGCTTAGTAAGTTCGCGGATGACACCAAGTTGGGGGGAATGGTAGATGCTCTGGAGGGCAGGGACAGAATCCAAGGAGACTTGGACAAATTGGAACACTGGGCCGAAAGAAACCTCACAAGGCTCAACAAAGACAAGTGCAAAATCCTGCACTTAGAACGAAAAAATCCCATGCACTGCTACAGGCTGGGGACCGATCGGCTAAGTAGCAGCACTGTAGAAAAGGACCTGGGGGTTATGGTGGACGGGAAGATGAATATGAGCCAACAGTGTGCCCTTGTTGCGAAAAAGGCCAATGGCATATTAGGCTGCATCAGTAGGAGTATTGCCAGCAGATTGGCAGATGTGATAATTCCCCTCTATTCAACACTGGTGAGGCCGCATCTGGAATACTATGCCCAGTTTTGGGCTCCCCACTACAGAAAGGATGTGGACAAATTAGAAAGAGTCCAGTGGAGGGCAACAAAAATGATTAGGGGGCTGCGGCATATGACTTATGAGGAGAGACTGAAGGAACTAGGCTTTTTTAGTCTACAGAAGAGAAGACTGAGGGGAGATTTGATAGCAACCTTCAACTACTTGAAGGGGTGCTCCAAAGACGAGGGAGGTAGGCTGTTCTCGATGGTAACAGAGGACAGAACAAGGAGCAATGGTTTCAAATTACAGCTGGGGAGGTCAAGGTTGGATATTAGGAAAAACTTTCTCACTAGGAGGGTGGTGAAGCATTGGAATGGGTTACCTAGGGAGGTGGTAGAATCTCCATCTTTGGAGATTTTTAAGGCGCGGTTAGACAAAACCCTGGCTGGGATGATTTAGGGGGAGTGGTCCTGCTTTTTAGCAGGGGGTTGGACTAGATGACCTCATGAGGTCCCTTCCATCCCTCTTATTCTATGGTTCTAAAGATAGGGAAACCCTGGGCATCCATTAAGGCATCCACTTTTTTGCACTTCAAGCAGCGATGAACATGTCTGCAGAAAAGAAATCCAGTCCTGTGTCTCATCAATCAGCCTAGAAAGCCAAGAGCTCGCTATAGCACCTACCATCACAAACCAATCACACTTGTGCTTTTGGTCCTATGTCTGCTAGCAATGCTGAACAGACCATCGCTGCCCACTTCCCTCTTTTTCACCAGGATCATTTCTTTAGCAAAGCTGCTCCCCTTAATAGCTTCAAAGTGGAATTCTGGTTTGCTATAGATGACAGAAATTGACATTCCCCATTCCAGGGGTCAGCCTAAGAGCTGAGTGCTTCTCAGCTACTAGCATCCCTTTTCCTTATTATTTTCATAGGCTTTCATTACAGACCTGGCAGAGATATGTCATCAGCTTTCCACATGCAAAGCTCTTGCACATCCTTAGCCCCAAGTTTTCAGTGGGTTTAACTCCCTGTTCAAAAATGGTCTGAAATATGCTCACTGTCACTTCTACAGTGACAATTGCTGCATGGGAAAATGCCCATCTGTCAGCTGTAAATATACCCATAAATTTAGGCTCACAACTGCACACTTTTTTGCATTTGTACATATATAATGAACTTTGCCTACCATAAACTAGGCTTAACATAATACCTCTTGAAATCAGTGCAGAGACTCTCACTGACTTCAGTGAGCAACAGGTCAAAGCCTTTAGTGACCAAGTCTGCTGTAGGCTGGCTGAAAACTGTCTAATCACTCAGCCTTGTTAAACCATTTGAGCTGTAGCACCGAAAGACATTTCTCATGCTCTCTTTCTCCTCCCCCATACACCACAGCTCTCTGAGCAGTTGCAGCCATGCAAATTATCTTTCATGCCTCTGGCATAACACTATAGCCTATGCTGTGGAAAGCAGGTGGCATATTTCTAAAGGAAGTATAGATATTTAAGCAACAGTATCAAAGCCAGCAACTCTAATTATCTGAAGCATGTGGCTAATGTTCCAAGCCCCTTCTCCTTGCTTTCCTGGTGTTCCTTCCTAGAGAACTTATACTATTCCCACAGGTGCTGTTGGACAACAGTTTGAAAAGCAAGTGTTCTGCCATACTGGACCTTGGGCCAGGTGCTACTTTTGCTTAGATATGTTTGGCATCTGGACTTGCTGTCAGGGCAGACAGTGAGAGCATGCCAACTTGCCAGAAGAGTTGTCCATTCCAAGTAGCATGAGAATGTGATACATTCATATGCCAGGTCATTGGTTTAGGAGCAACAGTATTTAATATGAACCACAAAGCCTTTTCCAAACCTGACTTCCACAAAAGAGAAAGACTGGAGAGGCCACAGAGTGAAAGCTGAAGTTATAAAGGGGCTAGAACTCACTGAACACTGTAGATGAGAGCTAGGTGGAAAACAGGGAAATGATTCTGTGAAAATAGCCCAGATTTTGAAGTTGGTTCCATATAGACCCATTTTTTTCCCCTGGATCTTAGGAAGTTTTCTGTGATTTTTTTGATTAATTTATTTTCTCAAAATGTTTATAAAAAGGTTCAGTAAGAAAAAGCAGGGTTTGTTAAATGAAACATCTCAAACAATTAAAAAATATCCATCAATAAATATGGAACATTTTATGAAAAATAAAAAATGTCAGTGATGTTGATAGTTTTAGAATACCTATATGGCCCACTGATTCCTACCACCAATATGAGTATTTATGCATTCCAAATATGTTATACTCCTGTTCAAAGGTTTCAGTCCAGTCAGAGAGCAGAAGTAATACCTCCCATGAATAACAGTGAACAGTGTTTGAACAACCCAAGGCTAAAATGTGTTTCCACAAACTATCAACCAAATACATGTGAACACAATAGAAATTGTAATACCTTAACAGAAAAGAGGGTTAAATTAATCAGATTATTGATATTCAAAATATCACCATATACCAGGGTCTACACTCATCCCCTTCAGCTCTAGTCCTTCACCCCCACAAACACTAAGACATCCATGAAATGCTCCCCACAATGCTCTTTATTTGTAAGTATTCCCTCCACCAGGTATATATAGTCACTGTTTCAGCTCAGGGGCTTTTTCAGTTCCAACTTTTTCCCCAGGTAGCCCCCTTTCCCAGAGGCTTCCACACTCCCCCTAGGCTAGTCACTCACCCTCTTTCCAGCAGCCTCTAACTCAAACTGCCCTTCTCTCAGGAGCTTGCTGCTCCACACCCTTCCTGAGCTTTTACCTGGGAACCTCCTTAGGACCTGGCTGAGGCTATCTGTATAGGACCCATTCTGTAAGATCCCCCTCTTTAAAGCATTGACAAAGTGGGGATATTCCCCCATGGAAGCTCATGCAATAAGTAAACTTGTTAGTCTTTAAAAGTATCATAGGCCTCCTTGTTTGTTTTATAGGGCTTGGCTCAGGGAGGTGCCCAGTTGCTCCTCATCAGCTCCCTTTCCTGCAGACTTTCCCAGGTGGTTTCACTAGCTCAGCCATTAGCGCTCAAGTAGCAGGGCAGGCAATGGCTGCCCCTGTTACACTCCTCAGTTCTAAATGAACTTTTCTTCTAAAATAATCCCCAAATGATTCTCTTTCCATGCTGCTTTTGATGACTTTGCTTCCTGTGATGCCCCAGAAATAAGTCATTAATGTCAGGAATACCAGATCACTGAGCTAAGATAAATATCTTTTTAATTAAATGGAATGGCTCTGTAATAGTTATTTTTATATTTTCTTTGAGATAAGTATATTGTATACCACTTTCCAGAAGTGTGTTGTAGGAAAGATCTGACATGCAGGAAAGATCTGACATCCAGGAATCCTGGCAAGACATTAAAACTTGATTAGCCATAGTCACATGATCTGGGTTTCAAAGATTAGCACCCCACTTTCAGATGACACCGATGCCTTCGGTTGGTAACATGGTGATGAGGAAATGATGGCACATGAGAGTTACTTCATTGTTCTGATGAATATTTACCTTATATATTTAAGCAGGCAGAGAGAAGTCACTGTTTATTAGTACCCACACAGAGGCTCTATACCTCAGGCTTGTGGGACTTTTTTAGCTTGCAAAATTCTAGCTACTATTTTTTTAAGGACTGGAGCTTATTCATCAGGACAACCATTATCTATCCAGGTATAATGGATTTGGTTACTATAAAGACCATCCCATTGTAGGACAATAACATTGAGTAGCTTCATATAAGCTGGCTACTTTGCTAATTCTTAGGAGGATTTTCTTGGCTTCAAGTAGTGTTTCACTTTGAAGTATGCTTGTGTCTCCTTGCAGGTGAACAGGATGGCTCTTTGCCAGCTAAGACATGATTGTAGGATTCGGTTTTTTCTCTGCAGCATTTGTATTGAATCTTTGAATCTGTAAAGAAGAGAAGAGTTTTATTTCATACATTTCTTACAGTACTTTGGTGGTGAGTTGCAGCAAGAAATAAGGGGATCAGATAGAAGGGGATCACATAGAAGTTGATTCAAATAGTTCCAGCCACATGGGCAAACAAGCTTGCATACAATCAGTACATCCAGCTTTCAGCAATAAGCCACAGTCAGTCTCTGGGAATTCATGTTCACACAGCAATCTGACCCTAAACTCCTCCTACCATTCTACAAAACCATCTGAGACAGAGGATGGTGACTACACTGCAGCTGCAGGAGAAGACATCCATAGGGGAACAGCTGTGAGCTAAGATAAAATATCTGAGCTAAGAGTAAATGAAAACACAAAGTGTCAAGCCAAGTCAACTGCTTTGTTAAGTTGCAATGCAGAGAACATGAGGCAGCCTACTTAAATCCTGGGATGGCAGAACAACTGTAAAAGGCTTGATGTGTTGGATAATTAAACATGACCGCTCAGAACTTACCTAATTACATGGGACAGAGGATGAAAATCAGGAGCTGAGGAGTCAAAATATGGGATTCCTGTCACTCTCTTTATAAACCAGGCAGCCATTTCTGGGAGTTGTTAGGGCAACCCTGGTGTGTTTCTGCTGTAGGCCTTGCCTTGTCACTCCTCACTGTGACTCACCTGGATCCAGACTCCTGAGTTCGGTCCAGTTCCCTGTCTAGATCTGGGTTTTACTGCCTTTATCAGTGCAAAATGCTGGCCTGGCCTGATCCCCATTCTTACATCACACTCTCAGTTTGGCAGTAGACTTTGGTTGAGGTTTTGACCTGGGCTGGCCTTGGACTGATCATTGACTCTTTGGCCTTGAGATTCAGTAGCTGACCCCAGTCTCACGGGTCACCTATGAGCTGACCCTCATAGATGGATACCAGACAGAAACTCTCGAACAGCCCCACTGCTTTGAGAGAGAGTTTAAGAAGTAAAAGGACTCCAGCCAGAGGAACTTTGCCTGGATGTGTGTATGGAGAAGGAGCTATAAAAGGGGGCAGTTGATTTGAATTCTGCAAGGGTGGAACCTATGCCCATGTAGGATAAAAGACCAGCCCCTCTCAACTGAGGGAGGGACTGCAGATTCCAGAAGCTAACTGGCTATATGGGACACAAATTACTTAAAAAACAAAAAACAAAGGCCAACCAAACAAACAAAACCCCAGGAACAAGAAAGTAGGTCAAAGGTTTAAAATGAAGGCACTGGATGGGGACTTTGAGCAGAGAACCTGGGCGGTGCCCACAGCTCTGCAAAGGAGTTCAAAAGATCAGTAGCTATCACTCAGAGAACCTCTCCTTGGATACTTGCACACATGAGAGACCAAAAACAGGGCCCATATTGTAAGTAGCAGCCTATATGCGTTCCAGGAGGCAGAAGGAGTGGATCCTACCAAACTAAGGGCCTGCCCCCCACGGAGGAGGGAGCAGCACCAAGACCAAAAAACAAATGATTACAGGGGAACAAAAATATAAAACAAAGGAGCCAGATGGGGACCCAGCAGAGAACACTGTCCTGAGCCTGCTGCTCTGCAAAGGAGTCCAAAGAGCTAGCAGACACCACCCAGAGGATCTTTGTTAGGATAGTTGTGCAACTAGAACACCAGAAAAAGGCCCCACAAAGATGGCAGAGTGATAGCAGTGGAGACTGAGGTTTTCAATTCAGCCAAAACCAGGTATAATGCAGAAATCAGAACCCCAAACTTTCACCATTATCTTAAAATGTTTCAAGCACAAACCACTTTTGGGGGAAAAAAAGGCTAATTCAGGACTTGGTGCCTCTTCTGTCTTGGTCATTTCTGCAGTGGCAGCCAACAGAAATGACAGTTCAGTAGGTTTTATGATGTCAGATGAACTAATAAATTACACAATCAAATGGTACTTACGTAGGCTATGTCTACATTTGAAAAGTTAAATCTACTTTATTAAGCTGACTTAACAAAAGTCAACTTAATTTTTCAACTTTTTTACTTTATTAAGTCGACTTAATACTTTAAATCGACTTAATAAGGTGGATTTAGGCACTAATCCACGTCCACACTGGCTTAAGTCGATCTAATAAGGTCAACTTGAGCATTAAGTCAACCTAAACTGAGGTGTTATTAGGTCAACTTAACTTTTCTTTAAGTCGACTTAAGGAAATGCTTAAGTTGACTTAAGGAAAGCCCAGTGTGGACGCGAAATAGTTTAGGTCGATTTAAGCCTCCTTAAGTCGACTTAATTTGTAAGTTTGGATGCACCCATAGTGTCTTTTGGCTGTTTACTGATCTACTCCAGCTTTGACCCAATAATGGCTTGGTTGTAGAACCCTCCATATCCCATTACAAATATGGCATACATTGTTTTTTGTCTAGATGCTCTCTTTTTTAGCGGTCTGCCCCAGAAAGTCAGCATTCCTCTTTAAGGCCCCAAGCATGTGCTTTGCTGGATTAGGACTATTGTATTAACTCAGGTGGAATGGATGTTCCCGAAGCATTAAAGGTGTTAACATGACCCTGAAACTGTACATTAAATATTTGTAAACATGATTCAAGAGTTGAGATACTGAAACCTCAGCCTGATTAGGACCATGGCAAACACACCATTAAAATACTTTTTAACCTTCTAGTAAAGATACAGAGAAAAAAAACAGTTAAAGCATTTGAAATGTACACAATTCAGTAAGGCTTCCATTTGTCTGACTTACCTTTAGCTGTAGAGAATCACTGGAGGGAAACCACCCTCCTCTCTGGTTTGATACTTTCTTAGATGAGGAGGAAAGAGAAGTTATTGCTGTTGTTGTTAAAGTCCGGGCCTCTTTTCTAGAAGACAACACAAGAGACACACACAAGGAGAAAGAAAAGAACAGCAAAGATAGAAAATGCAGCATCTGATTCTGATGTTAAGTCTCACTTGAAAGTTCACTGCTGGAAAACCAAAGGCACATGAGATCTGGGTACCTTGTGACCGAGCATCAGGCTCTTTAGGACACTGCCTTGAGTTGTCTAGCTTGTCCCATGCTCCCAGCAATGTTGCAAAATGTTGTCTTGGCCAGCTAACACAGACTATTAAACACAGGACAAACAAAGAGGGATAGGAAAGAAAAGGAATAAGATGGGGAATCACATACAATCACATAGATGGGGAGAAGAGAGGCAAAGCTTCACATCCCAGGTAATATTTAAGATTTATCTGCAACCAATGGAGGGAGTGACATCATCTGTCTCCCTTTCTCAGGCCTGTTCTGGTCAGGACATCTCTCAGAAATAGGATGGAGAAGGTCCCCGGAGACAGTGGGCATGGTAGCCATGATGTGGAAGCTTACTTTTTCTCATTTTCTCATCTTTTATTTAGCCAGAATATGCATCCACCTCTCTAGTCTCTTTTTGAAGACCCCATAAGGCAGTGAGGTGTTGAGTACACCTTCCCTCATTATTTTGTCCATCACTGAGGCCTAATTTCTGATGCACCAATTTTGATCCATTGATTTCCAGTTGCATCTTAATACCAGCTTTGAGTTATATCAGTGGACTTTCTTGTTTGTACTAATTCCATCCTTTTTGGCTCCCTGTTGTACCTTTTCCCATCAAAACAAGACACAAGAACAAATGGATATAAACTGTCCACCAGGAAATTTAGGTTTGAAATTAGATGCAGGTTTCTAACCACCAGAAGAGTAAAGTTCTTGAATAGCCTTCCAAGAGGAGCTGTAGGGGCAAAAAACCTAGCTGGCTTCAAAACTGAGCTTCATAAATTTCTGGAGGGGATGGTATAAAAGGATGGCCTACTTTGGCACCTGACCGATTTATGACTACTGGTAGTGGATATGCCAGTGATCTGAGAAGGTAGGTTAGTTGCGTTGGGTTCTGAGTTATTACAAAGAATTCTTTCTTGGGTATCTGGCTGGTGAGACTTGCCCACATGCTCAGGGTTTTAACTGATCACCATATTTAGGGTTGGAAAGGAATTTCCCCACAGTACAGATTGGCAAGGACTCTTGGGGGTGGGGGTGGGGTTGCTTTCCTCTGTAGCATGGGGCATGGCTAACTTGCTAGTGGATTCTCTGTACTTGAAAGTCTTTAAATCTTGATTTGAGGACTCTAATAATTCAGTCATAGGTTAGAAGTTTATTGCAGGAGTGGGTGGATGAGGTTTTGTAGCCTGCATTGTGCAGGAGGTCAGACTACATGATCATATTGGTCCTTCTGACCTTAGAGTCTATGGCTATGTCTACACTTACAAAGTTAAGTGTTTTAAGTCCACTTAACGGCAGAGCTAGCCATTATATTGGCTTTAAGTCGATTTAATAAAGTCGACTTAGTGCTAATCCCCCGTATACACTGGCCTTAAGTCAATCTAAGGAGTTGACTAAAGGCTTAAATCAACCTAAAAGGAGGTGTTATTAAGTTGACTTAAGCTTTCCTTATGTCGACTTCAGGAAATGCTTAAGTCGACTTAATAAAAACCCAGTGTGGACGCAGCTCTGTTTAGGTCGACTTAAGCATCCTTAAGTCAACCTAACTTGCCAATGTAGACATATCCTATGAGTCTAAAATGTTGTTATAGATTATGGTGTCACTTTATGAACTATCACAATGTAGGGTAAATTTGTATGGTTAATTATCAAAACAGTCTTAAGTAATTGTAACAACAGAATAGGTTGCAACATTTTGCCAGTCCTTTATAGAGGAAAGAACCAAAAACCTTGTTCAAGTTAATGTCTCAATAAGCTTGTGTCTAGATTTTAAGACAACTGGGAATCACATTATTGAAATTATAGAAATTAAAGATATCCTGTATCATTTTGCAAAACAAAATAATTCTGCAGTGTTCCATTAGGACAGATAAAAACAGATGTGGTTTTTATATAATGGATATTTGTTAGAACATTGTTAATAATAATAATAAAAAGTTCTGATCTATTCAAATTTTTCGAATAGGCAAATCCAAATATGTTCATGTTTTTCCCAGTTCATTTACATATGATGTCCCAATTTATTTCTGTAAGAACAGAAAGAGGTTATAATAACCTGAATATACTCCAGAATAATGGCTTGTCTCCAGACCTAAGGATTACTAACAATTGCCACAGGCAAAAAAGGCAGAAAGTCCATTATCCAGTTTGATCGTATCGCATTTTATCTTCCTTCCCTTTTTCCAAACCACAGACACCCCCATCAGATGCACATACGCATTTTATTGAATTATTAAAAAAATGAAACAATGTAAATATTCTCCCTGTTTTTCGTATGTGGCCAGTATTTGTGACAATATGACTTCACCATATTAAATATCATTGGAACATAAGACCAGATGTCTTCATGTTTACAACACATTCTTTTGACATAACTTGTCAAAACCACAGTGCAGACTTGGAAAATCTGAATAGATGTCATGCTTGCTGTTTTCTTTTGAATATATGAATTGTCTCAAGTGCCTTTGTTAAGCCATGAAATTTAAAAGCTTGTTCTTAAGTCAAGATTCTAGGTATCCTGGTAGATCAAAGTAACCTAACAGCAAACACTAAATAGCTGGAGTATTCACTTAGGTCTCAGTTCAGTAAAGTATTTGAACATGTGCTCAACTCTATTTGTATTCAGCAAAGCATTCAAGCATGTTAAGTCCCATTGCAATTCTAGACTTTGAACATGTGCTTAGAATTGTGGGATGAAGTGCTTTCCTGAAGAAGGGACTAAAACCCTTTAGAATCCTGATTAAAATCATATAAACTGACTTGCCACTTTCAGAAATGGGTGAAAGTTTCATCTTTGTACAAGAACACCACAGCCATACTCTTATCTGAAGAACAATGACACTCTACTTGTATCCAAAGAACAATGTTGTTAGAAATAGTTCCAGTTTGGAAGGTGACTAAAGTAGCACAGGTCTCGGTGACAAGCACTGAATGGAATCATATGGCACTCTTCATGCACAGCCGGTCACATTGCCATTCTGTACTGGTGACCAATGGGCTGGTGAATGCCCAGTGAAGTCATTTGGACTCTTTCCCCTGACTTTATCAGGCTCTGGATCAGGCTCAAAGCTAGTAATTCTGCTTGTCACCAACCAGAATGGTAACTCAAGTATATACAAATGTAGACTGGCAGCCTTCTTGTGTTCTCAAGATAAGTTGGGAGGTTCTCCCCAGAAAGATTTTTGAAGTCACATGGCAAAGCTACTCCAAGACAGAAAGGATGAGTCTAATAACTTTAAGTCGACCTTGTTAAAGTCAACCTAGAGCGTCTACACTAGACTCTTAAGTTGACTGGCAGGGGCTAGGTCAATCTAGGAGTGGTGCATTGTGGGAAGTGTGGTATGTGGCACCAGAGAAGTGCCCCCCTCCCCCAACCCCTCCTATAAAAGAGGAAGTGAGCTCAGCACCTTTCCCATTGTGCCTGACAACATGGAGGATGAGCAGGTCATGCACCAGACTCTTCTCCAGAGATTTGTCAGGCAGCTGCAAAACACCGGCCAGCTATTTAAAAGACTTCTTCTGCTGTGGAGCACGCTTCCCTGGCAACCCGCCAACACAGAGGCAGACAACAACCTGCCCCCCACCTTGCTGCCCCAGCAAGATGCCATGCTCACAGAAGTGCGCTCCATGCCTCGTCACCTCTGGGCATGTGCATCCAGCAGCGACTGGTGGAAGCGGATCGTCCTGATCACCTGTGGCTGCAGAACCTCAGGATGAGCAAGTGGACCTTCCTCGAGCTGATCCGCAAGCTCACCCCTGTTCTACAGCTCACGGACACCCGACTTGGACCCGCCCTGCCCGTAGACAGGCAAGTGGCTGTCACCTTAAGGAAGCTGGCAACCCCGGACTCCATCCGCTCCGTGGCCCAGCAGTTTGGCATCGGGAAGGCCACCATGGGGACTGCCCTCATACAGGTCTGCAGGGCCCTGCCAGCCTGCCTCATCACCCCAGGCAACCTGTACAAACTCCTTGATGGCCTTGCCGGACTCAGCTTCCCCAATTGTGGGGGCATTGTGGATGCCACCCACATCTCCATCCGAGCTCTGGAACACTGCACCAGGGACAATGTCAGCTGGAAGGGGTACTACTCCATGGTCCTGCAGGCCCTCGTGGACCACTGCGGGATCTCCAAGAACATCTACATGGGCAGGCCGGGGAAGGCACATGATGCACAGATACTGCGTAATTCCGCCCTGTACAGGCACATGCAGACAGGCACCTTCTTTCTGGACCACTCCATCACCATCAGGGATGTGCAGGTGCCCGTCCTGATCCTCGGGGATGCCACCTACCCCTTGCTCCCCTGGTTTATGAAGCCATATATGGGCCGCATGGATGACAGCAGGGACCTCTTCAATTGGCAGCTCAACCGCTGCCGCAGCATCTTCAAGCATGCCTTTGGAGGTCTGGAGACTCGCTGGAGGGCCCTCCTGACCCGCTTGCACTCAGCGAGAGCAACCTACCGGAGGTTGTCAGCGCATGCTGTTCCCTGCACAACTTTTGTGAGCTGTCGGGGGATAGGGTCCCCCGCGTCTTGGAGGCCGAGGTCAAGTGGCTTACCGCGCAGTATGAACAGCCCGACGACACTCTACCCCGGACTCAGGGTGGAAACTGCATTTGGTATGGATATAATACCAATACATCACAAGATGGAGCCAAAGAGACTATCTGGAAAAAGAAATTTGAGTGAAACTGTAAGTGCAGGATAGGAAAGCAACTATTTTACCTGGGAATCAGGAGCTATATGGTTCTTAAAACAGCTATTTCCCATCATTGTTAGAATTCAGAAACCCACTCAGTGAGACAACAGTGAGACAACAGCAGCAAGCACAGCTCATCCAGGACGTGCTGAGGGCCCACTTCAACACTGAGCAGTGCAGAGGGGTGGGCCTGCTACCAGGCCCCATCACCTCCACCACCCAGCCGGACCTACCTCCCCACCCCCATGTACCTGTCTCCCCCTGTCCCCAAACCAATAAAAACCATAACAGAACATATAATGGTGTACAGGTTTTTTATTCAGAGGTGGGGAACTGGGGGTTGGGAGTTGCAGGGGTTGGGGGGGAGTGAAGAGGGTTCGGGGAGTGGCCAGTGCTAGTGGCCTCTGGAAGGCGGGTCCCAGACCTGCAGATGTCCGCCCCGTGTACTGACCTGCCGGCACGGAGGGCTGTTTCTGGGGCACAGGACAGGGCCGGGGGAACAGGTGCTCCTCCAGGCATTCCAAGGACTGGATCTGCCACTCCATAAGGAAGAGAGCCACCAGCAGCTCCCGGGACAGGGGAGCCTTGGGAAAGAGAGCCGCCAGGTGTGGCTCCCTTGTGCCTGAACCGCGGCTCCCTTCCCCCAGCCCTAGGTCGACTTGAGGAATTAAGTTGACCTAGGGTGTCCACACTGGTGTTAGGTCAACTTAATAAGGTCAACTTAGATGTTAAGTCGACCTAACAGGTGGTAGTTATTAAGTCGACTTAAGGATGCCCTTAAGTCATCTTAATGAAAGTCCAGTGTGGACATGGAGTAATTTAGGTCGATTTAAGCATTCTTAAGTTGACCTAAATTACTAGTGTAGACATAGCCTTTTTGTCTATGATTTAAGGTATTGGGTTTCTGTGCTACAAATTTCCAGAATTATGGGTGTTTTGGTAATCCCAACATCTTGGTTTGGAATCATGGCGGCTCTTTATTCCATAGTATCTGGAGTTTTGCACTAGCTTTTACCCCATCTAAAGTGTACAGCCCCTCATTCAGGAAAGCTCTTCAATAGTAAGCATTTCAAGTGAAATAAGTGGTTAACATTCCATTAGAAACAAGGGATGCAGGCAGGGAAAATTGTAGGAGAGAGGTCTTTTTAAACACCCTAAGAAGCCAGGTTTACATGCTATTGACTCTGCTGTTTCAGTGGTAGCTGCCTAGCCACATGCTTTCCTGAACAACCACTGGTGCAACATGACTCCTTCTGACTCTTGATCATTCTTCTTCAGTTCCACTAAACACATTACTCGTCAGTGTTTCCTGACTCAGGGCTGTAACATGGGTAATCTGCTCTTTGTGTTCTTTGCGGAAATGTGCTCTGAGGTTATTTTCCACACCAACTAATAGCTTGGTCCAGTGGCAGACATGACAAGGCTGTTCTGCAGGAAACAACAGTCTGGCATTCAGCTTGTGTGGCTCTGAGCCCAACTCCTGGCTTCTCTCATCCTTCCTGCCCTGCAGCTTCACCCTGACTGCCACTCACAGCTCCATCTCACCTTCTAGCCCACAATTCCTGCAAGCATCGTGTGTGCAACAGGAAAGCTGCCTTCTAACTGACAAATCTGTCTTTGGAATAATGTCTCCTTTCTTTTGCCTGGAATGCAATCTAATTAACAAAGCAGCGGGCTGGTAAACTGGTGGACTTTGCACCATCAGAGATTTCTCAGTCATGTACTATGCGGTGCCCTTGACCTGAGTACATGTTTCAATCCCGCTTCCTAAAGTAGTGGATAAAATCATAATCCTACTTCTATTTAAAACCTCAAAACCAGGTTCTTGGAAGTTTCCAGATGCCCAGAAAAACACAGAAACCAAATGACATGAGTGGTGTGGACTGAGTGAGAATTACAGAGGTAGTTTGCTGCACAAATGAAGGGGATTATATATTTATTTATATGGATCTGTGAAATGATCAGGTGGGCCTATCTGAACAGTGTAGTTCCCTGACATGTACCTAAACATACAGTAAAACTATGTCAAAACAAACAGCAACTCCAGAACATATCATGTTACTAAGGGCCAGATCTTCAAGTGCTCAGAACCCAGCTAGCTGAGTAATCTCTGAAATCTCACCTTCAATGGCCAATGAGCACGAAATAATCTAAATCTCCTACTTCCCTGTCAATGTTTACTTCTTCAGAACCCCTCCTAAAAGGATCTGCCCTGGAGCATTCCCTGAAGACAAGTAGATTCAGGCTATTTCCTACCACAAGAGCTAAGGGGAGGGTTTTGTTTTAGTGGGAAGGATCCAGCTAAAGCGCTTCTGCAGACCTCCACCGTACCTTCATGGTGTTGTGCCTGCTCTTTGGATGAAGAGCTTAAATCAAAGGCCAGTTACTTTGTGTGCTAGTGTAACCCACTAGTGACAGTGTGTTACAGGTTCTGCTCTGTGCCTTATCTGCAGAGGAGATGAGTTTGTTACTGCCCCATCTAGAAAACATTGGCACTATTGCTCAATTGGTCAAAGCTTGGACCTTGAATTCCTCAAGTCCCTGGTTCTACCCCTAATGTGCAAACCAAGATGGTTGCATTCACACCAGGATCTCTCCTGATGTCTGTGGGAGTTCTGTACGCAGAGGTTCAAAGGACTGAGCCCACAATGTTATTTTTGACATTCCTTCTCCAGTCATCAAACTGACAACATCCAAAAAATTAATTTATACGATTATAGTCTGGATTGTCTTGATTAATTACCCCCCCATGTCTGGATGTGTAAATTCACCAGCTGAACATCTAAGTGCACCTATCTATGCGCAAATGCTGACTTACACACAAACTTTGATACAAACATTTTGTGGGAAGATATAAGTAGAAATATGGAGAATGAAGTCTATAGAATATGGAGAATGTCTCAAACAATTCTGGTGAATGGATTCAAAGTAGCATTTCTAAAAGGCCATTCACTTCAAGATGCCAGTTGGAGTCCATCCCAGCCCACTGCAATTTGAGACTTCCTATCATCTAATCTAATCGCTGTCTCTGTCTGTTGACCCATGTGAAATGAACTGCTGCAGTTTAGCAATCTCGTCAGAAAGACCAGGACTGAATGGGCCATGAAAACTGAATTAGCTTTTAACCCTTGAAGAGCCATAAAGAGAAATGGTTGTAGGCTTTTGTACTGAGTATTCAATGAAAAGGTCAAAATATGCATTAATAATGTTGGAAATTCACTCTCTGGGATCATTTATCTAAAATCAGTTACCATATTCACCAACATACTTTAACAGATTTTCCACTGAAGTTCTTGCAGCAGATTTTCCAGAATGGTTTTAAGCCTTTCAGATGACAAATTAAGAAAAGAATTTGGCTGAAACAATGCATTTTATGAATGGTATCACTGAAGGCTACCAAATACCTAATGAATTTCATAACATGCCACCTACTTAATAGAACGGTGAACTCTCTGCTTCTTCTGGTACCATGGTGCAAGGGTTACTCACAGTTAGTCTAGCTTTACCATGAAAGCATCTACTAGGGAACAAGGAAAAGATTCTTCTCGCCATGGGGTATTTTTGTTTTATTCAGTGATTCAAACAGACAACAAACTCAGGACACCCTGAGCATACGCATTAACAGGCCTTTAAAGAGGAGAGAAAATTCTGCATGCCACATGCAATCTGTTTTGCATTCTCCTTATATCTCAAATGATCAGAACTTGGCAAAAGGAAAAACAGGATATAAGGCAGGATATCAAATCTTTACTCTTACTTGGCCAGATTTCATAGTCAACTTCCTAACTTCATTCTCCTGAGATTTATACTATTCAACTTGAAAGGGCGATACAGAAAGCCGGATATGTTTTGGTGCATAATATTACTCGTATTGCTCCCATCTCTGAAGTTATGTAACGACTGGCACTGAGTGATAATACAGTGCAAGCAGTGCTGTGAGACTGTAAAATCTGAAGTGATAGGCAAAACACATGGCCAATAGAGGAGTCAATAAGATAGTTGTGTTTTCAAGGCTCCGTTGGACCCTTTGCTATATAGGTGGAACAGAACGTTATCAAATTTTCCACAAATTAATTTGAACGGCCCATCAACTGCATGCAGATGAGAAAAATGTTGCTATTTTAAAAAAAATAATCTATTTATTAATTTTCTAAAATCTAATCTCTACATATAGATGGGCATACATGCTCATATCTTTGTAAATATTCAGCTGTCAATCTGGAAAATGTCAATGGCTTAAGAGTTAGTATATATTGTTACATAAGGCATCAGAATAGAAATGACTCCAACATGACCACAGAGAGCTTGTGGAGTTGAATTTAGGGACTATAGATTTTTTTCTCATTACAACAGGTGATTTGACCTCACCTTCCTCTATCTACTGTTCCCCAATGTTTGAATTTGAACATCTATTTTGATTTGCTGTTACAGCCTGATGCTATGTCATACACTTCCCTGTATTTAATTTCCTCCCATTCTGCAAGTTCCCCATCTTCAAAGCGCCTGATGAAGTGGGATTTTCTCGCATGAAAGTTCATGCAATAAATAAATGTGTTAGTCATTAAAAGTGCCACAGGGCTCCTTGTTTGTTTTGCTGAAATAATACTGACAAACATGGGCCTGATTCAACAGTGGACTATGACAAAATTGCGAGAAGAGGCCTTTGGGGTGTTTCCCCAATCACAGGACATTTCTGTAATTTCTTTAAGTAAGCCTTAATTGTATCATATGCAGGCAACACTATAGGAACAAAGTGCAGCTCAGGGTTTATATATGTAAAGTTCCCTAACTTACCTTTTGTGCAAATTGCAACATAGCCCTTTGAAGAAAAAAAAGGTGCAATCTACAACTGTCTGTGTAGAGAATTAAGCTTTGAAATATCTTTTGGATCAATAGCAACAGGTTTGGAAGTTTAAATCACTCAATAAATTATGGTCTAGGAATGTTAAAACACTCAGAGCTAAATAAGAACCTTTAATGTTCTAGAATGTTCATCCTCATCATTATTAATAAAACCTGGTGCTCCTGCAGTTATTTTTTCTTCAATAGATTTCAAAGTGTTTTCCAAATTAGGTCAGTACCATTATCTCCATTTTGGAAATGGAGGCACAGACCTGTGAAGTGACTTGCACAAGGGAACTCAGCTGGCCAATGACAGAGCCAGGAATAAAAGCTAAGTGTATCTGGGTTTGTGACCTTTTAAGGGCCAACAGTCAGCCAGTGTCTTTTAGAACAGATGCAGGCTCCTGAAAGAAGAGAGTATCTGACTTTACAGTGAAGGGGTTAGGTAATTCCTATGAAGGGCAGAAAGAGCTCACCTGAGTGAGCATGAGAAGATTCAGGTAGGCTTCCATTACGATCAATAAGCCAAATCCCATGGGACTCTGCAGTCTGCTTAGGTCCACAGAACAGCTTTGTTTTGGTGTTACTTTGAGCCCTATGATTGAGAAGTAAAATTGTGGACTGAAGGAGGTGTCTGAACAGAGTTTGGGTCTCATGTTAATCTTTCCAGCACTGGGGAGACAAGCCAGTGGTTTACATCAGGTCTCCTTCATCCCATTCTACTGTGCTAACCACTCAGATAAACTGCCTTCCATGGCTGGTAAGTTATATTAAATGGATCACTGCTGCCATTAAGAAAGTCTTTATTTTTATTATGGTTTTTGTTCCAAATTTTCAAAGGGGTTTCATTCCAGCTTTCACCCACAACCGCTGGAGTATGTAATATTTTGGATCAGACAAATAAAATCTGAGTGCCTCACTCTTAGGAATTTATCCTCCTAACCCTCTGGTGAGGAGGATACGTCTATTGTCCTGATTTTGCAAAGCAGAGGACTGAGTGATGGAGAGATTAAGGCCCAGATCTTCAAAGGCTAAATTTAGGCTCTTAATTTCCACTGAAATCTTGAAAACCTTTGAAGGCATGGTCCTAAATGGCTTGGCCAAGGTCAAACAGGATGTCTTTGATAGAGCAGGGAAATAATGCCTAATCATCTACCAATCCAGTGCCTTACCAACATGAACCATAGTACTCTTCTACCACTATGGTCTCTTGTTTTATAAGATAGACACTTTTGGGTTTTTTTAAGAGATGAGATTTACTGTTTTGTTTCATTGAGTAATTCTTTTTCTTATTAGACATTTCTGTTTGGAAAAATACCTAAAGTGAATAGTCTTCCTGTTTTTAACTGGTAAGATGATTAAAAATGTCTTTATAAGAGAGTTGGATAGATTCTACTGACATGTTTATCGTACGTTAATTGAACTCACCACTACCATGTAGGATCAGTTACTGTAGCGTTTGATAAGATTCTTGGGGTTCTAGAATAGGAGCTTTTGAACCAATGGAATTTTTTTCCAGAGAAGACTCTTACATGATGGATTGTAGTTCATAACATACATTTCTGCATATATTGGCCAGATATTGTGCAGGAATCAGAACACCAAGTTTTATCATCTGTTATAATAAACAGTGTAAGTCTGGTGGATATCCCCTCTCATCACTGCGTTGTTCCTTCCAACCCAAGGTGCTCCTAGAAAAAGAGTTATATTTTTTTCCTCTTTCCTACTGCGTATGTGAGCATAGCCAGCTTCTAAAACTGCCTGAGTGCACTTGTGTACTATGAACTCTGTGCAAAGCTTCAATGGATCTGAGATGGTTGAAGCTGAGGAAATCATCACAGGGCCAGATTTTCCAGGCATAGCAGAGCAGTCCCAGATTTTCTACCCCAGCCGTGGCAGCTTGTTGCCTTCAGTTGTACCAGCTGTTAATGGTCTGCAAGGATGCATGTAGAGCCTTGCTTGGATACAAATATGTGGATCTGCATCTGATCTGAATCTGCAAGAAATGGTCTGCAAATAATCCGCATTTTATCCGCGGATGCGGATATAATGCGGATATCCACGTATTTGCAGGGCTCTAGCCCTGCACAGATAAAAATATGTGGCTCTGTATCCGATCTGCATCTGCAAGAAATGGTCTGTGGATATCTGCATTGTATCCGTGGATGCGGATCTAATACATATATCCGTGGATTTGCAGCGCTCTAGATGCATGGTCCAATGGTTAGAACAGAAGCTATGGAGTCAGGAGACCCTCCTCTGCAACAAACATTGTGTGATCTTGGGCAGGTTGCTTGGTCTTTTTGTACCTCAGTTCCCCTCTGTAAAATGGAAGGACTTCAGGGGGGGGAGGCGGGGTTGCCAGAATAAATATGTCAAAAATGCTTATCAAGCACTCTCTGTAGTAATGGTGGCTAACCAACTACTTAAGATACCTGGAAAATGGAGTGCCTGGTAGCTGTGCACAGCCAGAGTGAAGTGCACTCCTCTCCTTCCTGTCCAGACACACACTTCCCTAACCCCTTGGCTTATGCCCAAGGGAAATTCTCCATGCACGAATGGCACATAGAGGCTGGGGCAGGTCAGAGACCCTGCCCCAGAGTGTAATGAAGGTGCTGCTGGTGTACGATTAGGTTGCTGATCCCTTAGAGAGAGCTGAAGGGGAAGGACAGGGGCAGGGAGCCTCTTTCGCCTTCAATGGACAGAGAGTTCCTTGGTGCTCAGAGAGCTGGCAAAGGAAAGAACTGTCATGGGGGAGAGGGGAGCAGGCTAAGAGCAGGAGCTGTGTGTGTGAGGCAGAACGGCAGCCTGGGAGCTGGTTACTGAGGGAAGGCCACAAAGAGACTTCCTGAGAACTGAGCCAGCAGAGAAGAGGGCCCAGCAGAGCTATGGGAAGAAGCCTGAAAGGTGAGAAGCAGCTGCTTGAGGATGGAACCTGGGAGGAGGAGCTGCACAGCAGACTGGAGAGTGGCACCATCAGTTGGGCTTTTAACGCTACTTTACATGTCAATGCACATCTATGGAGAACAGCAGCTTTTCAAACATTCAGACTCTCTGCGGAGGGGCCTGCTGCATTGCATATTCACCCCTCTAGTGAGGTTTACCCCCACACAGTGTATACAGCTGCACCTCATTTTATGTTGCTCCCATTCTGTAAGATCCCCATCGTTAAGCATCTGACGAAGTGGGATTTTCTCCCACGAAAGCTCATGTCATAAATAAATTTGTTAGTCTTTAAAAGTGACAAGGACTCCTTGTTTGTCTAGCTGCAGATCACTTAATGCTGCTGTAACCTTCAGGTGGGCTAAAATTAATTAAATTGCCCTTCTCCAGTGCCTCACAGAAATACACCCCAACCCCTGTGGAGAAAAGCAGCTGGAGACCCAGGATCCAGTTTGTATGGGACTCACAGCAAAGATTGTTCAAAGCAGATAAAAACAAAGAAAGAAAAGTAATGAGTTTTATTAAACATTAACTTTATAAATCATATGATTTAAGAAACAAAATAATGACTACCATATAAATCTTATAACAAGATGTGGCTAATTTTGGGAACTCACATTTACTATTTCACAATACATATAAACAAGAAAAAAATGAATTTAAACAGAGCAGCCCCTCAGAAACACTCTCCACTCAAGTGTCCCAAAGTTCTGGTGGAGTTCACCTGGCTCTCAGTGATAGTCTCTGTGTGCTAAGCTCAGAGGCTTGAGTAGGAAGAAGCAGCTCCTTGTTCTCTGTCTGCTGGACTCTTCCAGGCAAACCCCTGCTCTTCAGTCAGCTGCTGCTTAGGCACCACTCATTTATATATATAGAGAGAGAGAGATAGAAAGAAAGAAACCCTGAAGCAAAAGAAAACATACAACTCTGAGAATAACAAAGTATAATTAACTCTTCCCCCTTATTACAGTAAAGAACTGTTCATTCCTCCCAGTATTTAATACTACTCAAAGTATCCAATTAAAAGAAACCCCCCTCTTCTTCCAATGGTCCCTTTTCTGCACCCAGTGCCCCAGACTGCCCTGCTGGAGGGTTAGCAATATCACTCACCTGAAGCAAAATGCTTCAGAGTGGGGGGGGAAACAGGCTGCTGTCTGCTCCTAGCTTGCTTCTCCCTGTGCACAGAGCACGTGGGCTCCTCTCAGTCCAACCACCCTGGCTGCTGGCTCTCAGGCATCTCACTCCAGCAGCCAGCAGCAGGGGACCATGTGGAGCAGCTCAGAGCTGCCCCTCCACAGACCAGAAACTTCTGGCTCTAACCAGCTAAATCTGCCTAGCAACACTGACCCAACAGATCCCTTAAAGGGAAACTCTCCATTTAGACTAATGGGTTACACTGCACCCAAAGTCATTACATTTTCCACTTTCCCTGGGATGTGCTTGCTTTTGAGATGAAACACTCTCCCCCCACATGTTCCTATCTCCAGGGCCGCATTACCGCAAGGGCTTTAGGGGCTTAAGATGGCTTCGGGGTGGGGGCAGGGCCCTGGAGCCAGAGGCTGGGCTCTGCACTGGGCAAGCCCAGTGGTATTGCTGGTGCTAGGCACATGGGGCATGTGCCCCGAGTCCCACTGCCCGTACTCTGGTTCCAGGCCCAGAACCTATTTTAGCCCTGGGCCCAGAACCCTGTACCTATTTTGGGAGGCAGCGACGCCCCTGGGCCAGCCACTGTTCACTCTGCCTGGGCACGGGGACAGCTGGCTGGTGGTGAGAGCCTGCTGCTGCTCCAGTGTGGCCTTCCAAGGCCAATGGCCCTGGGGGGTTGCATCAGAGGTCCCCAGGGCCGTCCCTGGGGGGGGTGAATGGGGCAATCGCCCCGGGCCCTGTGGTTACATGGGCCCCACGCGCGCTGCATCCCCATCTCTCACGGCCACCCCGCTGCCTTTGGCAGTGAGCCAGGGCAAGCCGGGCCGGCTATGCCCCTCCCCTGGGCTGGCCCTCCCCGCTCCCAGGGCGGAGCAGGCAGGCCCAGGGGCGGCGCATGTGGGGTCCAGCCTTTGGGCCCAGCTGCCCCACACAGCCAGCTCCCTCAGCCTCCTGGCTTGGGGCCGGGGCTGGGGCTGCCAGCTCCCTCCCACAGGCGGCCTCCAGGGCTGGAGCCGGAGCTGGCTCCCCTCTGCAGGTGGCCTCCTGGCCCAGGGCTGGCTCCCTGGGGGGCGTGGCCCCACTTCGGCCAATTGGCCCTGGGCCCCGCTCCCTCCATGGGACGGCCCTGGAGGTCCCCATGCTGCACACCCACCAGTTCCCCCACCCCCTAGGTAGACTGGCCAGACCGGGGCAGGAGCACCATCTGGCCCCAGGGCCCTCTGGGGAGGCCCCACAGTGGGGTGCAGGCAGTGCAGACCCCATGTTGGGTGGCAGCCCAGGCTGGTTAATGTGGCCCTATCTATCTCGATGGGTGAGCTCAGGTTCTCCTCACAGTCCTTTAATAACCCTCCCTGAAGTGTCCATTTGTGTCCTTATTATATCTTCCTCCTGGAGTATTAACGTGTGAGGGAATATATTGTGATTCATTGCTCAGAAAAGCACCTGCTTTTCAGCAAGGAAACTGTGAAAGAGAAAGAGAGAGATTTACAGTCCTACACTTCAAGTGTGTTTGGAGGAGGAAGGTTTAGAGTGGGCCATATTCCACCCTTTGAACAAATACGTTATGTGAGTCTGCCATCTGCTGGTAAGTATTAGGCAAAAAAAGCTGTGTGTGTGATCAAAATGGGCAAGTTTTCTCTTTGTGCAGCCTTCTGTGACTATATCACAGAGAAAATGGGGACGTTACTCAGTCCCTCTAAGGCTACCTTATATGTGATGCAAAGCAGCCTTAAAGCCAATTTGGCTGGCAAGTTGCACCTTCCCCCTTTCTTAATGGAGTACTAAAGAAGTGATTTTAATGGATGTGACAGGTCAGACTGGCAGCACCTGCAATGAACATTTTCAAACCATGGAAAAAGTGGAGCACAGGCTGTGGCAATGCAAACCTTTCCCACCAAGGTACATCAGTTCTAACTGGGGAGGTCCATTTGTTCAAGGGAAAGAGTCGTTCATTCTCCATCAAACTATTCCTTTCTAGACGTCCCACCATCGGTCTTGTGAGCTCCAGTTAGCTGGCAGTTGCTGGGATATGGACATTTGTCCATTAAGGACAAGATTGACTTCTCCAAAAACACTTACTTTTAAACCTCTCTAGTTGAAGATAGGTTTTTTGTTAGTCAGTAAAACAAAAACAAACAAAAAACCCCCTCCTCCACACACTCAGAAGAATGACCTATTTTAAACACAACAGTTTGTTACATAAAACTGAATACTTATTTCAACTGGATTATACGAACAACTCTGTCACATATAAATAATGACTATTTTGAATGGAATCATTCTAGTTTTCATAGGACACATAACTAATATTTTACCTTGAATTATACTTAAAAATTAGACCTGGCTGGGAATTTTTTTGTCCCCCTTGAAAAATTTTGGTGGAAATGACATTTTTGTCAATAAAATATTTAAAATTATCTAGGGATTCATCAGAAAAAAAAAACCCCTAAATAAAAAAAAAAAAATGGCAAGCAAAACCGGGAAGTGGGGGAGGGGTGAATTGTTTAGCCAAAACCCTTATATTTTTCAGTTAAAATAGAAATGTTCCCATGAACATTTCAATTTTGTGAAAAAGCCATTTTTCCCCTTAAACATTTTGATAGAAAATTCAACCAGCTCTAGTAAAAATGTGTTTACATCTGGATGTTATTTTGAATTAAATTATACTAGCTTTTTATTTTATTTTTTCTGTCCTAAGAATATTTTCTGCTATCTTCATTTTTAGTTTACTGGTATGAGTCAAATAAATACTAATAGCATAATCACCAGTATTTCCAAAACTGCTTAGGGCATTTAGAACTTGTCTTCTATTTAGTTTAAATGAAAGGTGTATAAAAGGTGTTTTGGAAGAAGTAGGAAGTAGGAAGAAGTTTCTAGAGCAAAAGCTGAAGAACCTCTGATGGAGGAAGGTTATGTAGACTGCGTCCTTAGGTAAACAGAGCTGAGGCTGACACCTTAAGGATTTCTAAGAGGCAAAAAGCGTAGGAAACGGCCCTGCGAGGATGGAGAAGTGGGGAGTGTCTATTCCACTGTCAGAATAAAAGACTGCTCCATCTGTCTGGGACACCAGTGCTGGAGCTTACAGAAAAGGGAAAGCAGTTGTGACTTTAGGGAACATTCCTCTATCCCACAGAATGCAGGGGACCCTCATGGGCTATGTCTACACTTACTAAAGTTAGTTCGAATTAGTTAATTCGAACTAACTAATTTGAACTAATTTTAGTTAGTTCAAATGAACTTAATTCAAACTAGCAAAATTTAGTTCGAACTAAGCAAGTGCCATTCATGGCACTTGCTTAGTTCGAATTAGCGAATTGCATTGAATTCAATGAGCCAGTTAGTTCGAACTAAGCAATTAGTTCAAACTAACATGGCCACATTGCAAAGGGGTAGCTGTGTTAGTCTATTGTAGAAAGACAACAGAGTCTTGTGCCACAAGACTCTGTTGTCTTATGGCCACATTGGTTAATTCAAACTAACTAGTTCGAATTAATCCTTAGTTCGAATAGCATATTCGAATTTATTAGTTCGAATTAAGGAAGCCCTTAATTCGAACTAATGAAAGGCTAGTGTAGCCATGGCTTTAGTTAGTTCGAATTAAGCTTCCTTAATTCGAACTAACTTGCCAGTGTAGACATAACCATGTGGGGTTGCTTTGAACCAGGGAAAACATGGGTGGTGTTTTAGAGACTTCTGTGTTATTCTGGACATTTGAAAGATTGGAGCTTTCATTGTGCTGGATGGTTCTTTGCCACTCCAGCATGGTGATACATCTTGTTACAGTTTCCTTCCTTAGTGAGGTCCTCTCTCTCGCCAGGGGTGGTTCTTATTCCAAAAGGACAAGGTGAGAAAGTTTGACTGCTCCAGAGCAGCAAAGAGACAGCATTGCCAGCATACCATTGCAATGTTCCTTTTTTCTTTCTGTGACAGTTGCCTGGTAAGAAGACTTCAAGTTCACTCTTCCCAGGTCACCCCTTCCCTTTGAAATCAGAGGAAAACTCTGACTTATATAAAGGTCTTAGTAGAAAAAATGGACTTTGTACAAAACAGACATTTGGGGAGCCACTGAACACAAAGCCTTTAATAACATGGTTGAACTAGAACACTCTATAGCAAGTCTTCTGGAAATGTCCTATGAAACTTAATAGGAATGGAGCTAAGCTCTGTACAATTACTCTAAAAGTCTATCGAGTTTAATAAGGAATTCTGTCTTTTCTATAGCTATTTGAACCATCCAATGGCCCTCTACAGAAGGGATATAATTCTCTATTACCTTCTATAGGATGGTTCCAAACCAAAGGAACTACTTCCCATTTTGTATTAAATTTGATAGGATATTTCCAGAGGGGATCTGTATGGTGCATAAGGGGCAAAAATCACTCCTTCCTTCCTCCTGAGAGTTACACCAGAGATAAACTTGGTCCTGAGAGTCCAATGTCTCTTGACTTCTTCACCTGTCAAGAGCTGCCAACTTGTTTTTCAGACACTGGTTTTAGATGGGCTTGCTAATTTGCAGACTTAGAGACCCATACTGAAAATGATTGACTTTTTGCAAATAAGCAAATGACAAGCAAGACAAAAGCAGTGAGGATAATGCATCCCTAAAGGTGCTTTGATTCACTTGGATAATTTTAGAGACAATATGGGGATATGTTCACTGTAACTATGTTTTAAAACAGAATGACGTCTTAGGGATATAAAACCGTACCATGGCACCGTCTTTGCTATTACAACACTGCTAAAAAATGGGCAAACTACTACTTGTATATGCCAATCATGTGAAGTGTGGCTTATTGAGACTATATTGTATTTATAGGTAGCTCTGGTTTATTTTCGATTTGTTTTATCCATAGGTCTGAGTAAGTATAACAGTTATCACCCTTATGGCTTACATGTTCCTATTTGCTCATCAGGAGGCTGTTTCAAACTTCATAACAAATTGAATTTGTGAACAAATTTGCCTTAGTTTAATTTGTATGTCTGCATTCTGTATTCTGTTACTTGGGTTTATAGTCACGCCGGTCCAAGGGTTTTTGGTGCCCTAGACGAACTATGATTTTGGTGCTCCTTCCCCCACATGTTATAAGAAATAACATAGGTAAAAAATTAACTTCCATCTAATTTGGTTTCCATTAAAGCCTGGCACCCAAGGCGACGGCCTAGTTCACCTATATGGTTCACCTATATATATGGTTGGGCCAGCTCTGGTCACTAGATGGCACTGGCAGTAACAAAATAACCCAACCAGTAATAACCATGCCTAATTTGTGGTGGTTTGAATTATTACAAGCTGCTGGCTTTTGCCCCAGAATTAGCTTCCCTTAGCAAAATCTGATGATTATAGCTCTCATTCTCTGCTCATCCATTTTAAAAAATGCTTCCAAAGGGAAGCCATGACTGCTATAGGACTGGTGAGTATTTTTTACAGCCCTCAGGTGCAATCCTCATCGGTTCTCAGGCCCTTAGCAGCTTAGGCAAGAAAATCTGTTTGGTGTGAGAACAACAGGTTCTAGGCCTCACACCTTTTAAAACGTTCCTTCTTTGATGTTGTTCCTCCTCTAGAAGATACAAAATAAGGCACTGAGGGCACGTCTGCTCTAGCAAGTTAGGTTGACTTAAGGATGCTTAAGTCAACCTAAACAAAGCTACGTCCACACTGGGTTTTTATTAAATTAACCAAAGTGTTTCCTTAAGTCGACTTAAGGAAAGTTTAAGTTGAGTTAATAAAACCAACTCTTTAGATTGACTTAAACCTTAAGTCGACTCCTTAAGTCAATTTAAGGCCAATGTAGACAGGAATTAGCGCTAAATTGACTTTATTAAGCTGACTTAAAGCCAGTATAATAGCTATCTCTACTGTTAAGTCAACTTAAAGTGTAGCCAATGGTCGATCTTGTTAAGTCAACTTAACAAAGTCGACTTCACTTTTCCAGTGTAGACATAGCCTGAGAGCTTTACAAGACACTTGTCCTTGCTTTGGATGCAGGAATCCTTTTATTCTGGATGAGCCAGTCTGGTTTGTTTTAGTTAACTTGAGATGACTTGGCAGTTTTCTGATGACTTCAAGTCTGTGTTCCCCGCCATCTGTATGTGTGCGTGCATGCCAAAACTCTGTGCAGCCAACTTGTGCAGGTTATATAAGACTTTTCCATATCATAAAAGCTTGTGATCAAACACCACTAGATTGGGGAGATACAGAGCTGGTACGTTCACAAACATCTATCTTCCTCCTGTCTGAAATGCACTGTACAGCACAGCTCACATTGCCTTACCGTCATTTAGTTTATCACATTAATATAACCTTAACTTTTTTAAAATAAAAAGTTAGTGCTTGAAGAATAATCATTCTTTAAATGGGACATCCTTTCCTCTGCATGTATTTTAGCAATCTGCAATATATATTTAGCCCCATCAAGAGCACAACCTAAAAAATAGCTTAAATCCATTTTTCCTTCACTCTCTTCAGCTGTGCTAAGTGTAGCTTAGACATACCACACTACTTGACTTGAATATAACAGCTAACCCAATCTCTTACACTGATATATATCTCTAACAAACTAAAGGAGCCCCCGCACATTAGAGTTTTGTTCTATCTCACCTCCGAGTCTAAACTTTATAGAAAGAGTGGCTCCAGTGTATGTGAGTAAATATTACTCTTGTCAGTAGAGCAGTGTGAAATGCCAGGCTTGTTTACAATGACAGAACCATATGACTCCTTATATTGTTATTATTACTTCCCATTATTTTCTCCTTTTTGCATTCCTCTGAAAGTTGATGCCATTTTTTTTCAAACCCTTTAGTAATGGGTCCCTAGAACTGAAGTTTGCCTGAGTAAAAAAACTAAATATGTCATATTTTCCATACCTATTTTCCATAAGTCTGAATAGATCCCCTGAACGTCTCAAACCTGAGATATCATATTGAAGTTTTTATCATTATACAGCTCCAGGGATCTAAAACTACTTTATAGAGAGATTAGTCAAGTTTCATAGCATCCCTCTATTGTAGATCATTTTGTACCACTTGTACCAGTGCATAAACTCAGACACAGAGATTAGAATGATTTACCCATGTTCACAAGATGTCAAACACAGATTAAAAGAAAACTCAAATTTCCTGAATTCTAGCCCACTTCCCTATTCACTAATTCCTTCCCCTCCTATTCTCTGTACACATGTAAATTGAAAAATCATAAAATAAACTAGCAAAAGCCAAACAAACTCTCCCACTCTCTTCATATCTATTGTTCATATCTTTATCAGTCATATAATTGTTTGCGATGAAAACAACAGAGTCACAAGACTCAAGCTTCAGCAATGCCAGGGGGGCCAATTGTTCTGTACGATGCACCATCAGTCAAATGGTGTGTGAAGCATGCCAGGTGTAGTTCTGAAGGCTCCAATCCTGCACAAGAAATAGGCTCTTTGACTGAGGTCTAGAGCAGAGAGTTTGACAGATCCCTTGAGCCCATACTGTGCCCTTAGCAAGCCACTGAACACTTCTGTGCCTCAGTTTCCTATCTATGACGTGAAATAATAAGACATATCCACTTTTTAAAAGTACTCCACAGGGAGCTCTTTTGGGTCTCGATGTGAAGTGCGTCCCAGAGTGGACAACCTGAAGACTTTGGCTCATACAGAATACTGCCCTCCTTACGTTCTGCATCATAGGGCCTCACTTCCCTGAAATTCACACTGGCTGTCAATTAGTTTGCAGATGGAGTCTAATGCAGATTGATCTGTAGATCTGCCAGTGGCTTAGAACCTTTCTATCTGAGGGTCTACCTCTCCTTGGCCACATGGTGATCAGAACTGGCACTTGAGCTGGATTTAAAATAGAGGGGACTCTCAGCTGAGCATTGTCTTGGAGGGGCCTTCCGCTCTGGAAGCTGCTTTGGGTGACCAGATAATCACAGCAGAGGGATAGAGAGTAATAGGCACCTATTTTTTAAAAGTCCCAAATATAGGGACTGTCCCTCTAAAATCAAGGCATCTGGTCACTCTAAAGCTGCTCTACACTTGAATCCAAAGTAAATCCAGGTCTGTTGCCCCCAAGGGCATGTGCAGCAACATGTGCTCCACTCCTGTTCTTTAATCCCACAGAAGCTGGCTCAGACTACACTAGCTATCGTGGAATGGCATTCCCTCCACAGTGCTGTGCAACTGTACTATTTACAGCACCCCTTTGCTTTCACCCACTCCCGAGGTCTCCCTCACTGATGCCTCAGCTCACCTTATTCCTCCCCCTTTGACACTTCCTTTCTGTGCCTCTTTAAACTGTCTTCAGCTGGTGGGCTAATTCAGGGGTACTCACACTTTTTCTTCAGGGACCCCTTTGAAAATATTTCAGGCTGTGACAACCCCCCCCCCCCCGGGCCATCCCAACCTTACTTCTATGCTGCTGCTGGGGATGCACTGCCTTAAGGGCATCCGGACACCAGTCACTGCTCTCCAGCCACCCAGCTCTGAAGGGCTCTGGCTGTCAGTCATGAATGGGCCTGACAGCTTGTAGCCCCTCAATAATAATCTCAAGATGCCTTGAGGGGTCCCAACTCCAGTTTGAGAATCCCTTGGCCAATTGGGTCAACAGCTCACCCAGCTACTGGTCCTATTGTATATTTGTTTACCATTAATTACCCCAATCAGTTTTCTCAGGGGAACTAAATAGATGTAGCATGTGGTGACAGTGTGCAGGATGTTAACAGGTGAACCTTCCCTCTGACACCACGCTAAAGATGAAGCACTTGATAAGACTGATATTTGCAGGAGTGGGGAATTTTGTCTTCTGAGTTCTCATTAGTGGTTGGCTGCTGGCTTTATTTTGATTGACTATATTGTAATTTGTGGTAAAGATGTCCAGAGCAAAGGATAGGGGCCTTTTCTCTAGACATTGTTAGAAATTTAAGAAATAAAGAATATGGACTAGGTTTTTATAATGGAATTGCACCAATTTACACGAGCTCAAGAGATTCTAGCCATGTCTGAAGAGAATCTGGCTCTGTGTGTGTGTGTGTGTGTGTGTGTGAGAGAGTGTTAATAGCTCCTAGGACAAGAAAGTAACATGTACCAAAACTTTTACAAGTAGTTCTTGTTACAGTAGGAAATGTACTTTTTTAGAGCCCCGCACAACTTTTCATGAGCTTTGAGGTAACAGCTGCTCAGATACCTTTCTTGTCAGATCAGAGGCCAACCACAAAAAGTGACAGGCCAAAGAAGTGACTCTGTACTCCTTGGGAAAGCATGAATCATCTCGGTGACAGATTTATTTTAAAAAGTCACTGCATGAAATGGAGTGCAAGACTGCTTCCAGGGGATTGTTCAGTGTTCCCTCCAGAGGGCTTTTTCATAGGCGTCATATTGCTGGGTTCTAAAGATCCAACACACCTTGAAAAACATTTCCTTGCACAAATACGTATCACTATATTTTATGTGTCATGTCAGCTTTGGTCTAAACCATGTGACTAGGTCAACCCAATCATTCTTTTATTGCCTTATCCTAAGACATTTATACAGGGGGTATTTTTATTCCTATTTTACAGATGGAAATATCTGAAGCACAGAAATTCAGTAACTTACCCCAATTCACTGAGCCGATATATGGCAGACCCAGGACTAGCTCTCAAGTCTCCTAGCTCATAATTCTGTTCTTTAACCGCCAGAACAGACCTTGATGCCTTCTAACAGAAGGCAGGACTAGGAGATGTGGAATCAGCATTTGGTTTTGAACCACTTTCAAAATAAAGGGATTAGGAGAGATTGCTGCTAGGAAAGAGGAAGACCTGTTTCCCCAATAGCCTTCCAAACTGCAGTTTATTAAAGCTACAGGCATATGCGCAGCTCATTGGCCTAGCTATGGCCTCTTTATGTTACACCACTGATGCCAAGAGGCCATAAAGTCAGATTTACTGGCCTCCGGAAGATTTCTCAGGCCTGGGAAAATCCTCAGGTGTTTTGGAGCAAATCTTCCTCTCTGCGCCTCAGCATAGAGAGAGAGAGGTCTCTGTGCTCTGTACTACAGTGATCTCTAGCTGCTGGAACAGTCCCTGGTGCAGCTGGATGCTATAAGGGACTCTGGGGTCATTACTGGATGTGATACTTACGAGAAGGCTACCTTATAGGCTACCCTATGAGTAGGGTAAACTTATAGTACTGTATGCCTTTTGTGCAGTAATTTGCAAGTTTTTTCATTGATTGAGATGTTTTCATAGGATTACACCATAATTACACTACTCAGTCATGTCAAAGGAATTGCTTTGCGATTGGAAATAGGATATAAAATTGCCATAGAAAGATTTTTATTGCATTTGCTACCCAAAGAACAGACCCTGTCATTTCAAACCTTTTAGCAAGTCTTCACAGAAGTAGATCACATCAAAAGTTCTTCTAAATGCATTAGTTAATGGGAGAATGATTCCCCAGAATTAGTTAATATTGTCACTACAAATTGCAACTTTTTCTCTCTCACTGTCACAAGTGAACAAATTTAAGCCTACAATAACGTTTCTGCGGGATCAGATCATTTGATATGGAGATGGCTTCACATGCCACAGGCCTCCCAGATCGCCTCAGCTGATGAAGAGCAATCCTTGAAAGCTCAGCACCCACCTAAAATTGTCAGAGCTAAATCAGTCTTTATGCAGCACAGTTTCATTTCCATGCTTTAATCTGCACTCACATGTATTTGCTGTAACCTGGCTTCCACTCAACCCCACCCTTCTCTGTACTATATATTGACAGAAACCATGGCGCTCAGAACTGTTAGGCCAACTGTGTGGGTTGCAAACATAGGAAAGTTTTATTAAAAATAAGAATTAGTTACAAAAAGAGGAAAGGCCAAGATTTTACAGACTCTTAAATCCATTCATAGGTACCCACTTTTTAAAAGTGAAGAGTATCCAACAGATCCCACTAACATCAAAGCATCTCCCTGATTACGAATAAGGATCTAGGGGCCTGATTTTAAGTGCCCACTATGGAAAAATTGGCCAAAGATTTTATCTTAAGCATGATGAAACTTTATGAAGTGTATTTAATACACTACTCCTTGGTCTCAGCGAAGAGCTAATGCAACATTGGGGTTGAGACTTCAATGCATGCACAAAAGGCAGCAAATTCCAAATGATAGTTTCAACAGCAGCCGTAGCCCCATCCCCTTTCTACAAGTGTAGTGCTGTGTTTCTGTATATTCCCTTTAATGTTTCAGGGACAGACAGCCTAAAATTGGAGTATGGACTGTAAATTCAGCCTCCAACTGCCTCTCTGTAGCCTTAGGGATGGGACAACTCATCCAGTGGGAAGGAAGGCAGACCTCTTCTCCCTGGGTTTTCCATAGTAGCAAAAATGCTTTAGTTTTCAGCTCCCACCCTAGGATCTTGTCAGAAGAAGCTGTTGAAAGGTTTCACTGAATCAATGCACCCCCTTCCTAGCCACACCAGTGTACCTCGTGAGCAAAATTACTGTTATACACTCACTCAAATGGGAGCAGATTGTGGCTGCTTTACCCTATTGGAACCACTTTGCTCCCAGGGGATTATTTCTGTAGTGCTCTACCAAGGTCTCTGTCTGCAAAACGTGAAGATCCAGCAGTCAGTCTGTCCCCAGTGTCTGAGGGACGTTCTGCAGGTTCTGTGGGAAACACAGCTCTGAGACTCTTGGGGCCCAGGAAATCTCAGCCACCACTGAAACTGCTAACACAGGATTTAAGCCAGGCTGAAAACAGATTTTGTTAAAAAATGTATGACTGTCCTGCAGAGGAAAGACATGAGAGATGGACATCTATTAGTCAATGTATATTTTATTCAAATATTTTGTTCCAGGGTTCAACCAAATCCAAATAGAAAGTAACAGCAAAATTATCAAGACAACAAAGTTAATGCTAGTGGTAGAAAGGTGTAGTCTGTACCCTTTTATGATGGGGCATCCTCCCCCCATCCCACTGACAGCCAAAATCCCTGCACGCAGGCAGTGTCAATTAGCTGCACCTGCAGAGCATGCTCAGCCTGGAGAAGGGAAGCTTAAAAAGCTGAAGGTGGACAAAGAGCAAGGGAGAAAAGTTTGCCTAAGAAAAGAGGCAGCTAAAGTGTGCAGGAGCCCAGTATCTAGGAGAATCTAGCCCAGGGCAGTGACTAACTTTTCCTCTCCCCCCCCCTCCTAATTACACTCAGAAAGGACTCTGGGAGTGAGCCCAAGTACTGCAGAGAACAGTGAGTTTGCTCTGGAGTGGGTACTGTAGAGGGGAAAGGGACAAAGAAATGTCAGCCAAGCCCAGGCTGAGAGCTGGCCGACGACAACCCTTCATTTTTTGGCACCGCAATAAGGTCTAACTTTTAAAAAAGCATTTAAAGGTCCCAGAACTAATAAAGCCAGCCAGATCCAGAATGCTGCATTCTGGGATCTCTTTGATAACCTAGGAAGAGCCAGAGCCTTTCACAGGGGAGAAAGTGATTTTACACAAGGCTACTTGAAAGAGTTTTTGCTGTGTCAAATGCCCCATGTGGTCTAGGGAGCGGGAGAGTTCAGCATACCTTTCTGTAAGGAGGCTTAGCTCCAGCCTTGCCTCCATTTTATCTTCTCTCAGACACTGCCACCCCCCGCCAGATGTCCTGCTGCAATTTAAACTTAATGTGACCCAAACTGAACTCACTCTCCTTCCACTTGGCCCAACTCTTCTTTCACTTTCTGTCACCTCGGCCAGCACTACCATCCTCCCAGTCCCTCAGGCCATAATCTGCAGGACCCTTTTCCCCTGCCCAGTGCATCCAGGCGGAGTACACATTCTGTTTCTTCCTGCTCCAGAGCATTTAAAAAATTCACTCTCTCTTTTCTATCCAGCACTTTAATACTCTGATTCAGGGCCTCACCATCTACTATCTGATTACTAAACCCCTCTTTTCTCTGACCTTCGTAACACACATCACTCCTCTACGGCCACTCAACATGGCTGCAGTGCGACCATCATCTTCCTTTGGCTCTTGATGTGGCTACTCTCTCTTCTTTGAATCTCTCTCTGTCTCATCTTCAGTGCCTCAAGCCGAAGTGTCTCGATCTCATCAAAGCCCTTTATACCTCTCCCCTTCCTCACTTATCCATATTTTCCCTTCTTGCCTGTTTCCCACAGCAATACCAGCCGCAGCCATTTGTCAGCTGCTTCCACAGCCATCTCTGTCCTTTATTCCATGCTGCCCTACATCTGAATTACTATGCTAAGCCATCACCCCCCCTCCTTCAGATCCTCAAGCTCTGCCTTTGCTGTGACACCTACAGGAAATCATCCAGCTAATGTTGTTGAGGTTGGTACTAGATCAGCCAGGAACAGCCCATTAAAAATTCCCAACCCCCCAAAACAAAACATCAGGAAGCACAAATTATGCAATTGCTGCTTATGTAACGGAGTGATCTTATTTTCGTCACTCTTCTCCTGCCTCCCTCCTCCTCCCTGGCATTGAAATCTATTGCAACTTGGCTTGGACTGGACTAACATCTTCAGAACAGAGACTGTCTCTTGCTCTGTGCGTGTACAGAATCCAGCAGAAAGGGGCCTGATCCTGGCTAGGGACTTTGGGTGCTGGCCCAATAGAAATAATCAATAGTTAACTTTGGCTCTGATGACACCTTGAATGAGGTGACTGAGGAAGAAACACCAAGGAAGACCTTCCTTCTGCTACCTCAGTAATGCAAGTTTAAACTGGTGGCTGGGCTGGGCTCATACAGAGCTCCTAGAACCAGCAGCCTTTTCATCCAAGCCAGTGCAGCCAACCACTTTGCAACCTGGTAGCAGAGCCACAGTTAAGAGTGGGATTTTCAAAATCACTGATTTTCCAACTCAGTCGTAGTTCAGGCTGGGATTTTCAAAGTCACCTATCCCTCATTGAAGGTTAGTGAGTTAGCTATTTTAAGTAACTTGCACATCTCCCTTCAACTTCCGCTGAAAAGCTCCTGCAATGTATATCAGGACTTAGAGTCATAGTTCCTCTTTTTCCTCCCTTGATCCCGGGCTGGTACAGGGAGTAATTTTCCACAGTTCTTTATGAAGCACTGGTAGTGCAATGCTGGTATATTTATGGGGGAGAGAACAGTTACTTGGGTGCCTTAAGTAAGAATTCTTGCCCTCCTCTGTCCTAGCGAACAGAAACTATGTGGTGAAAGTATATAGCATTGCTGAGGGACGAGATGGAAACCACAGACCACAGAGAGGGAAATGACAGAATTAGTTCCTGTTGCATATTTATTAGTGTTCTGTTCAATCTGTTACTATTGTTGTTGTTGTTATTATTAAATAATGGTTAATAAGTACTGCAGTAGAGCCGTGGGCCCCTATCAGGATTGCAGACCCAATGTGCTAAGCCCTCCAAACACATAGCTAGAAGAGGTAGAGATATTAAAGATACAAAAGGAAATTCAGGGCCTGACCCCTATTGTCACGCACATCTGCACTGGAGCCTTAGGTCGATTAAAGGATGGTTAAATCAACCTACAGACTGCTGCATCCACATTGGGTGCTTATTAAGTCGACTTAAGTGCTTCCTTAAGTCGACTTAATAACACCACCTCTGAAGATCAACTTAATGAATAAGTTGAACTTATTAAGTCAACTTAGGCCAGTATGGATGGGGAATGCCCTTAAGTCGACCTAATTGGCCTCCAGGCCCCGGTGCAATGTGGGACAGCTACCCACAATGCACCACTCCTCCATCGACCTAGCGCCTGCCAGTGTGGACGTCAGCAGTCGACTGGAGTTTTAAGTGTGGACTCTCTTAGTTGACTTAACAAGGTCGACTTTAAGTCGACTTAAAGTCGACCTTGTTAAGTCGACTTAACAGAGCCCCCAGTATAAACGTACCCAATGGGACTTAGCCACCCAACTCACATTTGTGCTGTTGAAAACCTCCCTTGACATCCTCATTGCAAAGAGCTTATAGACTGAATAGGCAAGTGGCCTAAAAAGGATTTTTAGGACCAGCTAGCAGCTTGAAAGCGTAAATGAAATTAAAATAAACAAACAATGTTAACCATTTGGACACATCCTAATGCAGTGGTTTTCAAACTTTTTTCCTTGGGACCCAGTTGAAAAAAAAACATTTTTACCCATGACCCAACAGTGATATCTTTGAGTAATGAATTCCAGTCTTGCAGTGGTGGCGACAGGGGGCACCGCAACCCAGCATTTCCGAGTCTGTGACCTAGTACTGGGTCCGAACCCAAAATTTGAAAACCACTATCCTAATATATAAGGAACATTTGATAGAACAAGGAATGAAATAGCTCAGGTAACAATCATCACTGACAAACATTTCCTCAAGCAGCACTTCTGCAAGGGAGGGCTTTGTACTTATGTCTATGGCCATTGAAATGAGAAAGATATCATAGAAAGGCGTAAAGGCTGGATTATGTGACAACAGCATTGTGATCTGATGGAAAATAAAAAAAACCCTCTTAAGCGTGCTGACTTTATATAGATAAAATTCTCTCTCACTCAGTTATCAAGCAAATCACAACATCCTACTGACAAGGGTCAGTGCCAAATTCCATGCTCACTGAAGTGCGTGGGAATCTTTCAGTGGGATTTTAATCAGCCCCTGCATTCAAATGGAAGCACTTCAGCATAGGTTGTATCTTACTCTGGGTATATCTACACTTGGGTGCCATCTAATCTCGACACTGATGTCTAAATAATGAAACTGGAGGGGAGAGTCCACACCTCATTCCATGCTTTGGCTTCTTGTGTCCCCATTGGTATCTATTACTTCCACTTTAGAAGCATTGCATTGTGGGTATGTGTCCCACAGTGCAATGAAGTGTTGTTGCTGGTGGGAAGTCAGCTGTCCTCCCATGACACAATGCCCCCTCCCCTCTCCTTCTCACAGAGAAAGAGGAAATGCTTTTCATGCCGTTTATCTGTGCTGTAGAGATAGAGCCTGCTCAGCTCTGCAGTGTTATTGACAGCATTTCAAACATATCTCAGCTCATTCTATAGTATTTCCAGGAGTGCAGCAGGATCCGCAGTGCAAAATTCTGCGACGTTACTGAGGCTGCCCTGCTAAAAGCTATAGAGCAAAATAATTCCCGCTTTCTGCAGTCTGTAACAGTGAGTCTGCAGTCCATGGATCGCAGGTTCTGGGCCTAGGAAACAAGTGCAGAATAGTGGGACCACATTGTGGAGCATGTGAATACTCGCTTGAGACCAGCTCTTACGGTGGAGAAGCGAGTGGCCATTGCTCTGTGGAAACTTGCCACCCCAGATTGTTACTGGTCAGTTGCAAATCAATTTAGAGTCAGGAAATCTACCATGGGAGCTTCAGTGATGCAAGTGTGCAGGGCCATAAATAGAGTTCTGCTGAGAAGGGTAGTGACCTCGGGAAATGTCCAGGACATGTTGGATGGGTTTGCTGCTCTAGGGTTTCCAAACTGCAGTGAAGCCATAGGTGGGACGCATATCCCCATTTTGGTTTTGAATCACCTTGCCATCAAGTACATAAACTGCAAGAAATACTTCTCTATGGTCCTGCAGGCCCTTGTGGATCACAGGGGCTGTTTCACAGACATTAATGTGGGCTGGTTTGGGAAGGTGCATGACGCACACATCCTTAGGAACTCTCATCTTTTCCAAAGGATGCAGGCAGGCACTTTCTTCCCCAACAAAAAATTCAGCATGGGGGATGTTGAAATGTCAATAGTGATCCTGGGGGATCCTGCATACCCCTTGCTCCCCTGACTAATGAAGCCATTTACCAGTCACCTGGACACCGATCAGGAACATTTCAGGGAGGCATTGACAGCACAGTTTTGCCATGAGCAGCAATGATGCCTGAGCCTTCTGTCCCTGTGCACTCACTCCCTGTCCTACACACACACTCCTTGACACCCCCCACCCCTTTTGTCACCCACATGGCACCAAAAATAGACACACATTGAAAACAGGTATAGCTTTATTGTGTTCACATTTCTGGGCTGGTGGTTGGGGGGGCTGGGACATAGATATTGTGTCTTTTAAATGGTTTGTTGCAAAGCTCTGCTTGCATGCGATGGTGCGGAGTCAACCACAAATTGCACCCTGCCCCTCCTCCTCCTTGATTGATGGTGGGTTGGACTGGCTACAACAACTTGGGGTGTGTCCTCCAGCACCTGTAGGACAAACCTTTTTCTTCAGGAGTCAGCTGAAAAAACTCATTTATGTCCATGACCCAACGATTTCATATTTGAGCAATGGATTCCAGTCTTTGGCAGTAGCAGTCGGGAGTGCAGCGACCCAGTGTCTGAGGCTATGTCTACACTTGTCAAGTTAAGTCAACACTTCAAGTTGACTTAAGTCGACCTTGTTAAGTCAACTTAACAGTAGACATAGCCATCCACGCTGGCTTTAAGTCAACTTAATAAGGTCGACTTAGCGTTATTCCCTGTCCACATGCGCTTTAAGTCGACCTAATAAATTGACTTAAGGCTTAAGTAAACATTCAGAGGTGGTTTTATTAAGTCAACTTAAGGAAGCTCTTAAGTCGACTTAATACAAGCCCAGTGTGGACGTGGCTTTGGGTAGGTTGACTTAAGCCTCCTTAAGTCAACCTAAGTTGCCAGTGTAGACGCACCCTGAAAGTCTGTGACCCAGTACTGGGTCCCAATCCTAAGTTTGAAATCCACTGCTGTAGGAGGACTCTCTGTGAATGCTTTTCTTCCATGAGAGTTCAACCAGGCACCGCAGCATCTCTTGCTGTGTTTCCTGATCCTGGGTCCATGCTGTTCTTCCGTCCTCCATGTCAAACTGCAGTTTCTCAGACAGGGAGAGACACCATGCTCTGAGCTCAGTCTCCGCCTCTCCCCTTCCCCAGCATGGGATCCAGGCTGCAGGCACATTCTCTCCCTGACCCTGGCCTCTGCCCCCACCCTGTGACCATCAGTGGGCAGATCAAACACTCACCTGATGTGCTGCTCAGGTGAGCGCCTCTCCATGCTGTCCAGTCAGAAAATGGAGTCCTGCTCAAACTTTCCCGGGGCTGCAGGCAGGGGAGGAGCTTCCTGGTGATGTGGCGAACGTGCAGCATATCAGGAAAGACAGAACTGAAAGAACAAGGAATCCTGGGACAGATTCCGGAGGGCATTACCCCTTCGTTACACAGCTCTCTTTACACACTGCTGTGAAACCACATAGTTAAAATCGCATTGAACCCTACGCCTCCTGCAGGGGTAGACTTACAAAGCCGACTTGTAGCAGCACTTAATTCGCCTTTGCAGCACATGAGTGTGTAACCGGGCAGCAGAAGATTGAGGTAAGTGCTGTTAGGTTGACGTAAGCCCTCAGTGTAGACTAGCCCTCTGTCTGACCCAATCTCAATAATCATCCAGACCCAGTATTTGCAGTGCTTCTGCCACCAATGTTATTGTCCAACTAAGAAGGTGCGTGGTCTACTCTGGGGTCCGACAAAATGCACATTAGGGCAAAGTATGGAATTAAACACCTGCCTTGGACCAAATTCATCCCTGAGTTGATGGCACTGAAATGAATGGGGTTACACCAGGGATGAATTTGGCCAATCGGCACTAAATAGCATGCTGCATGAAAGAGGGAATGATTCCTTCACACCTACAGCCAGATCTGTGACAGTAAAGTTTCCTAAAAGCAAGGGCAGCATGCCAGCTAGCTTAGGTTGTTCCAGTACCCTGCAGACATCTGCAAAGCATCCTGCGTATGTGAGTGAATTGGTAAGATGGGAAGCATTTGGCCTCCAATGATCCTTGTCTTGCCTCCCTCCTTTGTCTTTGGCAGCTCCACTTCCTTCAGCTCAAGGTCACTAATTCAAGGGAAGCCCTCCCAGTGCTTCTTTAGCATCCAGGACTTGGTTTATACCACCCTGCCTCATCTTCATAGACAAAGAATGCAAGCGGCTGCTGTAAACCTGAGTGGCCACACAGTACTTTGATAAATGCGTCAGCAGAGCACACTCTGCCTTATATGACACTCTTAATAGAAAGGGAAATCCATTCCACAACAGTAAGCGTTGCAGAGAGGAGAATTTGTGCTAAAGCTTGAACTAAGGTAGAGAGGCTGGTGGCACAGAGGATGGAAAAGGTTCTGACCAGTGAGCTGTGCTGCATCCAGCCCCAGGTGGCATAATGAGCTGTAGAAAGCTTACATGGGCCAACTTTATTTAAACCAAACAGAGCCCTGTGGCACTTTTAAAGACTAACAGATTTATTTATCGCATGAGCTTTCGTGGGAGAAAATCCCACTTCAAAGCATCTGACAAAGTGAGATTTTTCTCCCACGAAAGCTCATGCGATAAATAAATCTGTTAGTCTTTAAAAGTGCCACAGGACTCTGTTTGTTTTTCTGCAATAGACTAACACGGCTACCCCTTTGGAACTTTATTTAAACTAACTGTGATGCTGTTCTAAGTTAGCCCAGTGGCTGACCTGAGGATCAGGGGAGATGGAAAGGCAGAGTAAAGCTACTTTTGCATCCACGTCACTGTTGAGGCTTCTCCAGAATCCTCATCCTGAAGATGGAGCTATTGGTATCAGATTGCAGAGTTAGTATGCATTAGCAGCTGTGCAGTCGTGCAAGAGCAATACAAAAGAGTTACAGAAGGAAATTTTCTCTGCAGCACAGGCGGGTGAGGCATGCTGTGTGCAATTTACCCTTCCCCTTCCCTTCTCCTTTAGGAAAGGCACAATATATTAAATGCAAAACCTCTTTGGGGCAATGTTCAATGCACCCTAAAGTCAGGAGTATCTCCACTGATGTCATTCTAGTATAAAACGTGGATATCTGAGCAGTGTATCAGACCTAGGTCTCAGACAGAAAGCTTGGGGCAGACACATTCATTGCCTGGCTCTGCTCTCACACTGGTGTAATTTCACTGGCTGCAATGGTGTTTTTCCCCATTCTCCCCATACCCTACTTTAAGAGACAGTAGAATCAGGACCAGGGTATCTATTATGGCACACATTTAAAGCAAAAATTGCTACCTTATAGTAAGCAGTATAGAGTAGTGGTATCCAAATCTCTGTGTATAAAACCCTCCTATTACGGTTCATATTATATTCCTCAAATAGCACATACACCGCTGGTTGGAGTTAATGAGTCAGCATACCCTGACCTACAAGATGTGAAGGGCTACAACACATGTTCTGAAAAACCAGCAGACCTCAAAATTAAGCCAAGGCAACACAGTAAGAGGGAGACACAATGACCATTAACATAAAAGATATATAGTGCAGCTTAAATATGTTCTGTAGGGTATTTTAATCAGCATGACTCACATTAAAATTATGCAGACCTAAATTCCCCATTTCATTGTGCCAAAAAATGCATCCAACACATATGTTTATACTTGAATTTCAATGTCCAGATCTTAAAACTCATTCCCGAAGTGCTCCAAAAGCCACATTAAAAAATAAAATGAGAGCGGCTCTCAGTGATGGAAGGTAAGGTTAGGGTCCACTTAAAGAAGTTGGATGTGCACAAATCTATGGGGTCGGATGAACTGCATCCGAGGGTGCTGAGATAGTTAGCCGATGAGATTGCAGAGCTACTGGCCATTATCTTTGAAAACTCGTGGTGAACGGGGGAGGTCCCAGATGATTGGAAAAAGGCAAATATAGTACCTATCTT